>JBAJHX010000043.1:21425367-21471641 GCA_037176925.1 Amniataba percoides | reverse complement strand
AAAAAAAACTCCAACCTCGGGGGGAAGGGGGGGGGTGGGGTTGGGAGGGGGGGTTTTCGGGTTTTTCTTTTTTTTTTTTTGGTGGTTTTTTTTTTTTCCCCCTCCACCCCCCCCCCCCCCCCCCCCCTTTCTGTTTGTCCATGTTTTTTTCTTTCCACACACTCTGCCTCCCACATCTTCCCTTTTCCCTCTGCCCCTGTCATATAATGTAGAGAAATGTGTCTCTTGTCTCTCCAGAAAGAGGCAGTAGTGTTAAGCAGGAACAAAAACACCCCTTTCTGAGCCTGTAAGGTTTGATTTTTTTTCTCCCCCTCTCTCACAGTCCTGCAGGGCTATTTAGTAAGCCAGCAGTGATTCTTATCACATCACATATAGAAACCTCCTCCTTCCTTTCTTTGCTGCTCCACAGATTTTCACCAATCAAATACAGCATGGCAGTTAATCACAGCCATTAATCCCATCTACTACTGCTAAGACGTTTGATTCAAAAATAGGAACATGTACAAGCAAAAGAGGCCAAGCAGATTTTATCGAAAGGCTGCCAGTTAGATGCTGCTGTGCCCAAAATGTGAGCGCTCAGTGCCATCCTCCCTAACCTATCAGTGTGGGAAGTCAGCGTGCCACCTATGAAGTCAGCAGTCCCCAACCCCCACCCTGAACACATGTTCAGCCTCCTCTGGGCACAGGCTGAGCAGAGCGCTGAGACACAGCTGAGAATTAGAGAGAGAGAGACAGAGAGGGAGAGAGGGAGAGCGAGCGAGCAGTGAAGTGGAAATATGGGTGAGCATCAGAGAAAGACAGAAATAGAGCGATAAAGCAGTGAATTAGGCAGCGGCAGAGAGAGGAGGAGGAGAAATACGGAGGGTCCTTCACTGAGGCGATGATGCTTTGTGCAGGCAAGGTTATTTTCTCCTAGCGGGAAGCTCTCGTCGTGTGTGGATGTGAGAACCTCATGGATTTGCTCCCCTCTGAGTCTCAGAGGAATTCATTGCATCAGGATCCAAAGCAGCTGCAGACGGAGGATGCGACTGAGGCTGGATGTTAGGATCCATGTGGGCCTGTGACGTCTGCACTCCCCACCGTGGCTACCTTCTCCCCATAAGGATGGCTCCAGCGGCACTGACCCAGATTGTGGAGTCGTGGCTCTTGGCTGTGCGCTGCTCCTCTGGCGGTCTGTGAATGTGATGTGGACGAGGCATGCTCTACACCTCGCCGGAGAGCGCTCAGCCCGCTGCCTCTGCTGACATCTGTCTCCGTGGATACACACAGCAACCGGCAGGGTAAGGATGCTCTGCTCTGACCTGCATGCTCAAATGTCAGACTGATGGGCTTTGTGTGTGCATGTGCCTGTGTGTTGTATGAACACATCACCATGGCCATGTAGACCTAATTCTGTTTCTCACACACGTGTCTGCTCCTTCATGGACACATAAATGGAAAAACAATATGTGTGTTTCCTTTCAGAGGCTTCCAGCAGTAGCATAGCGTGGCTGTGATGGTGAACTGTGCACGCATGCACTATGCAGAATAGCCTCATGTATAATGGATGACCTAGGTGAGCAACAAGTCTCAGCGCTTCCCCCAAAGTACCAAGGAAAGTAGGCTAGGATGGCCCGGGCAGAGAAGACCTAAATAAAAAATGCATTAAAGTCCTTTTGGTTTCATTCTGCTCGGAGGGAAAACATGGACATGAGGAAATGTGTTCCTTCACAATTAGGGAGAGACAGGATTTTTGTTAAGATCTCATCTGAACCAGCCTAATAAAGACAGTTCAGTCCAGTCAGCTGCTGACGTGTCTGGCCAGGGCAGTTCAGCTCAGGGCAGCCTAGTTCAGATCACTTTCATTTCATCATTTCATTTCAAGGGACACTATGACCAGAGGTCAGACAGATGTCAATAAGTTTGTAACAAGCGAAACTGTCTTATTTCATTAAGAAATTACACGTCATGATGGCGAGTGTTGGCAGGTGACGTCACTCGTTTTATTTGTAAGAACATATTTCACATTCTGAAATGTGGTTTACTGACAGTAACTGAATGAAGGTTGAAGATGTAGTTTTATCACAGTGGATAGTGAAACTATATCTATGGCTCATAATCTCATCAGTGTTCTTCTGCCTCAGGGTCACACTTCAGGTTGGATGATGTTAGAAAATAGAAAAGTGAGTAATTATAATAATAGTTAATAATAATTGGGTTTGTACAACATATTGTCCAAACACATGCAAAAACAAAAGCTGGCTGTCATGGCGGGGAGGGAGACATGATGTTCATAATTCTGGTTAATTACACACAATATCAGGCAGAATCTCTTGGAAGACATTCAAAGTGTTACACACTGTGGTTTACAAGAAAAGAGAAACAGGTCTGGTCTAAATGACCAAATAAAACATGAGAGAGAAGTTCAAACGCTGGCTCCTCCCACACCTCAGCACGGCGGGCCAATCACTGCGCAGAGTGGACGGGGGGTGGGGGGGCTTTTCAACAAGCACTCCTCAAAAAATTTATTAGCAACATAACATATATATTTCTTGTGCTTGTCCTTTTTAGTCACTTTATTCAATATATTTTAACTTACTTTGAGAGGTTTCTTGATAGTTCTTCACTGATTCAGCTGCAGTTTTGCTGTTCTTCTAAAATATATTCAGCACCTGAGTTAGTCATTCAAAACTCATATCTGATGGAAATGGCATATCAAGTGAATACTATTGTCTAAATGTATATAAACTGGTGTCACGCCCAAATATTACCATCAATAGAAATGATGGTACCATCAATGGCAATGAGGCCTTTTTGCAGCAATTTAAATGTGAGCAGCTCGACAGAAACCTCCAGCAGGAAGAGTTAACAGGAGCAGAGAGAGAGCTGAGGTCAATGTGACAGTGAATTAGCCCTGTCCCCCATGGCAAAAAATCACCAAAGACAATCTGACCTGTCACATAATTGTTATTGCTCGATTTACATGACAATCAGTCTGAAAAATAAGGGTTTGTTCATTCTCTCAGTTCAGCCTGTGTTGCTCCATCCAATCTCACTTATCTCCACAACATGCCATGATACTTGGGACTCAATTGCCTCACTCAAGGGGAAAAGACATCTGTATTGTATTTTGAAATCAACATGTCTGACTTGACCTCAATGTAAAAAAATGCCTTTAAACAGGAGAGATGTATAGTAGCTCAAGGCAAGGGGATAGCCATTGTTTGTTTCTGCATCTATTTCATGTTTGGTGCACTGAAGCAGATAGTCTAATGCGTTTGATCAGAAGACTGGATGATGGCGCTGTGCAGCAGCATAAAGGGGGTCAGCGGTAGCCTAAAGGTTAAAGAAAGGCTTGGACAAGGAGGGACGTTGCTGGAGTCCCCATACTGGTCAGAAAACAGGGGTTAAAAGTGAGTAATGCTCTTTTTCAGAGGCCACATAGAGAAGTCCTTACATCTGCAGTTATCAAAAGTTTAGAAAATATTGTAGAGTAAAATGACTCTTTAAAATAGGAGTCAAAGGAGTCACTTGTAGTTCCCAAGAATGAACACAGATGCTATGAAGGTTTGTTTCCTTTATATTAAAATGTGCAAAGGTATGCAAGCATCCAGTATGGTCTGAGCCCCTCTTATCAACCATCCGAGGCAGCCTTTTCAAGCAAGATGCTCAGATAAACCCCACTGTATCCCACCTGCCTAACAGAAAATGGAAGAAAATAATATCAAGCTGGTGAAAATGGTTGATAATTTATTAAGATACACATCACAATAACTTTTTATTAAAGGTGGGTGGGGGCCAAACCTGAACTATCTCTGGCTCTGTAGCTGCTGCTTTACCACTTGGTACTGTAGTGTAATGTACAATGGGTTTATCTTGTGAGAGCTTTGTTGGCTGGAAATAGCTGCTGGTGATGTGAACATCTCAGATTGAACCATTCAGCATACTGGTGGGCTATAAACCCTAAACAATGAGCTAAAAGGGCCAAGACGCTCACTGGAGCTGCAGAGATGGATGGCAGTTATGGGTGTGTGTGGTTGATCATTTTCAAACAATGCTCCACTTTGATTTGTTCTTAGTATAAACATTTTTGATTTGTGGAAATTAGCTTTGCACATCTGATTCATTCATAATTATGAATTAATTAGAACTGCAGGTTGGCTGATGGTCAAAATGTTGTGCTAGGGGCCTTCCCAAAATGGCGAGAGAAAAATTCCAAATAAGATATAAAATGTTGCTATTTTGTGATGTCAAGAATCACCTCATAAAGTTACTCTAAAACAATCAATATGAGTGTTCATCTGCTTCATTGTATCTATTTAGAGTGTTCTGCAGTGTAGAGCAGAAAAAGAGAATGTGTGCATAGCTGAATCATTCCCTGTGTTAATACAAGCTAGAATTAAATAACAAATCTGCAATAAATAGCTCTTCATCAAAACTCTGAACTTGACTGTTGGTGCAGTATCAGATTAGAGACTGGGAGCGACAGAATGACAACACTGAGTTAGAACCTTTGCAACATCAAGGACGCATAAAAAATAGTTTTGTGCTAAAAATATCTCAACCAAAGACTATTTATAGAATGAAAGGAGATAGGGCTGCATAAAATTTCCATGTTTACAAGATAAATTAAAAGTCTCTTAGATGCTGGCCTGAATTAGACAGATACGTGAGAAATTATGTTTCTCTGGACATTTCGGTGAATTTCCAACAGCTGCAGGCACTTCAAAGGTGGAAGGTCAACTGACTTTGACCAATTTGTCTCCTCACTGGTTCCCAAGGTTCCCTAGCATAATTTTATTTTGTTAATCTAGTTTCTGTGCATTACTCTGACTCAGGAAATCTGTCTTTTATTAATTCTGAGTGTTTCTGGTGTATCTTATTGCACTAGCAATAAGATACACCACCATAATTGCACTAGCATTTATTTGTTGTTTTTATGCTGCACTTAGTTACTGAAGCTGTATTTTAGCCTTTGGGACGGCATGTTAGGATGTTGCTGTTAGTCCACCACTTTGGTTCAGACTACAGTATCTATTGGATGCATTGCTATACAAATGCTCACGGTCCCAAGAGAACGAAGCCTACTGATATTTTGATCCCCTGACTGGCCATGAGGTTGGCATTTGTAAAATAAAATTATATCTGAACAACTAATGAATGGCTTAAAATGAAATTTGCTCCAGACATTCAAGATGATTATGAATTCTAAACACGCTGGTGATCCTGTGACAAAAGGTTCACTTCCTCCCTGAAATATCTCAACATCTCTCTGGATCTTTGTAGGCCTTTGGGTTCCCTGGGAAAATGACTGGCTTTTCTTCTTCTGCCATCAGAAGATTGACATGTGATTGACATTTGGTTGTCATCTTAGTTTAATTATTTGATGAGACTCAATTTGACTGTAGGCAACGCCGTAGATGCTTACAATTTCCCATCTTGGGATTAATAAAGTATCTATCTATATAAAACACAGACTCTATATGTTAGTCCTTTGATAGACCACTGACCTGACCTAGAGTGTTCCCTGACTTTCACCCAGTACACCAGATTGGCCCGAGCCCCCAGCAGCCCTCTGAGGGTAAGTAGCATAGGTAACGGATGGATGGACTGAAATTTGTCACTGTACCACTGCACCATAAACAGCTCATAACCACAGAAAAGGAAAACTGACACATTATGAAATACATATGAGCGGTAGCAGCAGACAAATATGTACATAAACTAAGCAGTGCAGAAAGACATTAAAGAGAGAAATTCAATTCAATAGGTCTCATATCTGTACAAAATACTCATGGTTCTGCATGGATGGGAGGCAAGAGAGAAATAAAAAGTACATTTGACAAAAGTAATTTAATGCACAGACTTGTTTATTCTCCAGGTGGACTCAGTGTAAGTTGAGTTTGAGGTACCTACAGCTCCCTTTTCAAACTACATGTCCTGCACTGCTCATTCCCAGAGTGACTTGTACTGTACAGTCACAGGACTGGCTCGCCAGTATCTCAGCAGGATGTGATTTGGGGGAGAAGTATGTATTCATTATATACCCAGGGGGCAAAATCTCAGTGAGGCCCTGTCCTAATTCATTCCAACATCAGTGCCAGAGGCTGAACTGCTGCCTTGATTATACCAATTTACCCTCGCACCCACCCAAAAGGAAGACATGTAATTACACTATTTACACTGGAGTGCTTTCCTCTCTGAAAGGGCCCCAACTAAACACACGCCAGCTTTGTTTTTCTTCTGCATTGCAGTCATTGTGATTGAAAAGTACAGTGAATGTCAAACTGTTTGCCTCTGTGACACTGATGTAGACGAGCATTAATAGCTCTCATTGTATGTATATGCAAGAGCTCTAATGTCATCTAATGGAAGGCAGTGATCACTGTAACTTTGCAAAATTACGATCAGATTACACTTTGACTGCAAAATGTAAATTCAGATGAATGACAATGATATATGGTATAGTCCTGCGTATAAAGCTATAAATGCCCTTCATGCAGATAATATTGCTGTTTTAGAAAAAAAATCATCCTGCAATCTAATGCAAGTTCATCCTCTCTTTAAAACTTAATAATTCAGGTTGTCTAAATATAGAAAAAGTCTTCAAAAGTTTTATGTGTGCCTGAGAGAGCTCAATACATGGCTGCTTACAGGAGGAAAACACAAGCTAATTAAGATGAAATCTTCAACACATCCATCCCTTTTAGAAAAACAAGAGCACATTTAGAAGGACGGTTCAGTTTTTTGAGAACTCTGGTGGGATGAGGAGATCAATATCTCTTATTTCTCAAGCAGGGGATCAGAATCAAGATGTAGTTAGCTTAGGGAAAGAGCTGGTAAATATACATCTACTGATACCTTTACATCTGAACGAGAGGCGTGTCTGTCCATGTCTGTAGTCTGTGTATGGTCAGTGAACAGATTTCAGTCTACAGGGGTACCAGACCTAACGTAACTTTGTCAAGACTTCAGGAAGTTGTGCACAATAACTGCACCTAGCTGTTCAAGACACCCAAAAATCAAACATTGTGCATGCACATCTCAATGAGATATTTTAGAGATGCTTAGTTTTAGTGTCTGTTTCTGAAAAGCGTCTGTTTTCAGCAATGTCTATTTAAGTTTTATAGGGACTATAATCATAATTCTATGATAATAATTAAGACAGTATGACAATGTGAAAAGAGGTGGCTTGTGTTGATAGACCTACAGAGACCGATCAGCTGACTGTGCAGCTCCCCTGAGCTTCACATTGTCAGCCAGCAGAGACTCTCTAAAAAGCCACTGTCCACTGGCTGCTCACACCAACAGACAGAAAGGAGCTGGTGAACATTGTGGAGCATTTAGCAGATAAAGACACAGAGACCTCTTAGAAGCTGGTGCGGACCATAAACAGAGAGGAAAAACTGGATACTAAATGTCTACATATAGGAGTCTTAAAAAAAAAGTTAGTGTTGCTTCGTAACTGGTGGATACATAAATAAGCAACAAACAACTTGTTTCTGGTGCCCCCAGGTGGCCAAATAATCAGTTAATAATATTATTGGCATTATCGACTAAACTTCTTCCACAGAAGACATTGTGACATGTCACAGCAGGAAAAGTACTGGTATAAATAATAAAATGACTGATGGCTGTTCTCCACTTATCTGTGTCAGGTTCAGGGTCCAGGTATTGTGCTGGCTCACTGTCACACTGGGTCTCTTGGATTAAGCAGACTCATCATTAATGTCATCAGTAACACCTGGACTATCCCTGCCACAGAAAGTCAGAAAGTCTGCCGTGTTTCCATGAAACTTTTTCCATGGATTTTTTCATTTGAATTCTCAAATGTCTTTAGACTGCGAATGCAGAGTCAAACTGGTGAATGTGATAGCAGTTTTGTCATTTCGTCATCTAAATCAAGAGGTAGAAGTAGACTGTACATAATTGTTTGATTACATACATAAATCCATTGTTTTTATCTGTTTAGTATCCCTTTATTTCACTGCCAAGTTGAAGAATGAATGAAATCTACTACTGTTTGTACTTAGAGAAAACAAAAGAGACCTCTGTTGGGAATAGTTAAATTAGTACACTGGTGAGATCTTGCGCTGCTTGTCACTGTGTGTATTGATAGAGTCCTTTCAGTGTCATGGACCCATAATGCTGTGCAGTTACAGTAGCCGGTTGTATCTTACGTGCAGTGTAAATGTGTGCTTGACATTCTCATACATCCTCAGGGACACATAGAGGAGGCTGATCTAAAGAAACAACACCAGCATGGGTATGTTGAAGGATTTTATTTCTAAATGACTCATCATATCCTGTGTCCTTATTTGATGGATGTTATATCTCGTCTTTGAATGATTCAGAGTGTAAAATCAGCTATTACATGGTTACTTTTTTCATTCCAGATTTCACACCTAAAAAAAACATCTTTTAGGAAAAAACCCTTGATGCTGAATATTTTTAGTGGCATTAAATTTATATTGTTGCGTAACATTTTGTGTATCATGTTGTTTAACTGACATGAACAGACATAACAGATGTATCTTTTGCACAGAAAATGTCTCGTGACTCATTGAAAGGTATCATGTGACTCAGCAGACTAAACCAATACCTCTGTTTGGAGGTGTAATCTGGCTCACAGGCAGACGTATCTTCTCCTGTTTCCTCCCTTTCTCTGTCTGTTTTCAGAGTGTGACTTTAAGGAGAGCAGACATACATATGAGGAGGCAGGTGATAAATTCAGACAAGAGACCACTGAGGAAAGTGAATGAAGAACTCCATCTACTGGCCAACTACTGTGAAACACACCAATGCTTGAAAAATAGCAGTTTTAAAGGGAACATGTTGAGTACATGGCACACAAATAAATTTATATTATTACACAAGGTTCATATCTTTAAATAACTTTATTCCAGTTTGAGTCTAAATGTATTTAAATAGAAACTTCTAAAAAAAAAAAAATCAAACTCATCCATCCATAAATCCATTTTCTAACCCGCTTCTTCCTGAGCACTCAGGGTCACGGGGTGCTGGAGCCTATCCCAGCTATCTTAGGCGAGAGGCAGGGTTACAACCTGGACTGGACGCCATGTGGGTCGCAGAGCCACATAGAGGACAATCACAATCACATTCACACCTAAGGACAATTTAGATTCACCATTTAACTTAACCTGCATGTCTTTGGATGGTGGGAGGAAGCCGGAGTACCCGGAGAGAACCCACACAGACACAGGGAGAACATGCAAACTCCAAACAGAAGGGGATCGAACCCAGAACTCTCTGTGAGGCGACAGTTCTAACCAGAAAGTTATGAAATGACGGTGTTTCAATGGCAAGCCAAATAATAAGTAACATAATTTAGACTTCATCTTACGCAAAGTCATGAAGAAATTATCCTGCGTGCTCTGGAGGGAAACAATGAGGTTCTTTGTTTCGGATTAATATTACAAAAAGATTGTATAACATGATTAACAGTCTGGTAGAACAACGTCTTGCAACAGATATGTTGACTTGAAAAACAGTGTAACTAATGACATTAATGATTACACCTTCCCTGACCCTGGAACTGAAACACTGTAATGTGATGCAGCTTTCATGAATATAATATTTGTTCTTTTATTTATTCACATGTGCTTCTCCTGCTATGACAAGTCAACACAACAGCTGTGAGAAGGTCTATATGACATGCTGGAAAACCACATTTAAAATCCCAAATTTCCACAAAAAGAAAAAAAACAGCCTGGTGTTTAATTGGTTAAACTTAAAATACACTCAAGAAATAAAAGGAAAAAAAACTCATTTGGCATTACTAGTTGTGAGGTTGTAAAAAAAAAAGAAAGAAAAAAAAAAAAGAAAAACACAATTCCTGGACAGATTTCTTCTCTTAGCAAGAAACTTTGAACTGCATCTATGACAGACCCAGCTGTAAGCCCAGTTATTGTCAATGTTATTGTCAAAATTGTTCATTCTTTTTAACCACGTTTGCTCAAGTGTTTTATTTTAAATTTTATTCTTGGTACCAACACAGACTTTGTGGTGATTAACAGAAGAAATGTCTGTCAGAAAAGCACATTTCTGATCTGATTTAAGATTAAACTGAGCTGTAATACCACATCTCAAATGCCTGGCTGTGGTAATAATCTGTAAAGACCACTAGATGGCAGTGCTGATTCACATCCTTGCCAGACACCTAAAACAAAATCTTTTGCAACTGCATAAAACACAGACTGTTTTGAAGACTGTGCACTACTGTTTCTCTTTGTGTGATTTGACGATGATAATTTAATCTGTCCTTGTCTTTGCATTTAAGAATGGAAATACTCAATTTATTTTCACCAGGTGAAGTGCAGAACTGCTCTTCCTCACTGTTTACATGCTCATCTCGGTTAGTTTCGGCAAGTTTCTCATGTTTCACTGAATCAGTCTCTGTTCTGAAATGAAAACTCTAAAGACAACACACCACACATGTAGAGTTTTGTTGCTATGCTTTGTACTTGTTTTTTTTCCTGGAGTTGTGTTGTACAGGTGCATTTATGCAGCATGTGTATGTATGTCTGTGTGCAGGTCTATATAGATGTTTGTGACCAGAGACATGGAGTCTGCTCACATGAGTGTGACTGAAACTGACTTTGCTGTAAATACAAAAAACAGCAGTGAGTCAAGAATAAAAAATAAAAAAACTGATCGAGGTGCAGAATTTGGAATTAGTTACAGACCTCGTGTAATTCAGCAGTTTTGCTCGCTGTGCTGCAGCTGTGCATGGTGGAGTAGAACTGATGGAGTCGAATCTGTAAAGTGAGTCACACTACTGTGGCCAGAGGCTAGTAAGGCTAAGGAGAAAACAACTCACCCAGACTGATTATTTCTGAAATGGACTGGGAGTCATTATCATTCTGATTGGCAATTCAGCTGGCGTCTTCATATGGCTCCATGGAATGACACTGACGTAGAAATTAGCTTGGTGAAAGAATTCCCATTAAACTGATGCAAATCAAGGCGTCAACAAGCACAGTAACAGTAACTTATAGAGGTAAATTGAAAAATCTTTACTATATTAATGTCACTGAGGGCAGGTGACAGTTATTGACACAGATATTGTGCTCTCCTTTACTGTCAGCACAAGAACAGAGAGACTGCAGGAACAGTACATTTCTTCTGTGGCACAGCTTTTTCCAGCTGAGTAATATTCAGACAGGTAAACACCCAAAGGACAGCCCATTGGGTAATATGGTGATTATAATATTAGCAACAGCTGAACATTGGCTACTATAACAGTATGAGGGCATCCTTGAATTATTTTAGATAAACAGGTATTTGGTTCCGAAGTGACAGTTTACCCCAAGGCCCTGCTTAAATGTCATGACTAGAGAGTTTGTCTAACTCACAGCCTGTCAGCTCAGGGGAAGCATGGAGGTCGACTCTAATTCAAAACTACAGTGTGTGAGGTGGAGAGAGGAGAGGTGAGGAGAGGCTGTACGCTGGTCCTGCTCTGTTCCAAACAAGTAAAACTTGCTGACAAAATGCCCATTTTATTGGAAAGGGGGGGAGGAAGTGAACAGATGTACTGTATCTTTGAAATCTTCATTGGGATTATGATATGCAAGATTAACGGCAAACTATCTGTGTTTACTCGTCTCCCCTGCAGCTACGCCATCAAGACCGAGCCATAATAATAATCCCCAGCTGGAGAACAAACAACATCTGGGCGTGGAGAGAAGGGAGAGGGCGAAGTCTCAGCAGTGTGGGCGGCAGATGGTGACACTGCAGCAGCACTTCTCCAGGTAGGACCTTCACCGCGCCAACAGCCAGGCTGCAGACACGGAAATAAAGTCACAGACTCTGAACAGTGGATTTTTAAAGAGCCATAACGTGTTTGATAGCCTCAAGGAGATTTAAAAAAAATGTGTGAAAAAGTTGTATAAAACCTCTTGTGACTCCAGAGGGAAGCTGCACAATGTTTGATAAGTTTGGTTGGGTCTGAAGACCACTTAGAATAAATAAAGATCTGGGGTTGTGGCGTGTGTAGTGTAGCCCGTTCCTCCTCTCTGCTTGTTACCAGCTGAGTTACATTGTGGTTGGCAGGTTTTGACAAGCAGGAACGAGGTAGTGGATAAAAAAGATGATATCTTCTGGCTCTGCTGCATCGATTCTTTTCCCTATTTTAAAACTGTCCATCACAAGTCCAACAATGTCACAGGAGTGCAACGCTAAATCAATTAATCACATTAAATCAGCTTCTTGCTACTTACTGGTGAGTATTTGCATGTGAACGTAGCTGTGATAAGCACCTGCTGACAGAGGAATCAGTGTATCTGCTTTATATTCCACCTGAAAACTCTGAATCAGTGTGTGTGTGTGTGTGTGTGTGTGTGAGTGTGTGTGTGCTTCAAAGGATAAAAGTTAGGACAAGGCTTTGTACTAAATAGCACATGTTTCATCAGCATTTCCTTACAAGTATTGCTGTAATTGGTGTTTGGAGATGATGGTACATACAAATAGTCTCTCCATCATTTCATCGCTCTGGGCAACCAACAGCGGTTGAAAATAGCAGATGTGAAACACATTTATGAAACAAAAGGAGATGTAAACTGAGAATTACACGGAGCTTGAGGGGTTGTATGCTGTACAGATTACAATCACCCTTCATCACCTATCATCGTTTGTGCTGGTAAATAAAATAGTTTGAAGTTGCCTATTGACACATCCAATTCATTTGATGTTGTGTTCCTGCACCTTCTTCATGTCAGACCCTTTAAGCAGCTTGAAGCTCTGTTTTTGGTCTCCACCAGCTCCGGAGAAAAATATCTTTAGCTGCTAAAAGCTAACTTTGGCTGCTGTTTGCTGGGCAGCTCGCGAACAGTGGCTTTATGATAGCAGAGCTTTTTATGATAAAATCGTGGTGTGCTGAGAGTGGACTGTGGAACCCCAAAACAATAAATCAAGTCATTTTATCCAGTCTTAATAAATACATGATACGTATGTGTATTTTACATATGTAAACATATGAAATGTGTGACACTGCCTCGCCCTCATTACACTGCAGCTGTCACCTGTGTAACCAGCTGGCCAGGGTTTTTTTGCGAGTTACAATGTTTGGAAAAGTTTTCCCTCTTTAACAATAGCGTATATCTTGATAGATTAAGAGCTTGTGGCCACAAGTCAATGACAAACCGTCCAACTGAGCAACAAACATAATGCATGGCACACATCCATCAAAGGCCAAACACCAAATGTGATGAACTGCTGCTCCTGCGGTGACATCCAACATTTTCATTAACTTGAGAGCCCACTCCGTGTAGAGATTGTCTTTGAAAGAAAATCTCCTCTGTTTTATTGGAGTACCAAGACACTAAAACTTGATATGAAGTGTCAACCTTTTGAGAGACTGCTACTGTGTCCCTTCTTATTGATTTCTCCTCCCAGCATGCGATAAAGGGAAATAATAACTAAGCATCATGTCCGGCCAACTGGTGACGGCCCCTCATGATCCACGTTCGATCCCATCTGCATATGCTCAGCGAGGTGTGAGATTAGGCCCCATGATTTGTGAATGTAAATATATTCACTCTTGCCTTGCAGAAGATATTTGAGCCGCTGCACAACATTAAAGGAAATTATAAATATGTTGTTTTTTTCTCTCTCCCTGTAGTTAGAACAGGATGATACACACACACACACACACACACACACACACACACACACACACACACACACACAACATACAAAATTCTTAAAACAACTCTTGGCAAATAGCGCTTAAAATTGCCACCATATTGTATAGTTAGTTTGAATCACTTTATACTCTTGAATTAAATACATTTCTGATTATATTGCTTTAAACACTATAAACACTGTTCTGTAAGGACTCTGTGGTGTTACTGATGGAGGGCTGGGTGATCCTCTCATATTTTATTTATGGCTTAACTTTATCAGTAAAAAACTGAAATCAACATCCAAGTTTTAAGATATTTTCCACATGAAAAGATCTGGGTAGTGTCGTTTTGATACTACATGGATAAATGACTACAGTTAGTGCTTTTTAAACTCACAACACCAAATCATCTCAGAGTCATTTGCTGGCACAGCATTTGAAACGCTATTTATCTTTTTCATTTTCATATCTTTTTTAAAATTTTTCATTAAATTAGTTTAATATTGGCTGGTCTGTCTGAAAAGATTCCATATTTGAACAAGACAAAATGTGTCAGTGTGTAGTAAATATACAGAGATGAAACCCTGAAGAAGATGTGCAGCGACATGCTTCTCTGTGCAGCTCGTGCTTGGTACTGGTTCAGTGGGGAAAGGGGTCACGTCAGAGGGGAAACTAGGCCATCATTCATACTTTGTTGTGCATGATGAGCTGATGGGTCCTGCTTTGAAAAGTGGAGCCTGTGGCAAAATGTCACAGTGCAGCAGAAAGCCCTCTGGTAGGAAGGAAGAGGTCATTTCCATTGAAGACAAATATCTATGTCACTGAAGCTGTGCCATACACATATGCAAACACACACATGGGTGCACGTGTGTGTCTACATATGTACAGAGTAAACAGCATGTAAAGTGTATGGTGAGCACGATGTAGAGTCTCATTATAATATGTTAGATTTGATTTTCCATATTTATAGTTTTGTTTTTTGTTTTTTTTTTTGCAAAAATTACCAGTCGGCATAATTGGAACTGTATTTATTTATTTACTACTGCCTGGGTATTTCAAACTTTTTTGAATAAAAAGTTTTTTTCTAAATAAAAAACATTTCATTCAAGATTAACTAGCAGTTTTAGTCTGTTTATTGACTCTGAGTCAGACATCCTTGAAGTCAATACTGAACTTGTCTTTTAGTAACACTGTATGAGATAAACTTAATTTAGAAATGCTTTGATGCTTCAATGTTTTGGCATTCAAACGGCACATTCAGATTGTTTTATTGTGCTGGTGGTTCTTGTTCTGAAGGAGAACCAGTTTTACACATAAGTGGCTTTTTGAATCATAAGGAGTTAAACTCATCTAGTCTAAATGTGTCTGATATGAGTTTTAACAATGACCAGCACCAGTGTGCTGTTACTTATTTGACTGAGAGCAAAGCAAGAATTCAGTGTTCATTCGGCAGCACATCAGAAATGCACACACACACAGAGGGACAGTCAGACCGCAGACATCTCTCCTGCCAGACTGCAGTCATGAGACTGGGATGGTGGGGAGAGTCCGAGGCCTTGTTAGGGTAAAGCCAGACAGGGTGGGAGCTTGTTTTCCCCTTTTTGAGAGCACTCAGCTGCGCATTATTTCCCACATGGTCCACAGGGAGAGCAGGAGACCCACTTTCCCTTCAGTGCCCAATCACAAACACAGAGCAGTGACTAACTCTGAGCTGAGGATGCCGAGGACCCGTGCGGTTAGCCTCATTTTAAATGACCAGCACCGATGAAAGTCAGTAGGAAAGCAGCATGGGGTGAGTGATGACTGAGTGGGAAAAAGTGGAGGCAATGAATGAAATATTGCTGAGAATAACATGAATTTTGATGAGAATGGTGTGACTACATGAGGAGCAAGTGTGATGAGTAAAAACTTTAAGGAGGACTTTGGTGTTGTGAAAAAATCATCAATGTTCCAGGCTCAGATGCTGTGGAACATATAGAAAAAAACACTGTAATGTTACCCATGAGAGCGTATCTTGTTTATTCACCAGTGTTAATTTGATTTCTTTTTTAGTAACGTAGTAATTTAAAGTGTTATAATTTTCAAAATAGTAATGAGATTACAGTTGCAAAGTTCAAGTAACTTTATGTTACTGCGTAACCAACAAAATGAAGTGTTTTATCATCTAGATGGAAAAAACAGAAATAATAATTCACAGTATGTCAGCGGCAGGTAGACGTCTGCCAGCTGCTTGTGTGACATCATCAACGTGAGACCTACTTTGCCTATTCATGCGGAAAAAAACAAAAACAAAGTGAGCATGGCGAGCGAGAAGTACGTGTTCACTAGCTGGAAATACAGTGATTACTTTGAATTCTTTTCGGTCAAAGGCAAGAACATTATTGGGAGTTGTACGTTATGTGCGGGAAAAAAATCGCTGTCAACAAAAAAAAACTCAACATGAAAATTTATTGAAACACCTGAAAGGGCAGCAGAGCGCAGTCAGGTTGAGGAGAAAATATCAGGCAGTGACCAATGAGACTGTTGAGCCCAGCGCCAGTTCGTGTCCCACTCCTGCTCAGCAACAAAGGCTAACCAAGTGTGTCTGAGCTGCCTAAAGAGTTTTTTAAGGGGATGGGGAAGTAATTAGCAACTTAACTAGTAATGTAACTAATTACTTTTGGAATAAAGTAATCTCACTAATAATTTGATTACTTTAAAGAGGATCAATCAGTAATCAGTAATTTAACTACATTTTGAGAGTAACTTGCCCAACACAGTTATTCCCACAGGAAGATGTGTTAACTCATATGCTCTTATCAGTGGAGCACATTTGGTCCTTTGCTCTCCATGCTGTCTTTTTCTCGTGGTTTTTCTGTTTTTTTATTTCAGCAGGTGTACCTTTAGCTGTAATAACAGTCACTGTTTCCTTTTTCAGATGAAACACAGTGATTGTTGGTGGTTAATTTGGCGGGGGGGGGCGGACACGCAGTGAGTCATCCACCATGACTATCACATCAGCCACGTCCAGCTAGGATGTACAGTGATGGCTCTCCGGGCGGTACTGCTACAAAAGGGTCGTAAGAGGACCTATTTTCACCAAAATGTCCACAATAATAAAAGAGTCTCAGGAATGACCCGTTTCAGTTACAGTGCGGGGCTGCTTGTCATTATATCTTTATGGAAAGGAGCAATCAGTCAATATTAACACTGCAGACACTGCCAGGGTCAGGAGAGGGAAACGTGCAAATATACCTCTTTCTGACTGAATTTGACCTTTCAACAAATCTTTCATTGCTTGGTTATTTCAGTATTGCATCCACTCAAAGCTGCCATGTGGCGGAGGAGCTGTCTGCAGTCTGTACTGGAGCAGTGACTGATGCTCTGTCAGATGCTCTGTTCTGATTGATTATTTTGATTCAGGTGTGGTGTATACTTGTCAAATGACAGAGGTAATGACAGAGTCTGATTTTTATCACAGATTATCTGTCTCATGTAGGACAGGGCAGAGGACAGAGGGACAGTTTTAGTCAATATGACTAAAAGTTATTTTTGAGTGAGCTACCTACTTCTGATATAACATCATGCATGAAACAAGAAAAAAATAACAATGAGTCTAGCTTAAAGTTGATTTGAAAACTAAAACAGAACAGTGAAAATTAAAACTGAAATGAAGTGAGGTCCAAAAATTCACCTGCAGTTACCAGATATCTCCAAAGGTTCCTTGAAAGACACTGGAATGAATATTATTTATTGTTATTGATGTAATGACCACAGTGTTGTGGCCTGTTCAAACCTCTGGGCTTGCACATATGAATAAGTGCATTTCACTCCCTTTAGCTTGCACAGTTTGCTTTTTTCATGGCTTTAAACTCAAAGACTACTTGAGACCAGTATTTCTACTCCCACCAGCTCACCCGCTGTTTTCATTTTGCCTGGGTTTGTTTCAGGTCAGTGGCAGTGACTTGGGGCAGGAATGCCAATGGTGTGCTCGCAGTCGGCAGCTTGTGCTAATGGCTGTGCCACATGCATCAAACAGGGGGAAAAGCTGCTCTGAAAGTGACGGGGCAAAATGTCACTGCGTACAACATTATGGGGAACATGGTCAGTGTCTATCAAGCATACTCAGCTCAGAGGGGAAACAATTACAAAATCACAAGGCAAGACTACACTTATGCAGTGGAAGTCATTTGAACAAATGCCAGCTGCAGTAATATGGGTGCCTAAATAATCTGTCTTATATGTGGAAGTATTGTATGTCTAAAGACAGACTGATTTTACACACAGCAGCTCTGTGCAATGAAAAATATACTGTATATAGGAGAGTGTGTGAAACATCTATTGTCTCCACGATTTTTACAAATGATTAATACTTAATTAATACTGAGCTACACTGCTGCCTTTTTTGTATTAGTAACATATCACATAACAATGTGTGATGTGAAAAAGGTCAGTGATCATGAATTATCACCCAACTGTATAGTTCCCCTCTGTGGTAAAGAGTTTTACCATCTTTAACTTGTTGTGTTGCTTTGATTTTTTACCTTTTTGACTCACTCTGACTACTCCCGTCAGTGCAGTCACAGCAGCTGTTCTTAGGAAAAAGGTTTTTATAAATCCACAGAGCACCTCCTGTCCAACATTAAACAGAAGACTACCCACAACATAGTGGAGCATTTAACAGCCAAAGATGAATTCAGGGAGACCAAACCACAGCTGAAAGGAGTATTGATATTGGATTGATATTCATCAAGTAAATGAAACCCAACTCCAAATGAATGCTGAAGTTGCTCCATCTATTGAAGAAAAAACGTTTGCTAATAATGCTGTTTTTAGGCTGCATCTTGTTCCACTGCCCCCAAGTGGCCAAACATTGAGCATGGCATTGGTTCAGGCAGACTGCAAACATCAGTTGATTTCAAAACCAGCCCACCTCAGCTGATGGCTCTGCTGATCCCCCCTCATCTATTTAATTTGCGCCTGATTTAAGCTGCTCTGGGATACACTTGCTGCTTCCGCTTTGCAACCCGTCCTCACTCCAGCTCCTCTTTTCCATGCTGTGTCTAACTTAATCAATATCATTCCTGTTTTCACTGATGCCTGCTCTGTTCTGTACCCTACAGCGTAGTGGGGCTGGGTGGTGCTTAGACTTTATGTGTGCACGTGGACGGGCAGGGAAGTCCATGAACAGAGCCATGCCACCAGATCAAGCCAGCTGCTAACGGAAACAAAGTCAGACTAAAGACGAAAGCAGACCTGGCTTAAAATCACTTATTGCAAATTCAAGCCACAATCTTTTATCCCCTGTGTAATGCTTCTGAGAGCAGGTGGATAAAACATGTTGGTCTGAAAACAGTAAACTACAGTAGGTGGATAAACAATTTAGAAATGTTCAGGATGAATAAACAAGTGTCTGTTCTGCTGCCAAAGTAAATATTAGAGCTTTTCTGTTTTCATGATCTGCTTTAATCAAATAACATTCGCGTCTTTATCCAGTAGCGGAGGTGTTTGTTAGCAGCATTTTTCAAATCATAATGAAATGTTCTATCAAAATGAAATGTCCCTTTAGATGAGAACCTCCATCAGTGTTTATCAGCTTCACTGTCCCTTACTTCTATAACTTTACATCCAATTAGCAAGCTCATTACTGGATCCACTGGGCTGTAAAAAATGACAATGTACTGCAGACATTGTTAATTCCACCATTCGACATCTGCCTGGTCATAAACTAATATATATAGGCTATATGTAGATTTAGTCACTGATCCAAACATAAACAAAGGTGAATCCCCACCATAAAAACTCCAGCAGTAATTCATATGTCTTTTAATATGTGGATCAACAGGAACAAGAACTAAACAGACCAGTGTTTTCAATGACGATCAGCCCAGAAACACACAATCTGCTTTATGTGACTACATGCTGCCTGTAGTCCAAAACGTCAGAAATGACTGGTTGAGCCTTGAAATGATTTTCAAATATTAACCCCAAGATTTGACTCTTCCTTGTTGAAAAGTGACTGGTTTGTGTTCATTGTGCCCCAAGAAGCTTCTAGTGAGCTACTCTGACCGGTTTGCTTGTTTTCTTCTTGACTGCAGCATGGAGGAGACGGTGCGAACACTACTACAGAACCAGGACTCACTGGAAGGGCCTAAGGTAGACCCACTGGACCTTATGAAAGCATACAAGGTACTAAAGGGACCTCCAGTCACCACTAGATATATTATCTTTTGATATCATTTTGGTTTTATAACACTGATGTGATGTCTGTGTGGTTCTAAATAAACTGAACTCTTGTCTGGAAACTCTGGAATTAGCAATGAGGTTATATGATAAAATGTAGTTTGCAGCAATATAATACAGAACTGTAAAAAGAATTTCTGTTAACAACAGCTCCTCCTTTTTTTTTGAAAAGCTCAGGAATAGGTTCAAGTCTTTTTCAGATGATGTCATCGTGTTTATAGAAATTATGGTAATGATGATGTAAGTGGCAGGATTGTTTTTTCTTAAGCAGGTTGTAACGTGGATCTACAAAATTATGAGAGGGAGTCTCTAGGCATTAAATACTGCTGGAGTGATGCATGATTACTGTGGCTGTGATGCATCTTAATCAATATTTAGGCATGACAGCACACTGTCAGGAATCAACTGGATACTTCACCACGGTTAGCCCTGTATTAATCATTATTAAAGAAAACAAACACTTTATTGAGAGATTTTTCATCCATTTACATTGAGTTGCAATAAAACCCAGGAATCATTAACCTTACCCAGGATTTCTTCACCTTTAAATGTAATAGCTTTCCTTTGGACCTGCTTTGTGTCTCTAGATGTAGAAGAGTCCTCACAATCTTTGTCCCCAACACATACAGCTCATACAGACATTGGGTGATTGACAACTCTGTTACTGTCTATTATTTGTGTTGGTGAGAACAAATGTGCCAAATATTAGATGTATTGATCCATATACCTACTGCAAACAGGTCTCATAATTCATAATACTAGTTGGAATCTACCTTACTCGTCTGTCTCCTTTTTAACTGCCATCCATTTGCCTTGCTATTCTGCACTAATCACTCATGCGAAGTGCTAAATAATACAAGATTATATTACAGGCCAGTAAACACCAGACAAACATATCATCATCTCAACTCACGCAAACAAGTATGAAGCTTCTGTATGAAGAGTTCATGCAGCCCCTCAAAGGCAGCAGGACACTCACAGTATGTTGATAAATCTGCAGCATCCCATTTGGGAAGTGCTGCACCAGAGGACCCGTCTGTGTTTACCTTCATTAAATCACATGTAAATGACACCCCCCCAACCACACACACACACACACACACACACACACACACACACACACACACACACACACACACACACACACACCACAGCTATAACTCTGTATTGTCTCTAGTTTGAGAGCTGTAATTAGTCAACCTTACAGAGCACTGAACCAAAGCAATATGCAAGGTGTTGATTCCCAATTAGTTCAACAGTACTTGCTGTCACATGACAGTGTGTCATCTCATTCAGTAATACAAGCATATGTTAATGAAACTTTTATGTGAAGCAAAGTGGAAGTTTTATTTATCCAGTAGCATTCAGACAGTTATTTATCAAAATTTATTGCTATTATAACTGGAGCCAACTATGATATAGAGAATTTATTTTTCATTTCTTTGTGACTTTAAGGCATGCAACTTTGATCCGCTCTCTCTGCATTTCAGGACAAACTGCTGGAGGAGATGTGGAAGCAGCAGGACAGTCTGGAGGGTCCCACAGCCACCGCAGCAGAGATGACTGCCTCGCCTGAGGCTGGCGGAGGATCGGAGGAAAATTCAAAGGACAGCAATCCTCTGCTGGAGCGACTCAGAGCGCTGGAGGTAAAGTGGATTGCATGGTCCATTTATTACCCTTCCCCCAACTGTTTCCCATTTTCCCACCACTCCTCATGTTCCCATGTCCTTTCCTTTCATCCCTGAAATGCTAGATTGATCGATATACTGAAAGTGACACATGGTTTATTTAATCAAATGAATTTCACTTGTTATCTTTAGTTTCTTCCTTACTTAGAAAGAATTACAGGGCAGGGTTGTGAAAGGCCTTGATGTTAGTTCACCCCTAATATTTGGACTGACCAATCGATAAACTAAATAAAATAAATGCATCACCTTCTCTCTTTTGCTACAGCACAGGTCAGTAAATTGTGACTTAGCCCTCCACTAAAATGACTTTTTCTCACTGGCCTTCATCAAAGCCTTCAGGCATGTGGCAGAAAGTTGCTGCAGATCCCTTCACATCACTATTTATGTGTTCTCACATTGGTTTATCTGGTGGAAATTGCTAGCTTGGGTCTAAGCAATTTTAAATCATTAGAGAAATCTCAGACACATGAAAATAATTCATAACCTTCCTGAGGTAAATCCATAAAACATTCCTCAAGAACATGAAACATGTCAGTTATAAAATTGAAAACATTAACGTTCACAGCACCTGAGTCTTTGTGGCTTCATTTAAAAATAGAAGCGAGACATGTAGATGACAAACAAGCACAATCAGTGTTTCATCATGCCTCTCTCCAGCGTTGAGTATTACAGAAAATGAGACCGCGTTATGCTGAAGAGCAGTCCTAAGGGCAACGGGGAAAAACAGCAGAAGACGAAGGAGTTATTCATATCCACGAGGTGATAATTAAAATGCTGACAGGGTAGTTAACATTTGCAGTCAGTGTTCCAGCGGACGTACAGTACGCCGCTCTGTCACACCTTCCCTGCTGAAAAAGTAATAGGTCTTACCATCTGCTGAGAGGTCTCAGACAGCCATTGTTGATTGGGTGGCTGTATCTTGTACCAAGTATGGCCTAAAACTAAAATCCAACTAAAGCTGAATTCACTTTTCTAATTCTGATGTGCATGTTTTGTTTTGCTGGATGAAATGAGATTGTCACATGTGTCAAAGGACTGATCACTAAATATAACTGTGCTTTACTCTAAGGCCAAAGAGGAGAAATATGTAAACTGTAGTGTTTTATAATTACACTTATTTTTATTTGAAGCATTCGCTGTAATTGTATCACTCTTTAACAAAATGTAGTAAAAAAAAAACTTCATCAGCAGTGAACTTACTACTGGTACTGGTGTTAGTGTTGGTGGTGTCAGGTGAGCGCAGTTTGAACAGGGATGGTTACAGGATGTCACACCTGCAGATCTCTGTGTGATTTACACTTTCTGAGAATATCAACATTTCTGCATAAACGTACAAACCCTGCTCCTGATAATCATCACATTTTTTACGGCATCAAAATAATCGAGTGATAGCTGATGAGTCCGGACATGGGTTCATTACTAACAGGAACAGCTTATAGATAATTAGCATAGTTTTGATGGTGCACACGTTGTCATGGCAACAGTGTTCTTCCTATTTAGTTCTAAAACTCATTGCATGATTATCCCCCGAACAGATGTAAGAGAACTAATAATAATAGGAGTGAGTAAATGCATTACTTTGGTCTTACTTTGGTCATTACTTTGGTCATTGGAGTCACATTGACATGCTTCTTATATTCCTGTATAATAATTATTTTATACAATTTTTAATCATTAACTGTGCTTATTAAACGTATTAAGATGAAAAATACCAATAGACTGTACAGTCTTGCCAAAACATGCAGACAGCACTAAAAGCCTGTAAATAAGGAGAGAAAACTAAGGATTCCTAATAGCAAATACATTTAGAAATCTTTTTTCCTGATGGCTTGCATGCAACATATGCATGTGCACCAACTGCAAAGGCTGTAATGTTGCATCATGTATCCTAGAAATGTCACAATAATTGTGTGCAACTTCAAATAATTACCAGCATGGCTGCTTGTTGAATCATTTGAAATGATTAGCCATCATTTCAGTGATATTTCAGTGATATTCAATTTTCTATGGTAATACTACGGTCTAGTACTTAAGAAAGCTTGCACAACCACTCTGCCATTAGTTTTGATCTTTCAGAATAAAGTACCTCCTTAAATGACATCAATTTTCTTGTCTACTTTGTTGACCCTAATGAATAATTCTGAGTGTATTTTGTGGTTTTCATGCCATTGCCTCTTCATGGTGGCTGCCTTTATTTTATCCACATTTGTAATTAAACTTTAACGCTGAACTGGAGAAACATTACAAGGTTTTCCATTTGGCTGGAAACTACTTTCCAGTCATTACGGCACACTTGGGTGCGTTATATATAGCCTACCATGAAAAATGAAAGATTTGCTGCAAATAAAAGTCAGAAGATAAATAATTTTACAAAATAAGTTGCTGACTCATTTCACCTCCCCAACAATAAAAAAATATATATTTGGTGGAATTTGACAGTTAAGCCAAAAACACTGACTGATGTGATGCTCGCTGCAGATCAGCCATGTTAATTCTGCATGAAGGAGCACTGAGGTAAGAACGCAGCTAAACATTTACATCTTTGCAAATGATTTACGCTCACATAATCACACAAACAGGATATTTTTTTATAGATATAATATATTATGCAGATGCAACACTTCTTTAGTTTTTTTAAATGAAGACTTAAGGGTGAACATTTAAATTGTATTGGCATGAAAAATATTTTTTAACTTCTTATCTACTGTATAACATGTTAATCAATCAAGTTAATTTGTAAATGTGGTGTAGTATCACGTCAATAGCGCGTACCAGCTCATATAACACATACAATATAAGGCTCAAATGCCTGAAGTTCAAACTCATAACTTGGACTTCCCTGACCTTTACACACACCGGCTGCAAGCCTTCAGGCTGATCTGTGGCATTTCAAACGCCGTCCTCAGATTCATCCGAAGAAAAGACTGAGTCAAAACAATCCATACTCCTGTGTGGTTTACTAGGATCAGGCTCAGGATATGAATCAGTGTCATTTCAGCAGGTAGTCACTGAGCCGGGTTGAGAAACTGGTGATTAGCTCAGACTATCACTGTGGGTTAGTTTGAAGGTGATGTTGAGCTCTGTGAGGTCAGTTCTCCGTGATCTCTGCTCGCTCCTGTGGTCAGCCTTTCCTAGGATTTTCTGTGAACCTGTTGTTCAGAGGAGTTGCCCACAGCACTTAAGTGAAAACAAGCCATCCCAGGTAGCCTAGCCTTTAAGATTTACTGGATTAATCATTTCAGTGGAAAGTCACCTCCTGAGTTCCCAGAATGGTTTGTGTTCCCTGCTGTGCAAAACTGCTGTCAGTAATTGAATTATGCCTGGGGTACCTCAAGTGAGCCTCACAGACACAGCAAAGATCTGCAGGTTGGACTTTGGACCGCTGTAATTTAAAGCATCATTCATTTAGAACCATCTCTCCACAGTGCTGCAGGGAGAGAGCCTTGATCTGTCTCTCTGTTTGTCTGTCCAAGAAAAGACAATGTCATCAAAGGCTCACATGCATTATATTGCACATTTGGTTTCTGCAGGAATGAGCCTGTTATTTGTCATGTGCCACTGACTCAGCTGAGACGTGAAACCTCAATGAGTTTTCCAAAAAATTCTCTGTATATTTTCATGGCAGCACATTGATTCTTTTTTTCTGTACAGGCGGAGAACTCTGCTCTGTCAATGGAAAACGACAACCAGAGGAAGCAGTATGAGCGCTGTCTGGATGAGGTGAGTCTTACTGTTCTCCCCATGTCCTGTGTCATGTTATCCTGCAGTCGCTTTTCATGTGGAAGTAACATTTACATGATCTTGTTCTGGGAATGACCCATTTCTGTAGTGCCTGTATTTCTTTTCAGTAATGCTTTGCATCACAACACATTTAGCAAAACAAAAACGTGAAAATGAAAAAAAATAATTGCAAAAGGAGCCAGACATCAGCAGCATGCAGAAATAGGAAAAATGCTTATTTGCGTGAGCTTTCCAGGTGCTGGTTTGACAATTTCTTGACTGTGGACAGCTGTTTCCTCGTGTTTTCAGTTTTTAAGCCGCCCTTGGCTAACCTGACTCCAGCTCTGTACTTAATGCACAGTTATATGAGAGTGGTACCACTTTTCTGCCCTTCATGCTGAAAGGAGAACGAATAAGCACTTTTCCAACGATGTTGAACAATACTACTGGAACTTTGACGCAGACCGTACAAAGTAATCTGGCAGTCAGGTCTCACAATCCAAGATGACTATCAGCATCTGTAGCAGAGGTAGACACATACGCACTCGGACCATTATCTAGAGGAAAGTAGAGAGAAGAGACCATCTCTAATTGAAGCGGACAGACGGCGGAGCCCTGGGCGATATGAGACGGAGAGCTGCAGGGCGAGCCTCACCGCTCAGGAGGACCGACTCCCAGCATGTGGGTCGCCTGCCTGCACTTCTTCCCTCTCCTTTTCTCCCTGACAACACTTTGATTGTCTTTTCATCTCCTTCCCTGTCTTTCCCTCAGCTCTCTCCAGCCAGGAAGACTTGTGCACTTTATTTTTTTTCTGAGCTTCACTAATGGGCTTGTTACCGTGGAGATTGCTGCCCAAGAGAATTTAACATATTCTTGGTTGAGGACAGAAATTTCTGGAGTTTCTGCCAAGGGATTCATTTCTCCTCTTCTGCTTTTCAGTCTTATTATGCACGTTAATCTCTTTTTGGGGGGGAGGCATTCAGAAGGCCTCCTGTCATGGTCTGAATGAGCTGAGGCAAGTCGTTTGATAGATAGGTGGAGGAGGTGAAGGGAAATCATTTTTGCAGCACTCAAAATTGAAAACACAGTTATTATTCCAGTGTAAAGGTATAATGTGTGCTTCTGCTTCGACAATCAAAGTAAGCAGGACAAAACTTTTCACGTAATGCTGTTTTATATTCACAAAATGAAAAACGAAACTTTCTGTAAAAATTCACACAGAATAGAAAATTAAAGTTAAATCATTGCAAGAGAATAAACTGTTGAAACAAAAAAGGGTTTTATCTCTTAAAAATATATATAGATATATATTTTTTATGACCATATCTTTGGTTCATTTATGTGCTGAGGATGAAGTTAGATATATTAACTGCAGGCAGCTGCTATGTGGTTTCACTAAATATGACTGTGTGATGCAACATACTGTCAATTTGTCCTACACACCTCTACATTCTCTGTGACACTGTTTGTACTGGGTCACTTTCAGTTACAATCTCTGAGTCTTAAAGCTGCACAGAACATTCTGAAATTTGCTCTACGATAATGACCAGACTCGTGTTTTAATCTTTAATTCACTTATTTTCTTATTTTCACAATTTTTACTCTCTTGTCTCTTCAAGGTGGCTAACCAAGTGGTCCAGGCGCTCCTCACACAGAAGGTTTGTCTTTGTCTCTGCAGTAATTACATGTCATTAATCCAGTTGGGCTCTGATTGGCTGTGTGAAGTTTTAATTTCTGTTGCAAAATGTTCAAAATGTGTACAACACTACCAATGCCTGTTACACACGTCATGACTTGAATAAGTGCTCTCAGTAATAAATCTCAGGGTGCCGTGATAAACTGAATCGAGGTGAGCTCCAACTGAGCATACAAAAATGAGTTCTGTGTCTTGACAAATATAATCATGGCTGTTCTACTTCACTACCATATATCCATATATATTCATTAACTTTACACCTCAAAGTATGAAGCCGTTCTTTATTGTAACTATGCCTCAGAATAATCAATATATCAGATCATACCATACTGTGTTGGTATTTTAAATTTAATCTTTCAACATGAGAACTTACCAGCACACATGCCTGTGAGCAACATTAGCTTTTTATCATGGTAACCAGGTTTCAGAGCACTGTCATGTGCATATTGCATGAAAACAGCATTGTGTCCTGTTCCTCTTAAATCAACATCCGATACGTGTTGTAGTTCTCTGAAATATTCCTGTCAGCTGTGGTTATCTGTCCATTCTTCTCCTCTTTGGGGGGTTTCCAGGACTTGAAAGAGGAATGTGTGAAGCTGCGGACCCGTGTGTTTGACTTGGAGCAGCAAAACCGCATACTGAGCGTGCTGTTTCAACAACGTGTCAAAATGTCCACCATTCCTGTCTCCCAGGTAGGAACACATGGCGCAATGGATACAAACAGACACTGACAGTCCTGTGCTGCTTCAAGGCTGTTTGAATTTTACATGAGCAGTGCTCTACTTCTAAAGGTTACTAACTTGAAAAGGGACCACAAAGAGAGAGAAAAATACCCAGGATGCAATTTAATTTAAATTGTTGGGATGATTCTTCCATGCCTAACTAGTGCAGTAGTTAGTGCCAAAGCGGCACGCTCGAGTGCACTGTAGGTCATCAAAGAAGCATTACCATCCCTTAGCGCTCTCTTCTTTTATGCTAATCATGTCAGACTTTTGCCTAATAGTGAACTAAACCTCTAATCCAGCTGTAGCTGGAAAGTGACAGTAGAGAAATTGGAGGCAGAGTTGCACATGTTTCTCTAATTGGAACGCTCTCAACCATAGAGTGTAAGGGATAATTGGTTAAATCCTGGGCTTTCTTGTAGTATTGTTATTCATCATGACAATTGATTGCTCAGTTGTTGAGCTTCATCATTAACTGTAGAGCTTAAAGCTACACTAATCAATATTTCAATACAAAAAAAAAAGACTATGTGTACATTGAGAGGTTTTCTCGTTGTAACAGAACCACCCAGCATTATCACATGACTCTGCTGATTCAGCTCTGTGATGCACTTAAGCATCTTTTAGCTTGTTGTTTTGATTTTCTGGCTTCAAACTTCCCTCTTACTGACACTGATTCAATATACAGTATAAAGCCTGTACTCTGCCAGCCCACCAACAGCAGACAAACAACGTCAGCAACGAGCCGGTGGAGGTCATGGAGCATTAGCAGCTACAAAGCCACTTATGTTTCTTGGGAGTTGTTGGAGACCAAAACAGAGCTGACAGGAGAGTGAACTTCAGACTGACATTCGCCAAGTTGCCAGATACACGACTCCAAATGAATCCTAACGTCACTCTGTGTTACATGTTGGCCATAAAAAACTTTAAGTTCATAATGGAAGTGTTTGTTTTTAGCTTGTTCTGCTGCCTTGTATTGTTGTTGTCTATAACAACGAGTTAAGGGCGTTAATGATTATAACGCTCTTTCAGCACCATGGCGCTCACACAGAAATGACACCTGATTTCTCTGATTTTTATCTCTCATGACAGCAAAAGCTGTGGGAAGTTGTTTTGGTTGCCAGATTTTTCAGGGGGTGGGCAAGGCAAAGGAGACAGTTACATACTGATGACATTTTATGGCAAAGAGCTGGAACAATTAGTATACAAGGACATTATTAAATATAGATATTAAAGAATTTCATTAGTTGTCAAATGCTGCTGTCGCTCACTGTTGATGTATTGTTGACCATTTCACTGATGCTCATGTATCTTTTACAATGTTCATGTTCCTCCTTTTGGGCAGAGGTGGGGAAGGCATGGTAAACTAATAAAACACAGTTGTGTGTTTCTTCCCTCTCTCTCTTTTCCTTTGCAACAGCTGTGGTATTCTGTATGACAGAACCCTGTAAAGATTAATTTTCTTTTAACCTTTTCCTCCAGAGATCCTTTGATCCACAGGTTTGTTTATGTAACCTTGCTGCAGGGCTCGATTTGGCTGCTTTGATCAGCGTCTAACAATAATGAGGCAGCGCTGCTCTGGCACTGCACGGCGCTGGTTGGATGGACACATT
Source organism: Amniataba percoides (assembly GCA_037176925.1). Taxonomy (NCBI): domain Eukaryota; kingdom Metazoa; phylum Chordata; class Actinopteri; order Centrarchiformes; family Terapontidae; genus Amniataba; species Amniataba percoides. The sequence goes on along the minus strand of JBAJHX010000043.1, from coordinate 21,442,359 downwards.
TTTAAACTAATCAAATCCATTTAGATCTGAAGTATGTTAAGAGTGTGAATAGTGACCTGGGGCATACGTCTTATCTTCCTTTCCATTCATAATTCCAGATTTGGTTTGGTGAAGGAGAAGAACATTTTGGTGTATAAATATACATATATGTGTGTGTGTGTGTGTGCATGCGTGTGTGTGTGTGTGTGTGTGTGTGTGTGTGTGTGTGTGTGAGATTAAATATATATTATCCAATTTAGCAAGGGAGAGTCTCTCAACGTGAATTCATTTTTCTCTGATTTTAACAAAACTTTATTGTAAAACAGAGGAACTGTATGGCAGAGAGTGACAAACAAAGAATAACAGACCTGTAGAGATCCCTGTAGCAGAGATGTGATGCAGTGGACAGAGACATTTCCTGTAAACTTTCTACATGAATCCAAAGTCAGCTGTCGAGCTCTGCCATGAATAATAAATATCTGATGATACTTCTGATGGACAGATGATTCTTTTGGCATTCTGAATTGAAAGAAAACCCATGAAATGGTCGGTCGAGCTCAGCCTGTTAGCCCCTTATTTTCAAAAAGGTCGAAGCTGTAAATGACAGAAACGCTGGACTGAACTGCAATGAGGATTTGTCATAGTCACTGCATCAGCGGGAGTACACATGCTCATTAAAGCCAGTCACAGGCACACCATACACCTGAAATGTTTGCTGTGTTATTGTATCTGCACAGGTAGCTGCGAGTGCAGGTGCAGTGTGTTTGTTGTCCTCATGCCTTCATTATTTCTGGTAGATTTCATCAATGAACTGACTCCTGAGTCCGGACTCAGGGAGAAGTCAGGGAGCAAGGTTTTCATACGTACGTCTTTTCTGACTTTTAGTCAGGGTGGTTTGACACAACGAAGAAAATGTCACACTAAGATAACGTTTTGACTGTGCACACTTAGACAATGAAAAACTCTGACGCTGATATGAAATAGTAGTATATAAGTCATATAAGTTATGTAAGTTATCAAAACAAGCATCAGGCTTTCACGTTTCAGCATTAAAACTGTTCTATTCACAGCCTCTGGAGTCTTAAAAGTCAACTTGTCCATTGAACCCACACTGAGCAGCTGTGAGCATACGGGAGTCAGACTTGTCACAGTCCCATGTTCTCAGGACCACATCTGAGCGTATGAAGCAGTAATGCTCCCTTGTACTTGAAGTAAATACAAATTGTAGTGTATAATCAAGATGTTCTCACATGTTCAGTTTAGATTTGTATACACTCTCTTTTTCTTGACCACAACTTAAGCTTAGATTCATAACTGATTTTGACCAGAGTGCTAACAGATTTCCAGCCAAAACTTTTCTGAGCTATTAAGATTTGAATGAAATGACCCCTCTCATTCTTGCAGAGTCTTAATCATTATGCAGGGGGCAGCTGAGAAGCTTCAACTTTCTTTGTTTCTAAAGGTCTCTTTGGACTGTCGGGCTTCTCAGCATGATCCCTGTCTTCTCACAAACTCAAGTGATCTGTATTCAGGGGACCAGTTCGATATCACAGGCAGGATTAACAGAAATCCTGAATGCACCCTGTATGAGCACTGCAGGAATTCATTCTAACAGCTTCATGGAAATGGTCATGCAAAGTCTAGGAATTCCCATACCAACTCATTAAGTATGCTGAGAGTCTAGCTGAGCAGGAAATGCTGCCCTTCATCTTTAACCTTTTCTGTAAAGGTCAAACTTGCAGACATGCTAAAAGAGGGATTCAGTCTTTGTAGTAGGACTGTGTGTAGCACTGCAGAAATGCTCAGCTGCTTCTGCTGGAAAGAAGTATTGTACATGCTGACATTTTTCCCTAGAGCTGGTTGAAACAAGGTCTGGTTGTTAATTTGCTGTTGATTTAACATTTTTGTTTGCCTGGTTGTTCCTTGGACAACTATGTGCACATCTGTGATAACAGAGTATCTGATCAGAGGCGGTGGAGAATTACTGTTGACTGGGTCATAAAGTATAAGATAAATACAGTGTAGCCGCTGGAGTTTCTGGTACAGGTACCTTTCAAATAAGAGTCATATCAGAGTGGGTTCTGATACAATAAATATTGATTAATTAACCATTAACTAATTGCGATATAATTATTGCAATAATATGATTATGACAGAATCATTTTCAGACATATCTTTATATATGTATTAAAGGACATGCTGTTTTGGTCTACATTCCTCTGCAGTTTGCTCTACATAAAAATAAAGTTTTTTCCTCTGATTAAACAGTTATTGTTATTAGTTATCATCATTCTCAGGCTAGAAATAGACTTTATTGTTTGTTAGTAACTGTGGATGTTGAATTCCAAACCTTACTAGATAATTTCTCAGTTTCACCAGGCAAGATGGAGTTTTAGAGCAGAAAACAAATGTTAATAACACAACATCGCTGGCAGCATGAGAAAAAAAAATCCTTTTATGTGCCAAATGCTGCCTTTGATTCACTAATGCAGCATCCCCAGTTATCCAGGAGGCTACATTAGTGGTATAAGATAATTATCTCATGCCTAAAGCATGAATATTAACTAAAGTTGTTATATTTGTCTCCAGTATATTTGTCTCCAGTAAAGTCACAAAAGTTTTGAGAACAAGCTTTGCATTTAAATCATTGATTTCAAAGTTTGATGATTTAATTGTTGTCTTCATGAGAAAAGTTTCAGATGTGTGACCACCTGCTGTGCAGCTAAACAGCGTTGTCTGTAGTTATGACTAATGATGGATTCACTGAATTCACTGTGCTGGGAGTTTTTGTTAGGAGGTTAGGGAGTGTGTTGGTTAGATGAGGGTTCATTTATGTGACACACTGGTATCTTAAACATATTTCTATATAAAACTCTTTCATTGTGCCATGACATGACATGACTTGAAGTCAGTGTTCCTCACAAGCACCCTTTTTCCAGAGAGCCTGGGCTGATCATGTCTTAGTGATGAGCATGGCCTCTGAGATCAGCTGAGCCGTGTGATCACCACAATGAGAGATCGTGGTCTTTGTACCTCCATAAAGTGGGAGCAAAGAGGCCAAAATCCATTAGGCTCTACACCCTGTTACAGCTGCAGAGAGTACTTGAACACATGTCATTTCATTGTGCCCATCTGTGATCAGTGATGGAGGGTTTTGAAATCGGACACATAACACTCTGGTTGTGTATCAATTTGCCAGATAACACAGATGTAATTATGTATGAATTATTGAAATGGAAAATTTGTTTTTCAGTGCGAGTTATGCTTGTTAGGTTCTTTAATCACTGTGACAGCACACCTGTTCCCAGTCTCACTGACTGACTGAGCGAGGTTACAGTGAGGTGTCGTGTAATGCATTACAAAACAAACGATGAAACGAGAGGGCGAGTGGGAACAACTGTGCTTTCTCTAGTAGTCCTCGTCTGTGTATTTTACTGAGGGGACGTGCAAAAATGAAAGGCAAGTGAGCATAAATAGAAGTGGCATGAATTAAAGCATCTTTGACCAGTCGCATAGCTAGTTGTGATAAAACCACAATATATTGTTTATAGTGTTAGCTAAGTCTTCACTGTAGAGTATCAAATACATTCCAAAGCAAATACCCATTTGCTAAACCTCAGTGAGCAGTGATCATCAAATCATAGCTTAATGATCACAACCAGGGACGGCAGGTCTGTCAGACTTTCTCCACATGCCAGAACTGTTTGCGTAAGGCTTAACTGATAGACTGATATTCTCCATTTAAAGACTTGGGAGGTGGTGTCAATTACCAGAAATAACAGAGCAAGAGCAAGTATAAAGACCGGATTAAATATAATAAATAATGTGTTTATCTGCTTTACAGTAAACTGTAGAAGGAGGGATGTTACTAACTTACCACCTAAAGTAGTAACATAAATTTCCTTTCAAAGCCAAAGACATAATTAATGAACCAGGTTAAAGCCTTGCCACCACCAGCACATGCACTGCAATGTTCCCCAAGTGTGTGTGAGCTGCTTCTTAAAGTTCATTAAAGTTCAGTCAGTGGCTCTTTCTTGTTCCTTATTTAATTTGTGGGAGTTTACGCTCCTTTAATCTCAGCCAGTGTAACTCAGTATAGGGTCATGTTTGCCCACCACACTGGTTAGTTGATCATATTTTCCGTTGCAGCACGTACATAAGTTCATAAGTCAAATAAGGCTGTGTTCGGAAGATAAAAAAGTCTGTAGATTTTTCCTAATAATACTTAAGATGTGTTGAGACAGACTGATGTGAATGTCTGCCTTGCTGGGCCATGGTGAGGATGCTGCCTTTGTTTCAGGGTCATGTTCCCATCAAGAGCATGTTTTACACTATTTTCAGGAATCTTATTTTTAAATTATTCTACTGGAAACATAATGAAAAATCAACCAGAGATGGTGCTTTCAGCTAACTCATGAAGGTAAATTTAACGCTGGCTTAATTTGTTACAGCTCTCTTGATAATGTGCTAGTGGAAATTTTCATTTCAACCAACAAAATAAATGGTTGTTGGCTAGAAATGAGTTGTTTGGTTTTGTTTTCCACTATGTGTAATCGAGGACACATTAAAATTCTAACAAAATTTGACAAATCTCTCTCTGTTGTCATTTTAAACTGTGTATGTGTCATGCAGGAACAGAAAGCCTCCCAGACGTAACATCATGAATGAAGCAGGACTTAGCAGGACTTAGCTTCATATGTCAGTTTCACACACTCTGGAGCCCACCGTGGGATACAGACCACAGAGACCTGCACGTTGTACCGACGAGCTCTGACAGTGCGTTGCTTTATTTACATGATTAAGCTGCGACTCCTCTGGATGTTTCAATAAATGCGTGGACTGTTTACAATAGCAACCTCGTCCCCCTCTGCCTCTGTGCCAGAGAGCCTGAGCTGTGAAAAGTCTGGTGGCTCTGTGACAGGGTCGTCTGTCACTGTGTCATTGGAATTCAGCGGCAGAGCGTCACTCAAGAGACCCTGTGAGGTTTCCAAACAGCAGCAGGTGCCTCTTTCCACAGATAAACTTCCTGGGAGGGCTGCAGTGAAAGATAAGCTCAAATACATAAAAAAGTCACATTTATTTGCCCTTTGAAGTACTCAGAACAGCATTTGATTTTGTTGCTGAGTGAACTCATATGACAAAGTCAAATTTATTTACTCTTTTTGAAGTGTTTGGAAATCCATTTGCTTTTGCCTAGCAGGAAGATTTACGACACAGATGCAATGTACTACACGAGCTCCAGCTTTCATCACCAGCCTCTTTTACATGAGGTTTGCTTGCACCAAGCTCAGATTTAACAAAACATTTCACTTGACTTGAAATCATGTGAGTCAACAGATAAATTGGCTTTCCTTAAGCAAAGATGCCCAGATATGCTTGTATTTATTCTCATCAACATTATGTCACATATTTACCCTAAAATCTTTGAGATAGTTTTTTTTATAAATTACATGTGGCCAGTAACACATTGATTTGTGTTTCATCATTAGAATTGCAATCCTTTCACACACTTCACCATGCAGAGCTACTCTGCTTTTTTTACCACTCCACTCCTGCTTCCTTCCTCTCTCTGTATGCTGACAAAGTGAACAGCAGAGCCCAGCAGGCAAAACACTGTGCAGCACTGAGGAGAGAAGGCAGAGGAGGTGAAGGTGAGAGAAAAAAAGGACAGCAGGGTGTAGATGAGCAAGAAGTATTAATGACCAGGGGCCTGAAGACAAGGAGGTGGATGAGGTGGTAGCTGGTGCGTGTGATGGTGAATGAGGTGAAAGCAGTGAAGACGGTTACTGTTTCAGAGGGCAGAGTGGAGGAAACTGTGGTCCGAGGAGCAGCTGAATGAGTGTAACCTTGCTTTGGGCGGCTCAGGGCGACGCATGGACGAATTTTGATGAGACTGTGAAATTTAAAGTGAACTCAAAGGTCCGTGGAAACTTAAGTGCATTGTCCTTGTGTCTGAGTGGTCTGTTGATCAGCAGCCTGCTTCAGTGGCAGTGAATGTGAAAATGGCTTGATAGAGTACAATGTGGCTGTTTCTAAAAAAAAAAAAGTACTGACACTCCTGTGAGTAATGAAACACTTAAAGAATAAGGATGTCAATATTCAGCATTTTTGATATTATTACAAAATTGTATTCCAGTTACAGGAGAAATGGTATTTATTTAAGAAAATGACTATTTCATTTGAGTGAAAAATGTCGTGTGATCACCCAGGTATAATTAATAACATTTAATTAAGGAGCATAAAGTGTGCCAGGCACTGTGTGTCTATAAAATTCAATATGCTCTCCAAAAAAAATGTCGCAACAAATCAATTTTTTCAGTTTCCTATGGCGCTCCTAAAGCTCCCTTGCAGCTCAAGTCACATAAATTCTTAAACCAAAGTCCTCTACACACTGTCTGCTGCTGAGCAGACATGCCCGAGTACTTCATGTATGTATAGTGCTATTAGTATAATTTTATAATCATAGGTTGTTATTATGGGACCTGCAAATGCTGATATCCTATTTTGCACACAGCATTAATTGTGATAGTATGAACTGCCAGTATATTTGAGTTGGTAGAGAAAACTCTAGAACTGCCAGGAATACTGGTTATTCTTCGATATCTGAATCTAGCATAAAAATGTATGGAGTCATAAGGCTGTGAGGTGCCCGGGATGAAAGCATCAGCATGGTAGGATATGCTCTGTGGGGAACCCCTCATGAGCTGTAGACCCACAAGATGGCATGGTACTGTATTATTCTGAAAGCTGGAAGGATGCAGGCATAGTATGATTTATTTACTCAAGTCTCTGAGCCTGTTCTCTTTGAAGGGTGTGTCTAAGGCCTTGAAAGATACATAGTGATCATTAGTGGATGTAATGCCTCCCATGAAAGTTTATTGTAATTCTGAAATCAATTTACCATTGCACTCTAGAGCTGGGAGACCTGCCAGAGACAGGTATAAAAATGAACATTTGAGCAAGGATAACCAAGATGTCCTGACTTTCAGGAGAATGGGTCAAATTCTACAAACCTTGGAATGTAATAATTATGGAATTATGGACATGAATAAATGCATTACTCACATATCACATTTCATACAAATGGATGCTGTAGAAAGTAATCTGTAAAGTCTGATCATTGCACATCTCTGACATAGATGTACTTTAAAAAGAAAAGGTCTAACAGTGGGGCTTTTGCAGTCAAAAATATTTTTTCAGCCTATAAAAAAGTCATGACAGAATTATATGGAGCAAAATTATATATTAAGAAAATTCATTTGACAAAGTGGAAAAACACATATGAAGGGGGATAAAACATGTCCACAGCCCTAGACTTTGCCCTTGACTTTAAGCATAGCATCACTCTGATTGTGGGTTTTGTTAAACTGTATCACGTGTATTAAATCTCTGATACCCCTCGCCATGCTGACTGTAATTAGTTCCAAGATTAATCCGCACAAGCATGGTCAAATGTGGCCTTCTCCCACAGTGCTCGTGAAATAAAGGCTAGCACGGATAATCAAATAATAGGTGAATATCAATGAATGGACCAAATCACTTTAGTCCCCAGCTCCCTTATGCAATTATTTCCTTTTCACATTAATTATTGCTAACAGATGACACTAATGACTTTGAGAGGAAGCCGGCCATGGCAGCCTTGCAAATGATCAATGCTATTTTAAATGGGGTCACAACACTTGACACCTTTGGGTCCCTCTGATTGGAAATGGCACCGATGCAAACAGCATCTGAGGCCTGCTTGTGAACAGTGCTTTGGCAGACAGACTTGGCTTTCTACACAGGACCCAAATCCTTCACAGATGAGTGTGCATGTATGAAGATCAGCCAAATGCAACCCAGTTGTCTTGAGTCCATCCTTAATCCAGTTTAATAATCAAAATTAAAGATAAGATAAAACTTTATTAAACCCACTTTGGGCAAATTCAGTATGCCTAGACCCAGTAAGACTTGGCTTTGTGGGAAGTAACTGTTCAAAGTTACTGCACAGACAACTAACAGTTATTTATAGTCTTTTAACTCATTTAAAAGATAAACTGCAAAGGGGACTAAATCTAACTACATAAACTCCTGGGTACATCAACCTTTAATCATTGAATTATATTTTGCATCAATAATAACTATCTGCACAGTAACTAAGGTTGTCAAATAAATGTACTGAAGTCAAAAGTACAGTGTTGGCTTCCAAAATGTAGTATAAGTATAAATGCATAAGGGTCAACGATATACAAACTAAAATCATTACAATATGAGCTGTGATTTAGTGGAAATTTCAGTTGGAAAAAAAAATGTAAATGATAATAATGTGATTATTGTATGGGTCTTTACCAAACAAGCATATTACCTTACATTCTCAGTTTACCATTTAAGTTTTTTAAATGAACATACAAACACAATGACTCATATCATCTTATTTCCTTGGAACTAGTTGAGTTTAAGGAAGTATTATATTGAAACACTCTTACAAAGAATACATGGAAGAAGAATAGCCTCATTCACTTAGATCTACACAGGTACCATTAGTGCTTCTGAATAATTCAACCACAGAATATGAAAAATGTCTGGGCCTTTAGTTAGCTTGACTTTGTCCACCTGCCACTGATTATTTAGTCTCTTGGCTAGTTTGTGCAATGTTGATAAGTGCACACTCAGTTCATCAGCATAGATGAGAGCTATGAGACCCTACTAAAACAATCTATGTAGCACTGATAACCGAAAAAAAAGAACTACAAGCAGTCACAACGTAAGTAGGACTGCACAGTCGGTGTTGATTTTCAGTTACATTGACATTGCAAGTGACTCGACCACATTACACTAGACTAGAGTGTTACTATCAAACCATCTCTTGATAATTAAATACCTCAGTTTATTTAATTACTGTAGATACACATAGGCAGAAACACTCACACACACACACCAATCAATCAGTAAACTTTAGACAGCAGATGGAGATGGCAGCTCAGTCACCACAAGGAACTGCTACCTTAGACAGAACAAGGGAGGCTACTCCAAAAGGAAATGTAAGTGATAAATTATACAATGAAAGTCTTTTCAAGGCTTTTAACATTTCTTTCAAAGTTCCTATCACTATTATTTACCATTAATACAAGTCTTTTGCATCAGCTGAAGAGAATTTGGAGAAAATGCTTTGTGATATCAATTTCTACAAGGTTCTATGAGTTTAGTTTTTCCTGCTATTACACTAAACTATTCATCAAGAGGCTTACAATGCACTTTTCTTTCCTGTGTCACCGACACAAATTGGCACAGTGTGGCAGCATGGTTGTTTTGGCATTGGCAGAAAAGACTCCAGGCAGTGAGAGATGAGTCTGAGGAGCACAATGTGGATGTTGATTTTGGTTCATTTTGTAGACTCTGACCAACACGGGAGCATAATCATCTCATGCTCATTAGTCATTGTGCAGTTATGGTTGAAATACAAAAGAACAGAAAACACACCAATTGGAGCCATGCTCAGTGCCTTCATGTCAGAATAGAGGCATCACTTTAAAATGTCTCATTGACCAGATCCCAAAAAGTAATTATGGTACACCTGCAAGACCAATGACACATGAAAAAACATTGTATTTTACAGCATGTGCTATCTAACTAGTGAAGTGGAAAATGTCATTCTATTCCTTAATTAGCCTTTGGTTGAAAAGAGACAGCTATGTATCAGCATATCGATTCTTTAAGATCTGTGACAGAGACAAATGGAGAGCCATGGGGCATTCTCATAGGTTGCATATATCATTTAGACTGCAAAGAAAGTCTGTTGAATATAATGTCAGGCATTAGGGGGATCAACAAACAAATATGAGCCATTATTATAATATTTGTCAGTACAAATAAATCAGATTTCATCTCCTATAAATATGTCTCGTATTGCCAGTGCTGTGTCAATCTTAGACAAACAAAGGCTTTTGTCCTTTGTTGGACTGTTCACATTTAACAACAACTGAACAGCCTGAAACTTTTGCTACATCTTCCAAGTCTTTGTAGTGTTGCTTAATTTATGATTGATCCATTATTGATTATATAATTAAATATTTTCCAGGAGACCCAAAGGAACGGAAAAGCAGGCATTCCTGCTGGGAGGTGGCCCAGCCTGCTGAGTCTGACGTGCCCTCGCAGTAGTGGCAGTGGCAGTGGCAGTGAACTTTCACTATCCAGTGCTTGTAGTGAGTACTCCAGTGGTTCTCACACTTGGGCAGAGGGCCGTGGATTCTCCAAGCAGGTACATTTTATTTATCTTTATCCTATATTTACCTTCAATTAAAAGGATATATAACATTTGTTAAAGTACTTGTTACCATGTTTGTGGGATTATGGCTTAAAACAAGTCATTCATCTTTAAATGCAGTATCATTGATTTTAAATATCTCTTGTAACACACAGTGTGCCACAAGCCGGGACAAAAGGATGAGTACAGGTTCAGTATCCAGCAATCACTCTGCACCCATTGAACAAACAGACCTAGGATGGAAGGAAGGTCATATTCTGAAAGGACTCAAACGTCTCCAAATGAGCAGCTCCAAAGAGACATCCTCACTAGCATCTGTACCACACTGCAAAGATTGTATGACCTCCAATGAGGGCATATATTCACTTGGTGTCAAGTGTGGCCTGCAAGGAAATGCAGCTAAGCAAGTAGCCCCAACAAGTAAACCTTTTAAGGGCGGCGTAGGAACTGCTGTCCTGGACTCTGATGATGCAGATGATGATTCACCTAAATTAGAAAGCAGGGAATCTAGTGACCAGCCAACAAAAGAGCATCTTTGCTTGGAGAAACTGGATGTCACAAGGGATGATGACAACAATTTTCAAGAAGACCCTGTAAAACCTGCAGGGAATTCTGGTCTTTTTGACTCACCCGTCACAGACAACTTCTTATTTTTGGAGGGCCCCACAGTAAAACCTGGTGTGAGCCCAACAGACAGCCTCACGCACCTGGAAGAAAAAAACAAAGACTCACTAGAAAAGCACCAGCTTTCAGGCATGAAGTCAAGTGACAGAAACAATAACCAGGAAAGGTCTACTGACCGTAAATCCAGACTTGATCTTGTTAAAAGACAACAGGGCAGATTTGTATTCAAGCAAACAGAAGCAGGGGCAAGTGATGCGACCTCTTCTGTTCAACAATCTGCAACAAGTGCTCTGAGCTGTGTGAGTGTAGCCAGACAGCGCAGCTCTTCAATGGAGGTTCCTCACAGCAGAGACCAAGCAAGTCAAGCTGGTAATGAAAGCCAGGACTGCACCATCTCAGAATCTCCACAAAGGAAACTGAAACCTCAGCCATGTGATTCAGCAAGAAAAGCTTTCATTCTGCGGAGCAAGAGTGCAGATGGAGGACAAGAACAACCTAAGCATACACATTCTCCCCTCCATCAAAAGCTTTTCAAGGGTCATAGGTCCAAAGGACAGTCAAATCCTCCAGGGCACAACATTCCAAGCAAAAGGACAAATCTGAGTAAGACACATGATTCAAGCAAGGGAGCATTATCTAAAGTTGACAGAGATGAGGATAATGTGGTATCAGCAAATTCCAAGTCTCTAAAGAATGTGCAACATTGGTCTCCCCTGGCTTCCCCTGTGAAACATTCAAAGACATTTAAGCATTCAGTGGTCAATGAATGCTCAAAGAGCCCAACAAAGTCATCTTTACAAATAACTAGACTTCAGTCAAGCAATGACTCTGTGGAGGAGAGCATTTATGACAACTTACCGTGCTCTCCACGAAAACAACGACGACAAGATCAGCACTGTGATGTTCCCCACTCAGATCTTAGGTCTCCATCCCCACCACCTCCCCCAGGTCGAACTACTTCTCTTCTGCTGAGACCCAATTGTGATGGTTCACCCAAAGCACAAAAATCTTTAGGTCAGGCTCAAAGCTCCACCACTGGCAAGACAACATCAAGCACCACGAAGCCACAGTCAAATCAGATTTCTTCTATTTTACAGTCACAGCAATCCAATATAACAAAAGACAATCAACATACAGCCACACAAATGGGTGTTGAAGGTAAGCCGCTGAAAGAAATATCTGCTAAGGTCTACCATAGCCACTCATCCAAGATACCACCTGCCCCAGTTCAAGAGTCACAAGCGTCACAATCAGCCCAGTTATCCATGGACAGAGCTGCCACATGCCACGATGAAAGCGCTGCTCCCTCTATATTGCCAAACCAGAGCATCTTACAAAGATCCCAGCAGAGCATTAGTGAGCCAAAACTTTCAGAAGTCTTGCCCCAGGCATATTCTAATGTTTATTATCATGGGATTACTAATAACCTTCAGAGCTCCACCTCAAGAGCTGTAAAAGTGGCTCTTCCTGTAAATGCTAAATCTCATGAGGCAATTTCTGGACAGGAAACCAGTACCTTTCTAGTTTTTGGAAGACAGAACAAAGATGATACAAACCCTTCTACAAAAACTGTACAGACCTTTCAGACGTTTACGTGTGATCCCCAGATGATCCAGGAATGTGGTGCTCATGATAAAGTCCGCAGAAAGATTGAGACTCGCTGTAACTCACTGGATTCTGAGCCATCAGTTCAACCTGCTGCTTCAGACAGTGGCGTCATGTTAGATTGGGGATTTGATGAGGAAGGTTGGCTGTTTAAACGCTCTGTGTCAGTGTCAACCAGACCTCCCCTTAAGCCAGTTATGGGCATGAATGGGGCTAAGGCTCGTAGTCAGAGCTTTGGTGCACGGTACATGGACAGACCAAGCTTCAACAGATCTGGGAAGGTCCGTACTCAGATCAAAACACACTCAGGGAGCTCCCTGAACTCTCTTAGTGATGTCCTTCCAGGAAGTATGAGTTGCTCTAGTAGCTACCATTGCCCAATGAATCGTTCCCTTTTGAACAACTTCTTGATTGAAGAGGGCCTAACAGTTCCTTCGCATTTGGGGTCCTCCAGTGAAAGACTTCAGAGTCTTAAACACCAGCGAGAGCAGGCTAGGCGCCTTCAGATTGAGCAACAGTTTTCAAGTGCATTTGGTGAGCCAGTTTCTGAAGAACCAGAGAGACAAAGTACTATAACTACAATTGAAGAGAAAGTGATGCTCGGCATAGAAGAGAATTTGCACAAGTCTCAAGAACAGGAGAGAAGCACTGAAGTGAAGCAAAAATCTGGCTCATCCTTGGCAAATTGGTTTGGTTTCCGTAAGAGTAAGCTTCCTGCTCCGAGCAGCAAAAAGACTGATCAACCGAAAGTAAAAGAGGACAAGAGAGAGCAAAAGATTACATCCCTTCTGGGAGGAAAGCAGACAAAATCTGACAAAAAAAGAGACAGAAGAAAAAGCGATGGAAAAGACTGGTAAGAAATCTTTTGACTCTGGTGCACAATACACAGTACCTGTGCTTTTGAGATCTTCACTTGCACTGAAATTTCATGTCAATATTAAACCTTATACCTTACAGCTGGTTTCAGTAGATATCCACATGCATATTGCGAATAAAGTAATTTATTGCCTTCAGTTGACATTGGCCATTTTTATTAAGAGGCCTCAGACACATCTGTCAGTGTCCCTAGCCCTGAGACCAGTTGAGACACATTTCATACAAAGAATTGCAGCCAGGTTTCAAGAGATATAGGGTAATTTATCAGCTGAATCACCCTGGGCATGTTGAGTCAATATCAGACAATCTCAGTATGTTGTGGTTAGTTGACAAACTGTTTTCTTTCAGCTCTGTGGGGAGACGAGAGTCTCATGATGCAGTGCGGGCATGCATCTCAATGCCCTGCCCAGGAATGTCCCTGAGTGAAATACAAGGACATACTGACCTCACCGGGGATCCAAAGGTAAGTGAAAACATTACCTAATACAAAAGAGCAGTTATTTTCCTGGTATGCAGCCAGCTTTTCTCTCTAATCACATAAATGTCTTATACAAATATGTGTAAAACAGCTGTTGTATTTATCGTTTATTATGTATTATTATTTATTTATTTATTATGTACAGAAAGCTTCTTACAGGAATATGGCATTTCTGTAATTGCACCAAAAAGACAATTTTTTTTTATAAAACTGAATATAGTGGGATCAAATGAAAACTACAGCGTTACATGACTGTCTTAAAAAGTGAGTTGCACTTCAGGCTACTTCCACCAACTGCCCCTTAAATGCTCTTACCCACAGTTACATCATTTTGGCCTTTATTACCAAAATGTATTTTAAGACCTTTACATTTATCACTGTGTCCATTTTTAATATTAGAAAAAACAAGTGATCACATCAAGTATCTGTCCAGTACAGTGTGCTTGATATTTGATCGCTTAAAGTTTAAAACCTGTAAAACCGTGTACATATGGAGTATATATGTATATATGCAGTTTCATTAATTACTCACATTATGATTCTGTCAAGGTTAGGTGGTCATTGTCAGCTAGGGTCACACTGTGATTACTAACTACAATAAAATAAGGCAGAACCAAACAATGGCACTGTACATGTTGAAGTGTGAAAGGACATGTGGGTAAATTCTTTTTTCGTCCTACTACAAAAACACAAAGATGCAGATGATGAACCTGAGAGCTGATGGTGAAAATGGATCAACAGTGAAGACCCCCAACCAGGAAGCTGTAACAGGTCAGATTTTCTATTTTCTATTGTGCAGGATTGTCCATAATTCCTCACAGTCTCTTCAAATAATAACAGACGCCACTTGAACATCTTTGTACCTACAAAAGCAGACCTGGTGATGTCAGCTGTGTCCATTTAAGAATGCTAGCCTTAAGGATTTATCTGTGCTTACCATTTTACAGTTTGCAGACAGAAGTGAAGACCAAATATGACAGATATGTGTAAGTGATAAACATGATAAATATGCTGTAAGCAGTCAAACACGCAAAATGCAGAATTTTGTCAGTGTGCTTTTACCTCCATATTTCTGTTCATATTTATTTGTTCAACCTCTGCATTTATTTATTGTTTTGGGTGGCAATTTGAATAGGGGCATATAGCAACCATTTCACCGTGGTTATATTTCACGCAGAGTTTGCCCTTTAATGGTGATATTGTATATAGTCTTGACTGCTCATCTTCACAGATCCATGCACTCAAAATTTGCATGCACAGGCTCATCCAGTAAGGATGAACCTATTCATCCATATGCTATCTAAACTCCCTCCTGGCCAGGCTTAGTGGAAAAAGAAGAGCCACTGAATTTGTTTTGAAAATGTTTAAGTTTGGACCACATTGCACCAGGAAGACTGACTGGATTGTTCGACCACTGACCTCCTGTACAGCTGTGTTATCACAGGGTGATATTGATGTGGACGGACAATAGAATTATCCTTTGCACAGTGATCCACTTGCCTTAGATTTTGGTCTAAGTTTCCAAACTTTATATTAATTAAGTTTGTGCCAAATAGCACAAGTGGATGATCTGTCTTACTATTACATAATTTGGGGAAGAGCAGTTTCAGAAATATTTTTGTTGAATCAATGGGAGACTTCTGAGAGACTTCATTTAATGAGAGTAGAGAGACTGATGCCATTTGTTAACTACAGTGATTTTTCTGAACAGTATTTTTATATAGTGCAAAATTACCCATCAAACCTCAGCCCACTCTAGCCTGTATAGGAAGCTTATTGTAGCGTACATAATACTGTTCATTCATAGCTCACTGACTCTCCTGAGCTCTTTTCAGCTTCTTAGTGACCATGCATTGGTGTAAATTGCTTTCTGTCCATCAAGACAGACAAAAATCTTCTGTAGGGAATGGGGAGGCCAATTGCTAGGTCAGTTTCACGTGTGGTCAGCCCAGGGAACCTTAAAGTGATTGTGAAGATGAAAAACACATTCTTCAGAAACTGAGACACGTCAGGCTCACAATGGATTCTTATTTTTTTTAAACATTTTTCATAGGCAGTAAAATGGTGACTTACCAAAAACATACTAAACTTGAACCCAAAATTGAAGAATTTACCAAAGCATAAATTTTGTTCATCATTCCACCCTTAATGCAGATATGATCTCTCTCCACCTTCCTCTGACTCACAAACATTTTTCTTCCTACAGTCTAGCTGACAGTAGAGGTGGCAGACCAGTCAGTAGGAGAAAGTGAGAGACAGAGAGCAGTCTACTTCAATGCTGAAACTAGGCAGGAAGTAAAACTTTATTCTGTCCTTATTTCAGTGCGGTCAGTCGCTAAATTAGAAATAGCAGCAGCAGATAAAACTCTCCACATCATTCAGGTAGAGGACTGGTGACAAACCCTGCTGAAATTTCATTGGCCAGAGTGACACCATCGGCAAGGCGCTGCAAATATCAAGCATGTTTGATACGGACAGACGCCTGCCCTCAGGGGTTAATCACCTCATTAAAATTTCAGCACTGCACCAGCTAAGCACGCTCATCCAAGCCACAACTGAGTCAATTAACTTTGCCTTCAGCTGTGAGCTGAATTATACCATCCAAACTTGGCACAGACTTGCTGGGCCTCATGCACAGTTGACAGAGCACTTTTCAACTTGATGCTTTAAAACAAGGAGAGATGAACAAAAACAAGCATCATTCAACCAACATTAGAATAATATCTGTATATTTACACCACACTGAGAAATTATATTTATAAATCTCGTTGCTTGTGGATGTGAAGACATCAATCTTCACTTGTATTTTTTCATTTTGAGTCAAATTGAACAAAGTTTTTTGTTTTTCTTTTAACGGGCAACTGAAAATAAACGGTAAATGGTATATAGCTCGCCTGTGTAAATTACAAGTCCTGTACCCTACTTTGAGAAGAACTACGTTCCTGAAACAGAGAAATGTTGTCTATATTTGATATTTTGTGGTTCTATGATGGCACCCCTCTGTCTGTGCATGACAGAACAGCACTGGTTCTCTCTATAGCTGCAGAGAACTTTCTTTTGTATAGTCAAACAAATAACAGCATCAACAAAATCCTACAACAATTACAACACTTTTATTATTATTATTATTATTATTATTATTATTATTATTATTATTATTATTATTATTATTATTATTATTATTATT
>JBAJHX010000043.1:21410337-21425267 GCA_037176925.1 Amniataba percoides | reverse complement strand
TATTATTATTATTATTATTATTATTATTATTATTATTATTATTATTATTATTATTATTATTATTATTATTATTTAAAATGTCATTATTGCTGTGTTGTTTTGAGACACTGAGCTGTTTTTAAATGAGCGTGGTACATCTGAGAAGACATGCGTCCATGTTAAAGGCTTGTTCAAACCAATCAATCCTCAGCCACTGTGATTCTGCATTTCCAGGGAAGACTGGTATCACAGCGATTCTCGTTAACTTCCATCTAAAGACCAAACTAATCGATAATGTCTCTGTTCTCTTTCTTCTCAGTTCAATTATTTGTTCTTGTTTACGATAGGTTCTTCACTAACAGACACAGAAACTTAAAGCTCTTTCTAATACATGAAATCTAATGGATGCTAGCTAAACAAAGCTTCTCTGGTGAAATGTTTTCAGTGCTGGGTACTGACATGCAGCTTGAAATGTGACGTGAGAAGTTACTGTCTATCTTTCTAACTGACTGAAGTGCTACACATGTAACTGTTAGTATAATACTGCATGGTTTCCTCTGGCTCTGTAGCATACATAGCTTCAAATTAATTTGTATATTTTAACTCTTACCATATCCACATTTTATATCCACACTTTAGCATAATATGACTTGTTAAGTGACAAATGTGAAAAATGCAATTAATCTGAGCACTCCATCTTAAAACTGAAATAAGAAAAAAGTGAAGAAAATGAGCTGGTGGAGCCCCAGAAGAGGCGTGCAAAGTCTCATGTGTGCACGCCTTAATTAATAAAGGGGGAGCAGCTGTTGCCTTTGCTCCAGTGTGTGATTGCCTACAGGTTTTTGCTACAGGGTAGATATTAAAACATGAGCCTGCATGACAACAGCTTGAGGATATCTCTTCTTATTTTGATTTTGTGCACACCGGACAGAAGACTGCTGTGATACATCTTGTTTTTTAAATGTTTGTGGCGCATGGAGGATTTGTTTGGAAAGATAGATGTTTCTCTGATCTAACTGTAGCTGAACAGCAATAAAAATGCCTCCAAGTCTACATGTCTAAACTGCACAAAGCTTACAACACTGGTTTAGTAATGTAACAACTACAATATAATGGTGTTATCCTGAAGGTACAATGTCAGATGTTCTACTGAACAATGCAAACTCTCTTAACAACATGTACAACATAACTGTGTGTTTCATAGTTACAACATAGTACAAATGAAATACACATTTTGGAGTGTATTTAACTTCATTTCATGTGCCATTCCTTGCATTTCATAATCACACTGTGATGAATGCATGCTAGTTGTCACCCATTAACATGCGTGATACAAAGCAGTGGTTCAAGTGGGCTTGATTTGCACTGGCCAAGTAACTCTCTGTGACCGGGCTACATGTATGGTGTAATTAGCTAAATAATCCTTACCCTTCCTCTTACTTATGTTTAATTAGATTATACTGAACCAAGATTTTCCACTTGGCTTTTAGGAGGAAACTATCAACAAGTTAAAGAAAGACTAAAAAAAACATCTGTTGCATGTCTGCTTTGAAATGACTCAGTGTGAAAAACACATGGATCTGCTGCTTAGAGCACAAATAAACACTGAGAATAATGTGGCAGGAATAACAAGGAGGTGGAGAAGATCTATTATTATTGATTGGTAAAGCTGCCCTGATTTGATAGTGAAAGCTCGCTGAATTCTCATCTTCAGTTATCATTTCTTGTACTTTATTCCCCAGAAAGAGAAACAGTTTATTCTCCAAGTGGAACAGCTCTGCACAGACTCCCCTCAGAGGCATTGGTGCAGGGTTACAGTGCTAGAAGAGACAATTATTATATTAGTGTACATTTATTTTAGAGGTTTCTTTCGCACCACTTCAACCATGGTTACCCTGTAATTTCATTCCTATTGTGCTCCCTCTCTCTCCTGCTACCCTGAGCCACTTCAGCTGTTCTCCTTGTGCCGCAGGCTCCGGCTGCAAGATGCGAACGTTGGACAGTGGAATTGGGACCATCCCCCTTCCTGAATCCTGCTCCTTCTTCTCCTCCATCCTGCACCTCCTCCCCAAATCCTCATCAACCCCAGAACAGTCCCTCAGTCCTCCCAGTGTCCCTGGTTCCTCCAGCGAGGACGTTTCTCCTTCCCCTTTACCCCGGTGGAGAATACCCTCCAGCTTTAAGGACAGCAGCCATGCAGGGGTGCCAAACTCTCTGTCCGACTCCTCCATGACCCATGTCCAGTCAGTGCCTTTCCCCACTGTGGCCTTCCTCCAGCCCATCCATCCCCAGTCTGAACCCTTTGTGACCTCTGCCAGTGTGTGTGATACCCAGAGCAGGCTACCCAGACCACCACAAGGTACAGTAAAGCCACTGACGTTCCAGCGAGAGGCATGACATGTGGGCTGCAGAGACACTGATGATGCTCGTAGAGATTTCTTGGACTCATCTGGCCTCATGCAAGAACATTTTTGTATTTTATTCTGAACCCCAGGTCTTTTTATAGTATTCTTAACTGCACAGACTTGACATACACTGCTCGGGGATGCCACCTGTATGTCAGGCTATATGTTCTTCCAATTGTAAGAAAGTTTCAGTCACAAAAATACAACACAAAAGTAAAACAAAAATAAGGAACTAAGGAACTAAGGAGCTTCAAGTTCTGCTTTTGGAAATCAGCAGAACAAAACAGGTAACTATCAGGTAATGTCACTAGTATTTAGAAGACCCCAAAAAAGACCAAAAACTACTGTGGTTGCCAACGCTGTGTCATTGCAGCACCATACTATGACAGAGATAAAGGAGGAATGCTTTGATATGAAGCTAGATGCCAAAAAAATGTCTTGCTGAAGTAAAGTGGTCTATTACTTAGATGGGAGGCAGTCCAGGGATGTGATAGCCACGGAGATGGATGAGTGAAGCATTATATTATAGGCTAAAAAGACCCTGAGGTACCAAGCCTTTGGGGAAAAGTCAGAACACTGTTTGTGCATCTTATCTAATCGAAGTTATTCTCTTGATTCAACAGATGTCTTCGGTCTGCCTTGAAAGATTCAATTTTTATAAGGGCTGAAACCAACATTTAAATCCAATATTACTTCAGACTGCACAGCCTGCGCTGCAGACGATCCAATGAGGAACCGCAGATTTTAATATTGTTTTCAATCTGAGCAATAATGTACATGACAGATAGCAGACATGTGTGAGATCACTGAAATGCAACCTGCTGCTGAACGACAGCTAAAAGTATAACACTCTGAATTTCCCCCAAAGGTTTCAGAAGGAATATGGCCAAGTCACAAATTACGTACAAAGTGCGTCACAAATGGAGCTAACCCTGAGGCAGCTGTTGGAGTGGGAGAATTGTCATCTTATAGTTTACAATTCTAAAATCAAGTAGTGGAAAAAAATGTGGGAACATTTTGGAATGAGACTAGAACAGCTGTGACAGCCTCTGTCCTCAGACCCGGGCAGAGGGTGTCACAGCTGTACAGATTGTAAAGCTCTCCAAGGCAAACAATGTTTGTGATTTTGGGTTTTAAATAAATACGTTTTAATTTTTGAGACACACATTTGATTGATAAATTTTGTTAAATATTTTTAAAAATATAACAAAAACAATATTCAATAATTGGCAGGGATGTTGGATGTAGTTACTGAACAAGAGCTGATATTTAACAATAAACTGAGATCAGAATGGTTTTCATAAATTGCTTTCTTATAAAAATCTGGGATTTGATGCGTGTATACATGTACGCTGTTTCCACAGCCACGGTGGAAATTAAGTTTAACAACTAAAATGAGGAGTGAGCTTTACTTATGAATTTTGATTTAACACATTGTTAAATCTAATGTTTGGAACAGGCTTTAAATCTTTCTACCATCTGTCACTCTTCCAGTTCCTTTAAATGTGACATCCAGTGAAAGTTGCGCTTGGGTAATTCATTATTCATTTTTCCATTCTAAAGAGCACTTCAAGGAGAAGTTGAAGCCACATTTTCAAAAGAGGAAATGCATTTCTCGAAGATCCAAGTGTGCTAGTAAAACTGAAGGAGCAAATGTCTCTCTCTATATATAGCCACATATAATAGATGAGTGAAAGAAGCAGAGATCATGGTGTGTCATTACAAGCGGAGCCTTTAGCGCAGCACCGATAGCTTTCATGCAGGAGAGCACCGTGTAGACATGACCTGCTCAGTATGCTAATCACACAGCATGTGCCAAAGAAAAACACTCATTTTCACTGTCAAGAGGAGAGATGTATTTTCCGAGATGGTGTATTTAATGAGTCATGCTTTCAGAGTGAAGCCTCAAGGGTTCTCCAGCAGACACACAATATGTATTTTCACTCACAGTTTCAGAGAGACTATGAAGAGGAGACGAGCACATGTACAGTAGATGAGATGATGCTCAGTTACAGCTGCTGTGTCTCAGCTGATTGAATTTTATTAGCTGTAATAGAAATAATAAAGTAATAACAAATGAGTAAATAAGTAAAGTTTCATGTGCCACACAAAAAGTCAGCATCCTCCAGCTAAGCACTGTTCATGTGTTGCAGTGTAGAGCTACTCAGTCCTGGGATTATGTATGTAATCATACAGTGGGACATTTGTCCTTCTCAGATACTTACTACTCACAAATACTGTTTGGTTTAAGAAACCTAAATCGTCACTTCATGTCAGACAAACGAAACTCTCGCTTCACAGTTGGGTGAGCTGATTGTCACTCACGCTAAAGTCAGAATTATAAATCTGACATGTTTCGAGATGTCAGCTGCTGATCTTTTAGTGTCACTTGGATCTGCTGCCACTTTGAATTCAGAACGATAATCTTGCTCCCTCTGAAGATGCCAGATGTCTGTCAGTGTCACTCTCCTTTTCTTGTCAATAGAGAGAATGAAAAACTCTTAAATGAGTTTCATTCTGTGCTTTTTCCAGGTGGAATGGAACCAAAGAAGCTGACCTACATCAAAACAAAAACTCGAGCCACTCCGGGCCAACAGAAGGAACAGACGAGACTTCAGCTCGCCAACTGTGAGACACATGGAGGTTTCTCCAAGTGGCACATCTGGGAAAACGTTGGGTCAAAAACCATGTTGCATTTAGCTCATTATCAGCCATAGTGTGTTTGCAGTGTTCTCATTTGAATTCCCTGGCTTTATTATTCATCGACACACATTGCTACTAATACTAAAACACTGCAGATATTGTTTTCACCTCGTAAATGGCTGGAACACGAACATATTCATAGAAGTGTTATTGTAAAATAAAGTAAAATTGTACATTTTCCAAATAATTAACTTGGAGAGTACTGTTCATTTGACAACTGAAAAACAAAGTGCTGAGGTGCAACAATTTCACTTTTTCTCAAAACTGTGCAGTTTGTCCCAAAATTATATCTTCCTGTAAAACTCATTTTCCATCCCCGCTGAGCACACTGAGTACACTTAATGGTGGAAACTAAACACATGACTAACACAAGTTTCTCAAACATCATTTGCATCTTACTACAGTACATTAACGCTGGCATTTCTGTGTGTGTGTGTGTGTGTGGTTGATCATAACTTCTGTCTGTGGGTTAAAAGCGACCACAGGTTTGAGGCTACACACAAATCACAAAATGTGAATGATGATTCCTTAGCTGCCTTTGGGTCGGTGATGTTCTTAATAAACTTTTATTCACATAAAAGATATTAATACTGTTTAAATATTAATAGCATTCAGACCCTGTCTGTACAGTGAATCACAACTGCTGTCAGTGAAACTGTGGATTTCTATGGGACAGTGACAGAGCTTCACAGCCTCTCAGAGGGCTGCAGCTTTCTTCAGATGTCATCTCTCCTTATTGCAACTGACTCAAAAGTTTTGTTTTGATTTGCATTTAAACCACAGTTGTTCATGAAGTCTGTCTGAAACTGATACCTGCTAAATTAACTTCTGACAACACTTTTATACAATTGAAATCACCATAAACTGTAATTGAAGGTGCTCTGTAGTCAGCAGAAAGAGATGCTGACTTTTCTCTTGAATAAAATTGTGTGTGTGTGTGTGTGTGTGCTCCTTCTTGGCACACACACTGAGGGAATGTACTGCAGTATATGACTTGACCATTTCTGGGTAGATAAACACACACACACACACACACACACACACACACACACACACACACACACAAACTTTACTACTGAGAATCTAGAGAGAGAGAATTGGGATTATTAATGAGCACTATTATTCTATTATTGGAGCATTATTAACACTGTCTTAGTTTTCTCTAAATGCAGGACATTTCATTTTGGGCAACGTTTGTGTGGCACTGTGCTGGAGGATCTCACTCTGTTCTCTGTTCTCCATTTCAGAGTCTGTGAAGCTGAATGAGTCAACCTGAAGCGAGGAATCAGGCAATCATTTGGATTTATCGCTGTAACACACATGGAGGGTCCCTAACTCCCCCAGTTTGGACACTGTGTCACTGTATCAAGATGAGACACTCAAAACTGGACAACAATTGAGCTGGGCACTGCAAGCTTCCACCTGTATTTCATGCTGTGTTGAAATACCGAGTAGCCTTTCAGGTGTAGTAATAAACCATCTGGCAGCCATTTTGGAGGTCTGCAGCTTTTTGGCATCAGCTGCTAAAAAATGTAATTATCATCAAAAAATTGATTAATGCCAGTTTTGATAACTTTGCACAAGCACACCACCAGACCTCCATAATGGCAGCAGCTGTGGTCGCAAAAGAAAGACCTCCACCCAAGTCCTGCTGAACAAAGATTATGTAGCCACGCTTATGAAATGTTTATGTGAAGATCTAATTCTGCTTTCAATTGAAAAAATATTTAGGCACCACTACCTGTAATGTATTTTTAAGCAGCGCATCAGATGTCACCTTATAAACTCAAACTCAAAATCACAAACTAAGACTTCCAACCTGGAGATATTTTATGTACAGCACTAACTACTGATTGCCATTCATGAGCTCTGTACCTGACTGAGTAATGTGATTCTTTAAAGTGTGCACTATCTTGTTCGAAAATTTATTTTAATGTTACAATGTTAATGTCAACTTGCATGCAACCATCTTCAGGCTTATTCTAACCACAGAAATGCATCATATGAGAGTTTCATGACGAGATGCTGACATGCTCAGTATTTATGACTTACTACACTTAAAATAATCATTAGCGCCTGTTTTGGCTTAAAACAGGTAGTAAAACTGGCAAGTCTCAGCGCAGTGAAACTCTCAATGTGAACTGCATTCTGCATTTTACATGTTTCCACAGTGATGACATCAAGACAAACAATGAGTTGTTGCATGTAACCTTAGTTATAAAGCACCTAGTAGGCACATTGTAGACATTGTTGTGCTAGCTCAGGGAAAATACCATTTATTGTCTCTGATAGATGCTGTGGATTTAATACGTAAAACTCAACTTTAATATCAAAGACCATTTCATTGCATCTGGTGAATCCCTCTGATTTCACTGTAATGGTCTGAGAATATTACCTGAACTTAATATTTTCCTCTCGTCAGTTTTTGTCTTTCCATTTACCTATAAGATATCTCACCGCAGTCGCTCAGTTTCTCTCTCTATTATGTATGCTGTGCTCTTTATAGTAATGTTTTTGGTGTTTTGAATGCATCCTGACATATTTGACGATTAGCTGCTTTTGTAATGTTTCCCCTTCACACTCTGTCAGCTCCCTGTATCTCATGTGTAGATATTTGCCAAAATGCATATTGCCAAACACTTCTCTGAGCTAATCGCATATACAGAAGATGAATGCAACTAAATCTACATATCAGACTTGTCATGGTGACTATAGCCATATTCTTTTGAACCACTAGAGACACAATGTAGAACTATGGAGCACTGTAATGTTGCACAATATCATTAGTCATGTCATCTTACTGTATTTACCTCCTCTTTAAATCTTTGCTCACTCGCTACATGTCTATGTCAAAGGTAATATTTGTAAAATTACAGCTGTGTTTATGCCAATAGCAACACACACGTTTAATAGATGAAATATGTAGCGTACGCAGGAGAGACGAGGCGTTCACGGATCAGGGAACAGATTGGCTGTACTGATACGGGTAGATGGAGCATGGTGTCTGTGTTTTTAAAATGACTCACATTATAAAGAGCATCTCTCTCACAAGAGTATTGTATTTTTTTAACATTTACTCTAATGCCCTGTATTTGTACTCAGCACTGATGAGTGTACTTTACCATTTATTGCACATATTGTTACTCACTATTACAATAATTCTCCTCCTAAATGTTTTTTTTCAGAATCCAATAATAACAGTGATGTTCTCGTGTGAAAGTCAACTTAGCAGTACAAATTCAGAACTGTATATTACTGATACTCTTTGTTTTATGTAAAAGAAGGAAGAAAGAAAAAAATAAACTATTTCAGTACTTACACATCTTTGAGTCTGTCGCCTTGCTGGTTGTTGCAGTTGACTCAGTTGATGCTGATATAAAAACCTGTTCATGGGTCCACTCCAGACTCGAGCCCAGTCTCTGTACTTGCCTGTTTGAAAGATGGAAGCCCTGCAGAGGAGTCCAACTTACTTTTCCAACCAGTGTTGTTTTTTCATCACATTCAAAGTAAACAATTTGCAAAATACCAACCAACATGTCACGGGCACTAACCCAGGCTTTCTTTAACTGGAAGCTAACTCCCGCTAGGCTGCCAAAACAGAGCTGTCAGATGAAAACTAAAATGAAATATATGGCTGTAAGCAGAGATCCAAGCAGATTGGGAGTATTTGATGTGACCACAATGAGTACTTGAAAAAATAGCATGTGCATAAATTGTCACAGTGATGGCAAGCAGGACTTTTCCACCTGGGGATTAAAACCCTGAACCTTTGTATCTGCAGAGAAAGTGGATTACTCACAATGCCACCAGGAAGACACACACACCGTCTTACAGCTTGAGGTAATGGTATCAAACATTTTTTTGCTTTTAAAAACACACTTAAAATATTGTTGCAAACATTCTGAGAAAAATCACCATTCTGTTGGTTTCAAGTTCATTGTCAAATATTTTTTGGCAAATGTTGAAAATTACATGTAATATAAAGTGTTGAGTATACTCTACAGCAAGATATTGAATATCGCTGTGGACTCACTGTTTGATATTCAGCATCCAAGTCAGACTTGTGAAACAGACTTTAGAACTGATTGTAGGTTGCATTGAAGCAAATTTAAGAAATCTGTGTGCTGAAGAAATGCCAGCATTGCTGGATGTGCATGTTATTCTGTTTTATTTTTGTCTAGAATTTTAGATGTGATCATATGTTCAGATTTCAGGTTGATCACAAAGTACATTATTGCAATTTTTTTAAATGGCCTATTTTCATAAAAACATTTTTAAGAGTCATTGTCTGTTTCTGAGTAGCAGCTGAGATTTGCTGCCCACTACATCGCAGAGCTTCTGCTCCACAAACAGTTTTAGGGGAGAAAAAGAAGAAGAGGATGAAGAATGAGATCAAACAGTGCTCCAGCAGCTACTGCTGCTGCTTGTTCTTAAAAAACAAAGATGAATGAAGAATGTTCATTCTAACATTGACATCCATACAGTGCTGGAATTGGTGTGAGGTCAATCACTACTCCTGTCTGAACCTCAGGGGGAGATTTTGGGAAACAGGCTCATTCATTTCTTACTAAATTCTAGACAAGAAGATTGATGCCACCCTCATATAAATCTAAATATGGCTTACAGGCGCAGCTGAGCTACTGTCTCATGGCTCCTGTTTCATATTTAAAAGACAGATATGTGAGTGAACATATTTTCCAAAAACTCAAATCATTCTCTGAAGTGGTTTTGGTTTGCTTTTCAATCGAAATGAATTTCAATAATGTGGTTGCTATGTGCACATACTGAAGAAGTATACAACAGAAATACATGGCGTAAGAACAAAGGTCTGGATAACTCTATATTCCCTCAAAAATGTTTCTGCTTATGCAAAATAGATTCATATAAACATGGTAGGCAGAAGATCGTGTTGGCAGGAAAAATGCAATAAACTCGAAAATTAAAAAACTCAACTGCAGGCAAAGGGACATTTCTCCTGCTCTGGTTGCAGGAAATATTTGAGCATTTGGGGTCTCAAGCCATCTGGTCCAGTCTGATTCCTTGAACTGAAAAGTCCCTTGAACTCTGCCCATGGCAGACGCAGCACCGACACTTCAGGATACCAGCAGAGTGCAGTCACACATGTGTCAAAGATGGGAAACCCCCCTTTTTTAAAAGAGGGACACTTTTTAAAAATGGGGACCGGAGAATGTGTTCCAACTATAGGGGGATCATACTTCTCAGCCTCTTTGGGAAAGTCTACTGAAAAAGAGAATTCGGCTGATAGTCGACCCTCAGATTCAGGAGGAACACTGCGGTTTTCAGGCAGGCCTGGCTCCAGGGTGGTTCCCCGGTAACACCAATCCAGTAGGACCAATCTGCCATGGGAGACCCTACCAGGGGCGTAATGCCCCCGATAACATAGCTCCTAGGATCATTCAGGCACACAGACCCTGCACTACGGTAAGGTGGCAGTTCAAGGAGGATGATGCATGTCAATCATATTCACTCTCATTACATACACAACATTTAACAGGATTTTACAGGATTTCACATATTTACAGCTCCTCCAACAATTTTTCTCCTTCCTTTGCAAAAGTTTACCTCCTTTAACAAACACGATTGTTATATTGTATACACATCTGACTTTGTGAGTTTTGACTTTTGTTACAGTATGTTTATCTTGAACTGCTTGGCTACACTGACCTTCACAGATCCTGCCGTATCTGTAAAGGTCAGTACAGAAGGCCGAGGGGAACTACACAAATGAAGCACTGCAAAACATCGTCTTTGATCAAGGACTTGGTTTCAGAAGTTGGGGAGGAGAACACTGAAGTCAAACAAAACATAAATATCTTGCATTTATAGACATTACATCCATCCATTAGCTATAGCCTCTTATTATTTGGAGGGCTGCAAGTAGCTGGAGCCAATCACAGATGTGTAGTTACATTTAAGTTTTAAATTTAACCAATAAAGACTTGTGGTAAAATGTTCTGCTTCGATAACAATGATAGTTAAAAAACTGAGAACCTTAGTTGTATTTTAATGCAGCCAACTTAACATCATCATTGGTTTCTTTTAGACTGAGACTGATTTATAATGACGTTGTATTTACATCTTTACTGCTAAGAGCTCTGTGCTTTACTGTCTTAGCTCTGGCTGGTGTTTAAATCTAGTGTTTCCAGAGGAATATTACCAGAACTATAAAATGCAAAACATGCAAAGATGGTGGAGTTTTTTTGACTGAGTCGTGTCTACAGGTCTTGATTCAACCCCATTAACTTCCACCGTCAGGCAGGGCAGCATGTGAGGCAATTCAGGTTTAGAAATGATAGCTTATTGCATGGCTACTGCTTATTAATTATTTCTCTGAGTGCAGGATAATAACTGAGGGCTTATCAACATTTTCATCAACTCATATTTTCTCTCATCTGGACTGTAGAGGCTGGACAGTCAGAGAACAATGTTCTCTAACAAAATAGCCTGAACAGTAAAATGAGGGGGACATGTCCCTCGTATTTTCAGTGGCAATATTGCCCACTGCAAAGTATATAAACGGCCTCTCCGAAAGTATCAAGGTTCCTGTAACCTTGTACAGTTTGAGCTGTCAGAGTAAATGCTTGTTGTTTTTGACATAATGACTTCCTTTTGATTTATAGACACTAATTTAATAACAAGGCATGCATTATGATCCTCTTCCAAAGACAAGAAAGTCCAATACTTCACTCTTAAATTGAGTTCATTTTGGAGATTTTGCTCAGAAAGCTTTACTGCCACTTTTAAGATTCCAGGCACATTGTGTATGCAGTGGGCTATTTTTCTGATCTGATGGTCAGTCATCCTTGATTAGCGGTGCTGTTTTAAAAGCTTATGCATAATGCCTCCCAGTGTGCCATCAGTCATGTTATGACACCCTCACTTAGAAGCTGCCATGGAGTGAAACTAAAGCTTGTGCACGTGTAGCCAAACTCTCCTAAATGCTAAAAGTGTTGCTCTCTCTGCTGATGCCTAATCATTCATATGCATGAAAAAATATGTAAAACTCTCAAATTAGAAATTTTAACCAGTTAGTTAGACCATTTTTCTCCTATAATACTGTGCCATCTTTCAGTAATGTGACAGCTTTAATAGCTGCCCATTATGTCTTTTACTTTCACACAGCAAGGTTTCACTTTAATTATCTTCCCGGACATCTCATTTCAAAGTAAAAAAAAAGCTGTTGTAAATCTTCTTGTTGCCTAAAATGTAATGGAAATGACCGTTGGCTAATTTAAAGTTGGAGCAAAGTAGGGAATCATAACATTTAAGTGTGCCTTAATGTGTAATTATCCAAGTTCCAATTAAGCTGATTAGCACAGTAAATCACAAACAACTTCTCTGCAGCCCCTTGATGCAGCGCTGACACAGTGTTTCATCCACTAATTAAAACAGGTTGATGACGACGAGTCTGACTGAAACTAGTTTAGGCGGAGGATTGAGACAGGCTCAGATCTGCTCCCCCCGAGACTGATAAACAATGACAAAGCATAACGTGACCCTTCTCTGCTGCAGATCAGCAGTTTGCCCTCATCTGAGTTCGTTCTGCACTGAAACCCTCTCACTCTTTATTCAGCAGTGTGCCGGTAGGTGTAGTGAGGCATATACAGTATAAATTAGTTTGAGGTCTTGAAGGAACAAGTTGATATGGTGTCAGGCTCAGCATGGAGGACCGCGGTTGTGAAGCAGAGTTGAGCAGAAATTGTTCATCCAGGTTTCAGCACTATATGAAATATTAGGCCACACTGTACAGCACTGAAGAGACTAATCTATCTTTTGAATTTGTGAAAGATATCCAACCAGTTTTTACCCCCCCATTGTTGCAGACAGTGTTATTAGTTTTTGAAAAGCCTTTGAAAAGTGCCTCCCTTCACAGAGTCTTATCACCGAGCCTTTTGTGGCAGTTTTTGGTGCTGTGCTGCCACACGCTGAAGCTGACAGCAGTGTGCCGCTCTGTTTACCTCTAACTTATGATGCGTTTCACTGCCTGCAATATTTTCCCCCCTCATGGTGTTTAAAGTCTTGGTTTATGACTTGTTCATGAAAAGTAGCCTTTAGCGGTCCCACGATCACACTTGAGTTAAACCATGTTTGTTTCTATTAAGAGCCCGGAACAATAAAACCTATGACTTGTAACCAAGAAAAAAAACCCTGCAACTTGGAGCTAACTTTTATCCAGTCAGAAAAATCATGTGTGGTTGGCTTCAAAGGCCTCATGCGATAAAGATGTATAATGCCTTTAATGACCAACACTGTTCTCTCTGCTTTAGTTTTGAATGCACCAACACTGAAACGTCTTATTCCTCTGTGCCACAAAGCTCCATTGTTGTCCACAAACTATTAAAAATGCATAACTGTTGTACTTGCTGGCATGTTCCTTCATTAACATGAAGAAATGACTCAATCCCACTTACACCATCCTGCTAGTGTAAAACACCTATTGTGTGTTTATATGCTACTGAAAATAGTCTCCAATAAATGCCTTATTTACTGTATTTGAGCATTGTTGGCTGAAAACTGCAGAGCCCAGCAGGAAATTATATAGCCTTAATTAAAAATTAATCTACTCATATTGTTGAGGTGTTTTTATAAATGTACATCTTCAGTCAGAAACAATGTGTTTGGGGCTGAATGCCACAGGGTAGGAGTGTTAACTACTGAGACTGACCAACACACTGCTGAAGAAAGAAATATAGAACCACAAGAGTTTGGTTTTGTTGCTAATTGCTTCACCGGGCTTTCTCTGGTAAGTAAAGCTTAGACCGTCTAATATTGTACCATCATTATTTATCTGAACTCTGAATATGCAGATTCACACTGCATGAATATACACATACACAACATGTTGCAACATGGACACCGACATGGTGTGACGTTAGCTTTAGACTCTGTGTTGTTATGTGACAAATAAGAAGAAGAATGAGAAGAAGAATAGGAAGAATTCTCTCACCATGAACAGACTGGTCAAAGACAGTAGTGGAGCTCAGACTGAACTGAAGCCTGCTGATAAAGTGATCATCAGCACTGAGAATATTAAAACTGATTGGGGGACTTTGGAGGTCAAATGCACTAAATCTGTCCTCTTGGTTTATGGTCTAATTTATCTCAGATGATGAGTTATAAATAAAGCAAAGAAACTCTCTCTTAATTTGGCCACATTGACTTTAGCAGCATTAATGAACGTTTCTGACTTCCCCCTTCAGAGCCTGACAGGTGCAGTCAGCTCTGACAGGGTCCAGCACAAACTGTGTTACATGTCCACAGTCGTGATGACACACAGAGGACACGGGCTGACTGATCCGTCAAAACCCACACTTTTTCATCACGTGGGACACGAGCCAGTGGCGCGCGCGCCGGGGTGCGCACATGTGTCCGTGCGTCAGCGGCGGATAAGAGAAGAGAGGAGAGGAGGAGAGAGGAGAGGAGAGAGAGGAGAAGAGAAGTGAAGTGAAGAGAGGAGAGGACAGGAGAAGCAGGCGGGTGAGCGCTCAGCATGCCGGGCTGTCCGTCCCTCTGTCTGTCTGTCCCATGTTCGTGCTCACACTGAGCACCATGCGGCTGCTCACCGGCTCCACTCTGCTCCTGCTCCTCTTCAGCCCAGGTATGGACACACACACACACACACACTGTTAGGATTACAGGAGACTTTCAGGCTGTGCTTCTGCACCAGAAAACTTCCGACAGCACCTTGTTTGTGGAGAAGAGCGCGCGCTGTGTCAGGCTGTCAGCTGGGAGACATCACCATCACCTGTCTGTCTGTCTGTCTGTCTGTCTGTCTGTCCGCCTGTCTGTCTGTCTGTCTGTGAAGCGGAGCAGGCTCCGTCG
>JBAJHX010000043.1:21398877-21410237 GCA_037176925.1 Amniataba percoides | reverse complement strand
GCGCGC
Source organism: Amniataba percoides (assembly GCA_037176925.1). NCBI lineage: Eukaryota > Metazoa > Chordata > Actinopteri > Centrarchiformes > Terapontidae > Amniataba > Amniataba percoides. The sequence goes on along the minus strand of JBAJHX010000043.1, from coordinate 21,410,231 downwards.
GCTGTGTCAGGCTGTCAGCTGGGAGACATCACCATCACCTGTCTGTCTGTCTGTCTGTCTGTCTGTCTGTCTGTCTGTCCGCCTGTCTGTCTGTCTGTCTGTGAAGCGGAGCAGGCTCCGTCGTTAAGCTGATGGAGAGCTCACATGTGGATGTACGTAGATTAAAGTTGACTTAGTGACAGAGTTCATCTGCAGGCTCTGCTCCACAGATCCAGGTAAGTAAAGTCTGCTGATGACCAGAGTAGAGCCAGTTTACACCGAAACATCTGTTTTATCTCGTAGAGCGCTGCGCACAGAGGAGGAGGCTGGTTGGTTTCCTCTGGTCAGAGTCGGAGTCCCTCACTGGAGTCAGGCTGGACGGTTTTCATCACACCACCACAATGAAAAGCAGTGGAGCAATGTGTTTTAATGTGGTGGAGTACCAGTGTTAAATGAGATTTTTAAAAAGTGCTTAGTTCCATTCTGCCTCTGAAGATGTTTTCCGTAATTTCCACTGCAAAGTCTATAAACCCATGAATAAATAATACTAATATAACACTATAAATCATGTTTACTGGCTGCTGTTAAAGGTAAAGCTGTACACTGAAGGCAATGTGTTACTGATTTACTGTTGACTGACTGTTAACCTAAAGTTAAATTTGAGGTTTGATCATTTTGTCTTTAAAATCATGTCCTTTTGTCCTTTTCTCTGCCTGCCATGTTTACTTATACAGCAAAAGCTGCTTTCCTTCTCATTTCTGATGTGGGACCCTTTATATGTTCTTAGAAGTCTGTCTTGTTAAAAAGGACTAATTCTTTGTTGGTTTTTAAAATAATCAAAGATGCTGGGAGATAACAATTTCAAACACAAATAATGGCTGTACTGTATATACTGTGCAGGCTTTAGTTTAACCATGTTAACAGAGGCTTCATTGAAAAACAAAACAAAGTGACATCTGGAAAAAAGCTGCTCAGTATACTCACGGCTTGTAGCTCATAGAAAGTGGCGTCTGAATAAATGAGTAGTTTGAAGGATGCTTGATAAAGCATGTTCACCATGAACCAATCAGTTTTACAGAAGAAGAAATGGTGAAATATCAAATATCAAAGCAAGATGTGATGAAATGTTGCTAAAATAAATGTACCATCAGCTACCCAGACCCAGCTAAATAATTGAGCAAGTCTGTCACATCAATTTGTAATGGTGGGAGTGCAAGAAACCAAATGTCAGAATATTCACTGAAATGAAACTGAATTCCACTTTGAGATGAAACCCTCTCAATAATTATTTATTCATGATACCAGAGAAATATGTGGAGGATTTCAATGAAAAATGAGCTTGAAAAGTGTTCGGCAAAGTGTGTGATGGTGGAGGCCATTTAACCTGTGGCATAATGAAGATAGATGTCATAATTGACTGTGTGTGTGTGTGTGTGTGTGTGTGTGTGTGTGTGTGCTGCAGGGCTGGCTCTGCAGATTCAGTGCTACCAGTGTGAGGAGATGACACACGACTGCTCCACGCCAGAGTTCATTGTTAACTGCACCGTCAACGTGCAGGACATGTGCCAGAAGGAGGTGCTGGTGAAGGATGATGGTAAGTCACATCTCTGGAGTCCGCCAGATCACATCTCGCTCCACCTTTCCACAGTCCCGAGTTTGCCTTCATTACTACTTATTTCTCTGCCAGGATGTCTCAGAGCGGAAAAGACAGACTGGCCTCAGTCCAAGAACAACAGATTAGATTTTGGTGATGATATGGATCTGGAATTTCAACCTTGATTCAAGAGACTCAGTTCTGAAGAGCAGTCTGTTTATTTTGGCATAAAATCAATATAGCGTAATAGTAAAGTGAAAGGTGTGCCATCTGTGTGTGGAGAACTGTTCAGTGTTGCACTCTCCAAGCGCCATCTAGTTGTTCGTGAGCAGGATTAGTTTGTTTGTTTGTGCTGTGCAGTCACAGCATCAGGATGCACTGCACATTGTGTTGCTCAGCCAGTTATTTTTCCTGAATCAAAGGACATATTCCCGTTTCTCAACAAAAAAATGTTTTGAAATGACGCCTAGGAGGTTGTTGGTATTGCTGGCATGTTTTAAGTATCCTTCAACACAAAGACCACACAAAGAAGGAGGGCTCTCCAGCATGCTCAGCCACAGGCTGCTGTGAGCAGAAATCAAACTGATCTGAGGCCCTTCAGCTCTCTATAACTGTTATTAGAGGATGAAGGTGTCTGAAATAGTCATGGATATAAACTATTACATTTCCATCTGAGGAGAAAATCAGACCCTGCTGTGCACACTCAGGTCAGGTATGTGTGCCTGTGTGTGTTCACATCCTATAAATGTTATGGAAGAGCCCAGCCAAGATTAGGACATGGAACAGTGTTTCTGTTGGCTACTAAGCAACATGAAAATTGGAAAATAGTTGCACCAAAAATATGTTTGACTGCATTTACCACTTAACACATCTGTTGTGTAGCAATATAACAGGCTGACTCCACCATGTATAGTTAGGGTGTACTTATACCTGCACTCGTCAATATTTTCATACACAATACATCTCATGAGTATGTGTGATGTGAAAGGGGTAGGTTGTAGTGACAAGGTCACAGATAATGACCCCGAGACTGAAATTCCCAACTTTACTGCTGCAATTCTTCTTACAGCTACCCCGGAGCTAAAAGGAAAGTCATTATAGAACTTACTTCTGTTGAGGCGCTAGAAAGATGAACAAGGTGATCCATCCAATAGTTGTTGATCTTGCCGACTCTCACTGTTGTCCCTAGAATCATGAATATAGGCTGATATATCAGTCAGGCTCCATAAAATAGACATTAAAAAAGACTTTCACGATGAAGACTGATCTTTGGCCTGTTGGTGAGTGTGTTTCACCTTCAGTCACAGTTCACTTTCACATGCATCTGGCCTGAAAGATTCATCTCACTCACAATGTCTTATTCAGTGTACTAAGTACAATGGAGCAGGCAGACACTTGCACCATCGTACATTATCTACAACAGATATTTAAGTATCTACCTGTGGTGTTGCTTTGGTTGGAGGCAGAGTCAAAAGAAAAAAAAAAGCACAATATGTTGTGGATTTTAGGGTGCAGAGGGGTATTTTTTTAATGTTTTACACAGCCATAACTCCCATCCTCTATAAAATGTTTAGCACACATATGGTACAGTAATTATTGTGACATACAGTAAAAAAAGAGTTTTCAGAGCCATTAAAAGATTTAAATATTAGAACAAATTAAACCAAATCTGCTGGTGAACCCACTGTGGACGTGAACATGTAGTGAACATTGGTAGTCGTGGTATTTAAAGAGGTTTTTTGAGATTTAGTGTTCTGCAGCTGCATTCATTGAGTCACATTGCTTTTGTTTTGTACACATCACTCTAAGTACATTTCATGTAAAGATTTATACCCCAAAACTCCACTTTTTGTAAGAATGGCTTTTTGTGTGGGTTATTCAGCCTTCAAGTTAGCATGTTTTTATGTGTTTTGCAGAGTAACACTGTCTTTTTAGTCCTGATTAATGTGTCACTGCTGTGTCTACGGGCCTGTTTGCTGCAGATAGATAGGGCCCAGACACTAAAGGTCACTCCAACGCCACAGGTCTGCTTCATTTTCACACCCAGCTAAAATTGGGCTCCATTTTCTTCCCACTCTTTACTGCTGATGAGCAAAACCAATGAGCTCCTGTCTTTAGAAACGTGGTTCCCAATCCAAAGGGCAGGCTCACCACACTATAGAGTCGACAGTTCTTTAATAAGAAAATTTCCACATGAATGCTCGTGTACACCCCAGCTTTTATCTCCCACTGTTATCATCATGCTGCTCTGCATGAAAAGGAGGACTTAGAAATTCAACTGACCGCACCTTATCGCTATTTGAAATGCAATAGATACATTCACAATTGCGCTGCCATCTCGGTGCATTGTGCTAAAGTGATAAGAATAAAAATCAGTGAGGGTGCTTGAGTCCTCCTAAGTATACTTGTTCTGTCATTGCCTCTATAAGCCTGGGACTTTGCATGCAGCTCTGTGATGTAGATGTAAAGGATGTAGAAGCACCAGTGTATGCTCTCAACTGGGCTATTTTTTGTCCCCTGGCTCACAGTACTTGTATATCTGGAGAGTGTTACAATCCATCTCCTGCGAGTGAGCTCTCCAAAACAACAGAGGCTGGCTGGCAGAACTTTGCTTGAAGACTGAAAACGTTCTGTCAAAACACTGAGAACAGAGAGACATACACGCACAAAGTCCATTCAGGTAATGGCTGTCTCTCTGTTTTGTGGTGTGAGACAAGCCTAGGTTCTTATCCAAACCCATCTTCTATTACCATCATCAGCATTCCACTCAGATTATGTCTCGAGAAATGATTTTTAAAAAGTGTGCTTTTACCCTTCTGAGGACTGTTCTTCTCTGCTCTCACTGAAGGAGGGATGATAGCCACGCTCCAACAAGCCACCTTTCATTTTAATGTCCTCTGCCCTTTAAAGGAGGGGGAGCAAGATGTACTGTGATGACGGATGTGAAATTGGTCACCCCCCAGTTTTCTCAGCCACACTTTGATGACTAAATTACTAAATTAACGTAATAACACACACCAAAAGAATTGATGGATTATTTGTGCAACAAAGAGCTGATACCTTTGGATGTTAGGATGGATTTTAAAGCTGCACTTATTGTTAACTTTATCTTAATAGAAACGACTCAGTGGATGAGCCCACAAAGAAATATGATAACAACATAATATATAATATATAACTAAAGCTTCCTTTATTTCTACAGAGAGTTTTAACAGTAGTCCTTTATTTTAGATTTCTGGGCCACAAATGTTTGTTTGTTTCAGGCTCAGCTCCTCTCAACCCTTTTTCCAGTTCCAGCAAAGCAGCTGTTTTCAGACAAATCTCAGACAAACCCACTGTTCATAACCAGCTCAGCACCGAACAGCAAGGAAACACAACCAGAGACTAGCTGGTGAACATAGCAGCTAAAGAGCCCATGTTGGCTCTCAGTTTGTTGGTGCATAGATGCATGACTCCAGCTGAATGCTATTATTGCAAATGCTGTTGTATAGGAGTATAGGAAGACTGTTTCTCTTTGCTAGATCGTTTTTTAAAACTTTCTGACTGCTGTATTGTGCTGACTGTATTTGTTCAAATTAACCAGGGGCTGCGGCTTGAAAACGACAATGTTAAAAGTGTATTGTGTTTGTAAAAGAAACAGAAGAGATAAAAAAATATGCAGAACTGAACTGTACCGCAGAGTTGTGGCTGGATTTTTTACCGTGGGGTCGACAGCAGGAGAAACATCTTAGTTCTGATAGTTCTGTCGTCAAAAGAGCTGTAAATCCAGTTTTCACCATTTTCATTTCATTTCATATGATACTGCAACAACAGCAGCATGACAAGCACTGTCCCCAAATGTGATGTTAAGAAACACAAAAAGGAAAGTTAATTAGCTTGACAAAAAAAACTAAAGAGTGCACCTTTTATTTTCACGATACTGTGCAGAATCAACTGTCTGCTCCCCAAAAGAGCCTTAAATGAAATGTTGTCATGCCAGTGAAAATGTAACAGGGTCACAGTATCAGCAGAGACAGCGTTAATGACAAGACAAATAAGCATAAAAACTCCCCCCAGATTCCTCTGAAAATCAAACACTAGTGGCTGATGTGTCGCAGTGCAGCAAGTTTGGCAAGTGAGGATAAATAGGATGTTACAAACTAAGCAGAAAATTTGATTGTTTGCTGTGTCTCATCTCCAAATGGTTGTTGAGGCTTCTGTGCTGTCTCAGCGGCAATTGTTCAGTGTCTGAAATCAAGAAAGAAACGGTGCGATAGTTTGGTTATACAACAAGACTGCCAACAAAAATATCATGGATTTTTGACGATCAGGACATCTTAGATGAAGTCAGGAGCAGACGAGAGGTGAAGTTTCACTGGGGGTATCCTAACCTTTTAAGAGCAAGAGGTGCTTATGTTTGATAATGACCCTGTGGGTGATGTGATCCTGAAGATGTGTTGGGGCTGATGCTGTCAAGTGGGCCCATAGCCTAAGGCAACATCAGACAGGATCACTGCTCAGAGACTATTTCAGTTCAAACTGCTTTAAGATGTTCAGAGGTGGTAACAGCGGACTTGTGCACATTCACTGGACCGGTCTGGATTATGTACAGGCTACTAATGACTTTGTCATAGCTGACACAGACTGACTGTGCAGGTTGTGCTGCTCTTTGAGTTAAACAGTTGAAGCGAGCACAGATCAGAGAGCCGGATGCGGACAAGTGGTGGCTGCACTCGTGTTGTGATTTCATGGCTTATCTAAATTAGCTTTTGCAATTCTTAAAAGTTAATTTACTGTATCAGGGAAAAGGAAATGAGAATGTGGTTAGTCACAGCAGTTTACATTCGTTTGGTTAAATAGGGGGACTGTGCATGGCAGCTTAAGTTTGTTTGTGTGATTTAGACTGCCGTGTTTATGTAAAGTGCTCATAGATTTATTTTCTTGTGTGTAATTCATTCCAAGCTGACACACTGAGCCACTACATCACTGCAGCAAGGTGAGACCTTCATTCACTCAAAGACAGACAGGATGTTCAGCTGTTGTTAAGGTATGTTTTGTTGTTGTTTCTGGAAATGAGATGTAGTGGTTACAGGGATTGAAATGTTTTATTATTTTTAAGGTGCTGGTGAGGAATTGTGGAGCTATTTAGTGACTGAATGGTTCCACAGTAAGTGTTGTTGAGGAATTGGGATGTCTTAGTTTTTTTATCCATTCATTTGCTAAGGACAGTGTACATTAATCAACATTTCACTTTCTTCGTCTATGTAAACGTGCTGCAGTTAGCTAATGAGCTCATTTTCGTCCGCAGTCCCTGGGCAGGCTATAACAAATAAATGCTTCTTGTCAGAATATTTCAACAAGTGCTACAATACAATACAACAAAATACAATGCAATACACATAGATAAAAACAGTACAGTAGAGTACAGTACACAGAGTTATATATAACCAGTACCACAGGTGAGGTCGTGAGATTACTCTTGATTGTGTGTTTGGTTTACTTTAAGTCATGTCTTAACTTCATGTTTAAAGGTTAGGTAGTTAGTGCTCCTTTTCATTCAATGGGCAGACTATTCCAGTAGTGGGAAGCTCTAATTGAGGAGACATCTGTATTGTACAACATAGCCCCCTCTGGCAGTTGCCCTTGTTGACCTGGGAGGGGCAAGTCCACATAAGACCTTAAAAATAAGGCAAGCATTTACAAGATGTTGAAAACTATCTAAATTCAATTGATTCTACTTTTCTGTTATATGGTGATCAGCTGTTTGTAAAGACGGTCCAGTGGCTGTCATGCCTGCTTGTGACCAGCTTATGCTGGACAGGAAAAGATTAGGATAGGAAAAGACACAAAGTGGTTGGCTTTTCTCTTCTATTAAAAACATCAGGTTGGCGAGTCCCCGTGCATTTGCCTGAGAAATGCATGCAGACAGTTTTGTTTAAGTCCTGGAAGACTTGTTTAATCAATCAGATACATGGGGCATGGCTACAGATTTGTTTACAGCTAGTTGTTGTTTTTAGCATGTAGATAAAGAACTGTGTCATCAGCATACATTTCTATGTTGTCAGACATGTCAGTCATAGGCAAGCTAAACAAAACAGCTCACAAACAGCCTAAAGAGCCAAAGGCTCTGAAGGTATAAAGAGCTTGTGATGTTTATCCCAACAGGTTAGGATATTTCTGTTGTTCTTAAAATTGATTTGGCATCATTGATGGTGGTACTAACTATGTTTCAGCTCCACTATGGATGATACTGTTAGCTCTATGTATACTATGAACTCCCTCTAATTTATACATAATGTCACACAAATCAAACCACTTCTGATTTCCCTTGCTTCATATTAGCCTTCCTTGTGTTCTTTGCTACCATAACTACCTTACTTAAATGTAAATGCCATTACAATAACCTGATTTAAGTTCTCTTTTCAGTGCAAAAATCTTTTATTTGTTGCAAGAGGGCTTAATTGAGTCATGGTGAAGTGTTCTTTTGTATAGATTTGCTTTGCACACTCATTATTTTATCAATAGTTGTAAAAATGTATTGCAGCTGTTCTCAGTGTCTTCACTGGATGTAAGATTGGAAAAATCTGTTTTAGGGCAGTTTTAAAATTATTCATTTCATTAGCAGCATAATCAGACATGGATTCAAACAGCAGGTGCAGCCACAGCAGTTGTAAAAATGGGGAAAGTTTGAAACCAAAACACTTCACCTTAATGGAATCCACTGTAGTTAGCAGACAGTCTGTGCAGATTCAAATCGACTATGCTGACCTCGAAGATACTACTGTGTTCCACCACCCAGGTGTTTGTTTACCCCTTGAATTTACTGTCTTGAATTTTCCGTTAAGAAGACTCTGTACTGGTCATTATCTGACAGAAGACTTGTGAGTGTACCGAGAGATTGCTCTAGTAATTTCCAGATGTGTCAGAATGTGTTTTAATGACTTATGGGATTCTGTGCTTTTTAAGTTTCCTTCAGTTTCTTTCTAATTCCCTTTTTGGGTTTGTGGAAAATAATGTGTCTGTGTTTTGGCCGTAACTGTCTTGATTAATGCATTCACAAGTGCTCACAACTTTTATTTCTTGGTGAAATTAAGGCTTTTATCACCAAAAAAAATACCTGCTATTAATTTTATTGTCCCTTGTGACCATCTATCTGGATGACATCTTTATGTTGGCGTATATAACAAGTGCCATCTTATTTCACTGCTTAGTCAAGTTTGATTTAGATGGATAATAAATCCCCCAAAGCAGACTGATACATGTCTAACATACTGTTCATGATCACACTACATCACATCTGATTTTTTTTCTTATGTCAAGGACAGTCCAGTCACATTATCTGACTATATAATTAACCATTTAGGAACCACATGCAAGGTTTGACACTATTCTGTGCTTATGGCAAAACCACAAAAGTTCAACAAGTGTGATTGCTTGATTTATTTAGTTAAAATCTCGTTTAGAAGAGCAATCAAAGGTTCTCCAGACTCTTCTCCCTGTGCAGCCGACCATGCTGATTCTCATTAGACTAAAGTTCTCTCGGCTCTTGAAAGTTGATAAGAAATTTTATCCTTTTCCCCACAAATTAACTCAGCAGAATAATTTAGATTGAAGTGCTGAATCTTTGAATTCCCATGCACAAATTAAATTAAATCCCCCCCAAGCGCTTCAATTTACAAAGTGAGTGTTTCCCTGTTGTGCTGTCTAAGATGCATTGTGGTGATATTTACTGAACAAATGTGGTACAGCACTGCATATATTCTCCATGGTCATAACTGGGATGTATGGAACATAATTTATCAGTATATGTTTGTGTGTATCTCATTTTCATCTGGAACTCTTCTCCTGGCAATGCTTAATCTCAAGGTAATGAATACAATATTAGACAATTAGCATCACAATCTAATTAGGAGGTTACAGCTAAAGGAGAACCCTTTATGATCTGTAATACACTCTGCCTTGTCTCTTCAGCTTTTCCATTAATTAGGATGTCAGAAAAATCTGCTATAACCACAATGAGTGTGTGGTACTGTTGTATCACAGCAATGAAAGGTTCTCCTCTGCTGATTAAGATGGTTCAACAGCAGTCAGAGTGGGGTGTTTCCTGGGCTCTCTATCAGAGTTTTAGCATTATATTTAAAGTGCTGCACTGTCTTAACACATTAATCTACTGAGACAGCGCCAGTCTATTTCTGGATGTGCTGTGAAAGTCATAATTCATTGGTGGTGCATTGTTATTTCTAGTATATACCTTTTACCTTACCCCTGAAAAATATATTTGTTAAATATTAAAGCAGTCCATGATAATATCACATAATAACAGCATAATATCACATGCTTAGTGTTCATATTTAAGCATCCATATAAATGTGGTCATTTGAAAAAAAAACACATTATGGCATAATTAAAAAAAACTTGAAATGGAGTGCATTCCATCTATGTGCAATGTCATGCAAAAACAAAAATGTATGTAATGTAATGGAGTAAAATTGTGTTTTTCAAATTTTTGTTTTCACCTTTGAAGATCTGTAGGAGGCAGCTGTTCCTCAACTCTTACTGAAGCATAAATGGTAAAAATGCATGTATTCACACGAAATACCAAGCATACACAAATACATCATATAAATTTATTCTACATTGTGGAAGATTTTTTACTTTATTTGTATATTTACAAGCGTGAATGGCACTGAAAAACATAAAAATGTAATAATTCAAAACAAAAATGTGAAAAGTAATCAGACAGGGATGTTTGTGTCAGTGCAGCTGGTGAAGGGTTGCATGTTGCTCAAGGACACTTGCAGAATAAATAAGCCTTTTTCACAGAAACTGTTTGGCGTACCATCCTCAGAAAAGCACAATGTTGATGGCTCAGTTCCATGTTCCTGCTTTAGTTTCAGGGTCCTCTGTGCTTACTGGAACATCTCAACAGAACCCCAGTTAATGCTATCAGTGCCACCTGTGCTTTTCCTATGACAAGTCCAATCTAACATTCTCATTGGCACCTGGTGTCCAGTGATGTCACGCAATTTCTTGTGTAGCTCCACCCACCAACAACTTGAGCAGAGTTCAAATTGGCGAAAAGAGAAACTATGTCTGTGTGTCTTTAAAAGGTTTTCACACCACTTTCACACACTGTCAGTGTAGTAACATGCATACGCATAATAAATAAACAGAAGAACTGAAATCATTGTAAATCTGAAAAATTAATTAAAACTTTCTTCTCTGCAAGAATTGCGATAACGATGTGTTGATATAATGTTCCTCTTATCTTCTCAGTTTTTACATATTCCTGATCAGAGTTTCAAACAGAAAATAATGGGCACCAAGCTGCTGCAGGTCTCTGCTTTGACTCTTCTTTTTCCTTGTTAGTTTCCAGCTTCAACTGATGAATTCAGAAAGACACAAAGACTGCTGAACTTCTCACACAGCAGGCAGAGTTACGTTGTTTTTTTCTGTACTGGACTAACCTGGAGATTTTTTTTATTTGAGTGTATATATATATGTACACACACACACACCGTATTTTCCGGACTATAAGCTGCTACTTTTTTCCCACGCTTTGAGCCATGCAGCTTATTCAAAGGTGTGTCTTTTCTGTGGATTTTTCTTTACTTACCAGGGAGCATTTTCGCAGGAAGTGCACAGAATAGACAAGTGGTAAGTCAAAGTGCTAAGAAGACAGCCCTAATTTTTATTTAGCAAAAGCTCATGTAAGCAGCGGGCACGACGGAGAAATTATTTTCAAATCTTCACACTAAACTGTCATCTTTACCCCCTCATCATGGAAAGCACACGGAGAAGT
>JBAJHX010000043.1:21377998-21390076 GCA_037176925.1 Amniataba percoides | reverse complement strand
GGCCAAATTGTGAAATAGCTACGTTTTGCACTGTGGACCAACGTACCTATTTCACGTTTTGCTATGAGACTGGGTTGTCTCAGCATACATTGTGTAACAGTGGAAGTCCAGTTTTCTCTATCTGTTTGTTTTCTCTCCTGCAGTCTGTTTATTGTTTCGTCAGTCGGTGTGAACTCAACGTATGGAGGCAGAACTGCAGGTGGCAGGTGGCTGTCTGAGTCTGCCTGTCTGTTGTTTCCTAGTATCACTGAACACCATTAATTATCATTTATTACATTAGGCACTAGTTCTCCTGCCAGACTATTTCATTCATTGTTTCATAGGATGCTTCATCTCCGCCTTTCTGCACAACCTGACACCCGTTTGGCCATTTGGTCTTGAAGTCCTGACATCCTTTTGCTCCAGTGTGTTTTCTACTTACTGATCTGTCAGAGCCCTGTGATCCTGACAGCATCACTTTTTCTCTTTAGAGGGAAGAAGACAGGTGGTATAAAAAGACATGATTGACTCGGTTATATAATCACTCGACTGGCTCATCATACTTACTGATGATTTACTCCTCCCAGTCCACTCCTATTTCTAATTGTACTGCAGGTGCTCCTAAAACAAACCTGTAGTTATCCATGGTGCCTGCACCTTTGGGTACACTATGCATTGTTTACCACTGATTCACTGTTTCACTAACCAAAGTGAAACCCAGTGACCTCCAGGACACAGGATGGCGTCTCTGATTGCTAAATCAGCCTGCTGACTTATCCCATCTGTCCCGTCTGAGTCATGTGCTTACTCTTTGGAAGAACTAACGCATCCTCGCCCTCTAATCTGGTGTTTATCCATTACCCCTGCAGTGTTTTTAATGGGAATTACGCTGCGACCAAACAGCCTTTCAACATTCACAAAATGATCTGGCTTGAGACATCATTTCCTGCTGTGGAACACAGATATCAGCTTGTGTGTTTATACTGTGCCACCCAGCACTGCTGAGGGAATGATTTGTCCCAGTGTCATTTGAAGAATGAGAAAAACAAATGTGAAAAGCTTTCTTCACAAAGAGGCTCATGTAACAGAATAAAATGTGTCCTTGTGTTTCTCTGACTTACCTGCTGGTGTCTTTTTAAAAAATGACAGGCAGCTACGTAAAGATTTTGGTTCAGGTGCCTCTTTTCAGTTGGAGTGATTCTCATTTCATGCTAATCTAAAGTGTCAGCGCGCTCTGATGACTGCAGCCTGTGTCTGAGTTTGTTTTGTTCAAAGATGCAAGAGACAGTATTCAGGCTATAGCTGCACTGACGACACCAAGGACATGTCCTGAGTAATTCTGTGGAAATTTGGATTATTTTAGCAACCTAAGGGTGCATTTCAGTGATGGTATTTTAAGAATATTTTTATTGTATTGCATATTGTTGAAGTATTTTGTGACCCACAATTCTGGCACCTTAAGGAAATAAGTGTGCTACTTTGCATCATTTTTAATTCATGTAAATCTGTAACATTATTTTCTAGACAAATAGCAGCACTGCTCAATTGATTGCAATGTCAGTCACACATACATTTAGATTCAGTATGACTTAAACACCCATAATTCCACTTCATCATGAAAAAAGACCACAGCAACTTCCTGAGAATCATCACGTTTGCTTACTCACTGACTCCATGGCAACAACATACATCCAGCAGTTGTGTGAACTGTATCAGAGAGGGAGGACTGTGAAATGCCTTGTTCAAGAGTCACTGTGAGTTTGACATTTGTGGTTTTGAATGAAATGACTTGGATGAATTGCTATGATTTTTGTGCACCCATTCATGTTCTCCTCCAGATGAACTGTATTGACTAATGCTCCTCCTGTTTTCACCTGGCACAACCACAGACACATCAGGATTATCATTTTGAGCTTGTTAGTGTGCTGAAACACTAAAAATGTATGTAGCTTGAAACACCAAAGAAGTATCTGAATTGCTGTAGAGTGGTTCTCTTTGAACACTCTCCAAAACATCAGTGGAAAGACAGCTCTGACCTTTCCATGTTTTCTCATTCCATGATCTCATATAAATGTGATCAGTACATCTGGAAAACTGTGACTGTGAAAATGTCACCTGCTGAAAGTGAAAATGTTAAAGCAAATTGTTACATTTTTGGATTTGAAAGGCTGAAACTGAACCAAATATAGGGCTGATGTATTTTATGCAAGATCAGGTATAGACCCCCGTAGTTTCCTCTCAGAGTGGTCTGAAATCTCAACATTATATAATTACATGTAGCCTTTAAAAAGAAATATATGACTGAGACACACAATCAAACCACAGTCATGTGACTCACACACAGATGATAACTGACCATATACTACAGGACAGTAGCCTAAGGGACTCAGATAGAATAAAGAGTATGTGCTTTTAGTGCTTTAAGATAAAAGAAGCAAAGGAATGATCCGCAACAAAGAGAACACTTTCACCGTTGTTCCATTAAAACCCACTAAGCACAGAAGAGGCACACACGATACTCGTGTGTATTGTGTCATTAAGACCAGCTGTACCATGGCCACTCAAAAGCAATGAAATGTCATTAATGTCTGTGGCGGTTTGAGTGGATGGACACTCATCACTGTTAATGACAGAGTTACATCAACGCTCATGAGACAATAAAGAGGGAAAAAGAGATATTTCGAGCGAAAGTACAGAGATGGAGTAAGTGCAAAAATTGACATGAAAAGAAATGATAAGGAGGAGAAGAGAACAAAATGGGAAAATGAGTGAGCACAGAACACAAAAGACATGATGTTAAACGAATGAGCAGAGACAAAGGAGAGGACAAACACTGTCTGCGTTCAAAATAGAAACTACTTTAACCAGTGTGGCCATGATTCATCTTTCCCCTAAGGTTTAATAGATAATTAAAGGCACAATGTTAAATGAATGGGTCTGTTTGCCAATGCCTGTCCTTGTGACCTTTTCAGAAACACAAGCACTTATTGGTCTTATTGGTCCAAATTTATGATTTGATGATTTGATAACAGGAGTTAACATTCAGGGTATTCAGCATCCCAGCCTCCGACAAATGTAGCCAAAACCTGCAGTATACACACACACGTAGAAACACTCGTCTAGGAGCACTGCTTCTGTCTGAATGGCTGTTCTGCAGCATATTTAAGGGAGTTTGGCAGGTTAAAAGCATGTGCAGAGAAAGGCATCAAACATTTTTCTTGTCAGGTCCTCCATGTAAAATTTGTGCTTGCCAAAGTAAAATGACCTGGAAAATTTTACTTTTTATCAATTGGATATGCTCAAAAATCAAGTGTAACTTTGAATGACACACACACACACACACACATACGTTTCCACTAAATCAGTGTTCAGGTAGCACTGATGAAACTGGAACATGACACATCCTTACTTTGTGTACCAGCATTTAAAAATGTCACTGACTGGAGAGGTAGGGATGCTACAGTATAATTGCAGGCGGCTCTCTTTCGAACATGATGTCCCATACACCACTACAGCTCTGACAGATGTAGTTTGCATTTTAAAAGCTTTTATAGACTGACGTGAGAGAGGGCACCATTATTTCTATCAGGTTTTCAACTTTAAATCTTAAAATCTCAAATGAAATAAACATTGACTCAAATGACTTTATATAATTTGAAATTGGTTGTTTTTACTGTTGAACCCACTTTAAATCAGCACTCTGCAACACAGCTTCTTTATATCCACTCAAACACATTAAGGCTATTTCCAGTGAACAAGCTCAGAGAGACAAAGTGAACACTACCTGTAAATTACATCCGTATATTAATGATTTTTTTTGGCAAATGTGTTAAGTAAGAAAATTTAATTGTGGCCTGGATTATACCATTGTTATGTCAAGGCAACAAAAGCACTTTGGTGAAGGTGAGTGGATGATTGTGGATCATGAAGTAAGCATGTTGTATCGTAAGCACCATGTCAATGTTTCAGTATTTCACTGAGACCAAACAAACATATAGAAAACTGTCATGCTTTAGTTATATGAGCCTATATACAAATAAATACAACTCAGACAGTTCAGTATTAACATATACTGTATATACAATGTTGTATATGTGTTTCCTAATCATCCTGTATATGTGTATCCTAACAGCTTACTCAGGGTGGTACATGCTTGCTATTATAAATCAAAAGTATATAAGTTTGATTTTAGATTTTCCAAGGGGTTCATGATGAGAACTAAAAGGAAAGTGAATATTTGAGTTACATCCAGTGTAGCTCTGTGTCTTCTGGGTGAAGGCAGACGGTGTTAGCTGAGAAGTTAGTTGGAATATCATGATTGCCAGACAGTATGTTGTCTGTGTTTGTTTTGGAGACTTGCTGCCCCTTTCCCAAGGCTGGATGTCCAACTGTGTAAAAAAGACAACTGCCCCAGGACCAAAAACCTTCAGGGGACATGAAAGTCTGAGGATTTAACTTTGTGGTTATTTCAGTTCGGATCTTCTAGACACCCAAGATGGTTAGGTTTGATGGATGCTTACAACATTCAACAGTCTAAAGCCCAAAGGAATACTTTTAAAAGCAATTTAAATTATAATAAATAATCAAAAATTGTTGCTTATTAAGTTTCTGTAGATTGACTAGTTGCTATATTGATAAACTGTTTGTTACTTTGAATAATTGCAAATGTAACATGCACCATAATGGGCCAGTGGCTTATTCCTGCCCCCTATTGGTGGGACAGATTTTAAAAAGTCTACTTTTCTACATGGTTTTGGCCAAATGATGAAAACTTGCCATCCTTTATCCTGCAGTCCTTATAAATGACACTAACCATCCAAATGCAGATATTATCAATATCACACACTCCACTGATCCAGTTTCAATAAAACTTGGAGGAATGATGCATTTTGGCAGTCAGTTCTGGCGTTTAAAAACGTACAAGTTTAAGATTTTAATAGGCCATTAAAATGTCACCTAGAGGAATGATGCAGCTTGTTACTGATTAGCCAACAAGGCTGTCTTTATTACCGGTGGTCTTACTCTGATCAGGGCAACAGATCATGTATGAGACGGCACTATCTTTCTTTGAAATTGATTTTTGGGGGAGGTTTGGTTCTACCTGTCACACTGGCTCGTTGATCACAGTCTAGTCGTTCATCTGGAAAATTGCCACTGAGTTAGCACAGATCAGTAACGTCCCTGCAAAGAGAAGTGTGTAGCCAAGGTTGTAAAAGTGCGTGGGCGTGTGTGTTCACTCAGATCCTGGGTATGTGTGAAGCGCTCACACGTTATTGATAAATCTTTATTATCATTATTATAATTCCACTCGTGTCATGTTGAACGCGCCCGCCTCAAAAGTGCAATCCAAGATGACGGTCTCATCAGTGATGCTCCCGATCTCACTGACACACACACTAACACACAGAGACTTACTGCATCCCTGCTATGGGCAAAATATAACCGTCTGCTAATTAGGAAGCAATTAGACCAGATTATTGGAACAATTAATTGTCTGTCTTTGCTGTAATTGGAGTGTGTGATTGAGCTCCTCGGCTCCTTGGTGCAGTATACAGCAGGGAAGAACAGGGTAAATGAGCCATTGTTTCAAGTAAACATAATTTACATTGTTCAGCATGTCGATAGGTCTCCATCTTCACCTGCAGCCATGGAGAGATAAAGTGTAAACTTCCAATTACAAAGCGTTCATCTTTTCTCTCCTTCAAAGTTAGACTTTGTCTTTCTTCATATTTTCACCGAATCAAAGCTCCTTTTTAAAACTTTTTGTGGTCGATGTTTTCATTCTGTGAACTTCTCTATAACGCATCTCTATCGTGACTTTAATGGTTAGTGTGGTGTCTGACACTATGTAGTTGTCTTCATACACAAGAGGGTTTCAAAGACAAATATTCATGAATTA
Organism: Amniataba percoides; assembly: GCA_037176925.1. Taxonomy (NCBI): domain Eukaryota; kingdom Metazoa; phylum Chordata; class Actinopteri; order Centrarchiformes; family Terapontidae; genus Amniataba; species Amniataba percoides. Next base: position 21,384,198 of record JBAJHX010000043.1, on the reverse strand, counting down.
ATGTAATTATACCATTCTGGTTGTATTTTGATTGAAAAGCTTCGAAGTTTTCTATTTGCTTTCCAACAGCCTGATCAGAGCTGTAAATTTTACTGCCAACGTAAACTGTGCTGCTGCACATCAAACGCAGCCATGGGAGCAGGAAAAAATCAATATAATTTGAATAAAGAGGCTGATAACATTTCTAAGAATTGATGGCAAGATCAGCTATTTATGTACAATTCACATTTTTCAGATTACTCATTCCACACTTATTCCATCAGCTGACTCTGAAATAAGTTATTTCAAATTAACTTTATTGCCAGGAGTTTGGGAAAATTTGCAAACAAATGTTTTAATATTTGACTGCTAAATCTTTTTTATAATCATTTAGATTTTTATATGATCCATTTAGAGCTCTCCTGAAATGGAAAGATTGTGCAGCAGCCAGATACTCATTCAGACTGAGGAGGCTGACATTAAAACACAACAACAACTTTTCCAATTGAAGAGCCTGAGTCCAAATCTGATTATGACAGTAAGTGCCCTGTTATGGGGAGAATATTCAACAGCACAAGCAGAGCCTCTAAAACGATCACTTTGAAATCTTGCAGCTGCTGCACTCAATTTGATTCCCTCACTTTTGGAACCGGTCTGCTCCTGAACGACCACACACCTGCACTGCTACAGGCTGCATGAACCTGCACATCAATGTGTTTTGTGAACACAAAATTCCTTTCATAACTCAGGGAGGAACTTTTCAAATAGAGGGCATCGCCACATCTCTGATGCCCCTCATTTCCATGATTGGAAACGGCTCTGTAGATTCAAAGTGAATAATCACAAGAAGTGAAATATTTCCTCCAGTTTTTATGGGTACCGCCCCACTGAGGACTGAATCTAGTCAGTAGTAAAGAGTCCTGCATGACAGTCTTGATTGCATATTGATATATAGTATATGTCAGATGTATAAAATTACTTCAGTGAAAAGTGTGAACGGAGAAGAAATGATGACTGATTTGTAAGCTGAGGGTAAAGTCAAAGAATGAGCTTCTTCACTTGTTTACTCCATAATTATGCAACTGATTTCACCCTAAGCTGTTCATTTCAGTCTGCATCAGTACAGGATTTACTGTAGTATAAGCTGGCGTAATAGACTTCTCTTGATACAAGGCAAAATATGCAGTTTGTGTGTGTGTAGTTTCCATCACTGAATGGAAGCTGTTAACCTAAAATGATCACTGTTTGTTTCAGCTGGCTGACAAGGCACACAGACCTGACTGCCTGAAGCTGCCTTTATCTTTAAGTGTACGTATTTTGTCTTTAAGAAGTATTTTGAAAATAAGTCTTGGACACTGTTCTATTAATTCTTGACATGTTGTACATTTGAGAGTTTTAATAGCTTTCTGTTTTCTGCCCAATTATCTTGCCAGTTACCAGTGTTTTAGTTAAGCTAGAGCGACATGCACTGTTCCTCACACACTCAGACTCCCACAGACTGTATGAAACAAGACAGCGTCTGACAGGCAAAGCTAACCCCAAGTGACTTAAACCTGCATTTCACCTAATGGCCAGCAGGGACAAGGAAGGTTGCAAAAATGATCAGACTGTACAAGTCTATGAAAAATTGACCCTTTAGTGGACAGATTCCTGCCCTGTATATGCACAGACATGAATATCTCATTATCATACCAGTATTAGGAAATTTAAAAATATGGTGGAGAAACTAATAATTATCTCTTTGAGAATAATGGGACACAGTAGCCCAGATAAAAGTCTGTGCCAAGACTAGAAGAGTGCAACGTTTAAGGAGCGTAAAGATAAAATGTGAAAAAAGAGAGTAAAATTATTCAAGTTTTAATGGATTTTACCAGCTGACTTCAAAGTCAAAGGAAATCTAGTGCTATTTCTATTTATTTCAATTATTTAACAACAATATTATCTGTTGGCTCATTCAGTTCTATTTTCTTACTTGTCTTAAAACCTTACTCAACTTTGTCAGTTCAAGGCACATATGATCAACAGCACATAATAAACAGCATGTTTATGTTAAATCACGTAACATTAGAGTGTAGCCGCAGATTAAAACAAAGGAGCTCTGTGCCAGTGAAAGACAAGAAAATAAAGTGAAAATCTCTGTCATGCATAACACTGAGATGAGTAAATAATCTAGCAGCCGTCTTATTGATCTGGTTAGATTTTCTCCTCAGACACTGGATGAAGTTGTGCCGAAAGTCTGTCCCGTGGATAATAAGCAACCTGTGATGAAAGCAAACATTATCAAAGCCTGTGACAGTGGGTACAAATACTGAACCCACACACACTATGAGAGGAGAGGAGACAGAAGCCCCGTGGATGATTTCCACCCACAGAGAATACACAGAAGCTTTTTGTAGACTGGAATTTGGCATATCACTTTCATAATAATGAGTTTCAAGTTGCCAGATGGGTGAGTTTAACTAGCAGGCCAGCAGTGCCAGGTAGACATCAGTCACAGAAAAACATACTTTACTTCAAACTCTCCCTGACAGTTCTTTACATTTAAGTCATAAATTGTGTTTTTTGGTAAACTCCCATCTTGAAAGTTAAACTGCACCATGAAGAGTGACTGCAAAGACTTTCTGACAAAGGATCAATTAAGATTCCTTCCGCCTGCATAGAATTTATTGCATCTTATCTGTGAAAGCCTCTCAGACTGGGAAAATCTGAGGCCATTTATTAGTCTGTCAGACACAAATAGAGTGATTTCCTCTGGCACTGCAAATAGAGAAAGAAGTGACTGTTAGTGATTTTGGGCTGAAATCCAGGAAGAGTGTGAACGAATTAATTTGAGGGGTAACAGATGATCCTCAATCATTAAAGCACTTGACTAACTTAAGTAAGTCACAGAGGAATATTATTTAGAATGGAAGTAATTTAATCATCTTAGAGGAGATTTTCTCATGGAGACATGGACGCCTGCTGTTAGATAATCCTACTCTGGAGATCCATGTTTGTTATCTTGGAAACTTAGAAAAAAGGATGCTTTTGAATGAGGACAGATGTTCTTCAGTGGAGCTGTGGTCTAATTCTAATGCAGATTTTTCATTTGTTAGATATTATAATGAAGCTATCACAGTGTGGGAGAGTCTGTTTCATTGTGCATCAGTTTAGAGTATAATTAAGTTGTTTGGACTTTAAAGGCCAGTGCCTTTCTCCTGTTTTCCCCTCCGTTTGGTTACATTGTGTTTAGTTTGTCTTTATGTTAAAGTTCTAATCATATCCTCGCAGGACCTTTGGTGTTATTCTGTTATGGCGTTGTTATAGTGCTTTTGACCTCATTTCAGTTCCAGATTTACCAAAATCAACCTTCTCCTTGTTTGTTCAGCCACAGTAACAATTAACTCACAATTCTATCAGAGACTGGAGAACACAGTATGCAGCTTCATACACAGGTAAGTTGAAATGTGAGATTGTTGCTTTAAAAACCCTGTTAAAAGCCTAAACTGTGCATTGCTAATGACTTCACAGGAAAATTGCCACAGACGTCACTGTCATCAGTGGGCCATGGACTCAATGACCACTGTGTTACCTCATTCAGTGAGAGATTTAACAAACTTCAAGATGATGCTCTTTCTTAATGTTAAACTAAACATATTTTTTAGTTGGAACTCATGCATGGCGTATTACTTATTGTGACAATCAGTTTTACACCTGGCTGACTTCACTGAGAGCATCATAATGAGATATAATAAAGTGTTTCAAGCTTCATGCAGCAAGATAACAGTATGAACTGCAAAGTGATTACACTACAACCAATCATGAAGGAAAAGATTTGAGTTAAAATTACTTCTCAGTCAAGGAATGACTGGTCCTACTTACAAGAAAGTTGACTGTTGAAAGGAAGCAAACATTTGACTCTCGTGTCAAAGTCCAGAGTTCCCACTATTTGCTCCTTTGCTCCCAGCAGACAAGAGTCATAATTCCTGCTTTTTTATTTTTGTTGATTTCTGGAGAGAGCCCAGAGCATCTAAAATATCACAAATATTGTTTTTGTGCTAGGGAAGTTCCTAAATGTTCATTTCAGTTGGTTTTGTTTTTCATTTGACTTTCAGACCACAGTAGGACAATGCTTTTGTACCATTAACAGGGTTGGGACGGGTAGGTTCATATGTTCAATTATGTTTTAGATGTTGGAGCTGCTAAATGCTTATAGAACATCTGGTGGTGGTGGATTCATAATCTCATAATTAATCTTTTTATGTATGCAGATGATCTGGTTATATTCTCCGCCTGCAGAGCTGGTTTAGAACATCTGTTGTTCATCACCTCTCAATATGGTGCTGACTCAGATATTAAATTTAATGCTAAACAAAGTGATGCAAGTGTAATTAGATGTTAAGAGGACAGCAGATCTGTAGAGATATGTGAGAATGGAGGTGCTCTTGGAGTGAGCAGTGAGGTCAGATATGTTGGTCTTGGATGACAGAGTACTTATCAACAATGTTGTAAATTATATGGCAATGGTGACAAAGTTGGACTTTGTACTCTCACATGTGATGAACTTTTGTGAAGGTGCATCTGTTCACTGTCTGATCCTGTGTACTGCTCACCTATGGTTCACCTCAGCTCCTCAGCACAAATGCACTTATCAGTACATATCAAGCAGTGTCAAGTAACATCATGTTGAGATTTATTTGCACACTAAGAGGACAACAATGTAACAGATGGACTGGTTAATGCTGTGGTGAAGGTATACATCACATCTGAGTGGTGTGAAGATGTGTTCAGCAAATTTTTAGACTAGACAATATTTTATACAGTGTCACTGGACCGAGATTATTTGTCAGCAGAAGATCTGAGACAAAGACAACTTTGTGCTAGTTGAAAATGTTCAACTAATGATCTTCTCAAGAGGCTTTACTAAAGAAACATTAAAGAGAGCTGGATTTTCAGGTAAGTTCAGAGACTGGTCAGATGTTGAGCTGTAAAGGACAGAGCAGACAGAGCATGAAGCAAAGTTTAGACACAGTACAACTGTTTACAAAGTCAATTTAAAGATATGAGGAGGCAAAATTAGATGTATGTCTGAGGTGAAACTTTTTCAATGTCAGATTAAAAAAAGAACTTAAAAACATCCTTATCAAGGACCTTCATGAATCAAAGGTAAACAAAGAAACACAAATAACTGATGTCCTGAATCAGAAATCTCCAGTGGTCCATCTCTCACATTAGGCACAAATAATGCAAGAAAAAAGTTCTCAGACAGAAATCTATTTAACTTTAGTCTCACTCCACATTGTCACCCTTGTCATGAGAGATTTATTCACAATGCACCAAACACTACTTCCATTACTTCAGCGTCAAAGTACTGTAGTCATGCGGCTGAGACAATCTGCATGTGTCAGACCAAGTATTTCAGCTCTCCTAACACTTCGCTGAATTTGATGACTTTCAGTGAATTCAATTAAAAGAGTGCAGCACCAAATGTACTCATAACACCACAACCCCCATTCACCACATGTCACACAAACCTCCATCAATCACGCTAATGCTGGAGAGGGATCTGGACTCAAGCAGATGTTGGTTTTACCCTGATTAAATGAAGGTGTCATAACAATACTTCAATTACGAGCAGCAAGAGAAGCTGAACACAGCGTCTCAGTTTCCAGTAAAAAGAAAAAAAACTACTTTGCAGCACTAGCTGTCGTTATGAAAGTCTTCTCCACTCTTCTCATTATTCCAGTGCAGACCAGTGTTACTTCTCTGAACTCAGTTTAATACACTGTGACAGCTGATATGACAGTGAATTTTACTTCTTCAACTTAGTTCCCATTATTTTGAATGTCAGGTGCCTATTCTGGAAGTTTTAGGCCCTCTTTACACTCACAAGCAGATGAAATCCTGATCAGATGTGAGACACTTTCATCTACACTCACATGCCAGATAACAAATCTGATTGCAATCTGTCTTCGTTTTTCTGGCTACATGCAAATCAGAGTCAGCCGTCCTCAGGTGGTAACGTACCTGAAGCTATTTAGTAAGAGATGTTTTTTTAGATCAGGTAGGTATCCAATCAGCCCAGCACACAGCATTTGTTTCTGCTGAATGACTCTCAGCAGGCTCATAAGGAACAGATAAAAGGAGAGAGAAAAGATGGTTGATGGTGTGAGTGTGTGTGTGTGTGTGTGTGTGTGTGTGTGTGTGTGTGTGTGTGTGTGTGTGTGTGTGTGTGTGTGTGT
>JBAJHX010000043.1:21340115-21375322 GCA_037176925.1 Amniataba percoides | reverse complement strand
ATATGTATGTATATATTTATATATTCTGTGTAATGATTAATATTCAATAGAGATGCAGTGGAACATTATCAGAATCCATTTTAAATCAGCTGATCTAAGGATTATTTTTTATGTATTTATTTATTGATCACTTAGTTAAACCGGTCTCTTTCAGTCTTAAGCTGAGGTTGAATTGAGTCAGTGGTTCATGTAATAGTTTAAGACATCCTCTATCTGCTGCCTCGAAGCTAAAATGATGTCCTGAATGCAACATTAAGTGCTCCAATCTATCACGAATTACTAATCACTGTACTTACAAGAGAGTATGAGCGTGATGAGTCTCCCACAGTGTGAATTATGTGTTTGGAGTGTGTGCAGGCATACCAGCAAGTCACACATCTAATCTCCTCTCAAAGTTTTTGTGCTGCATGCTACGGCGAAGCTGGCAGCGTTAGAGCAGTCTCTGCTCCAGACGCCTGCGAAGGTTCAGCTCATAACTTAAACTTTGTCAGTAAAACTTGTTCTAATGTCTGATCTAAGACAAAACAGTGCTTTTTTAAAAAGAGGAAGGTAACACTTAAATACCAGAATAAACTGTAGTTTATAAATGACAGCATGATTACCTGAAGTCCATCCAGTCTGTCTAAAATTTTAAGGCTGGTACTAATCAATGTTTTTGTTTTTGTTTTTTTGTTGATTTTCATTTACCACCATTTTAACACCATGGTGACCATTATATTTCAGTTTCCGTTTGGTCCTCATCAAACTCGCTCTCAGCCAGGGCAAGTAAACTGTCCACTGTCTGTTCAGCACCAAGCAGAAGGCAGACAAAGTAACAAGTTGGTGAACAGCGTGATGGGGTTAGCTGCAAATGCCCAACTTCCCTCATGAGATGATGGAGACAAACCAGAGGTAAATGTACAATGAACACTAGACGTAAGGAACAATTCGATGTATTCGGTGATACTATGTCAGTGTTGTGTTAACAACTTGTCTGATTGACCTAAAGTGGCCAAAAATGTATTAATTCTAATCTACAAGAATGATTTTGTGTCATGATAATATCTTTGTTGAAACAAAAATAATCATATATGTCAAGTTTGTGATTTGAAAAACTAAAACTTTTTAAAACTGCTTCGACTTGGTTGAGCCAAAATGTTTGGAGAATAAGTGAGAAGTGGGAAAAAAAACTGATCACCTCATATCATGCAAACATCACTCAATCCCAGGAGTCAGTGCTACAGCTTATCAGTGTGTGCGGTGCTCTACAGTATGTGCTTGTAAAACAGGTAAGTAAACACTCCCACACAACCTGTGATTTCCCCTCAGAGCGCTGACACAACATGAAACTACACAGTCGCCCTCTCAGCCATCTGCAGGATTGTCTCCCAGGTGGCTTGATGAGTGCAGGCTGTCACTCGCAGGAAGGTTTGCCTTTAGCTATGTTGGGCCGCAAGGGGCCACAAGGCTCGGGAGCTTATTACTTAACTATGCAGCTGTCACTCAGTGCAGAGTAGACGCCAGGAGACGAAGGTTAGGGAGGAGGAACGGGGAGGCACATTCATCGAGCTGCCCAAAGAGCCTCAACAAATCCTCCCCCAGGTTTATTTTGTATTTGATAGAAAAAGGGTTTGAAGGAGGCCAGCCAAGCAGCATAAATAGGCCGATGGGGAGCCAGGACCTGTAGTCAAACACAATAAATAAGCCCCATCGATCCAAAGGAAAGAGGTTCATGGGTGGCAATTGGGCTGTCGCTGCAGTTCATGAGCTATGGCCCCGTTCTGGGAGGCCGGTGGAAAGTGGCTGATGAGAACAGGTGAGACAATGCAAGGCCAGGAAAGTTATGAATCCTCTTACAGATATAATTCACCCCTGGGATTTACTTACAGGCTTAGGTTACGTCATTTTACACAGTGCTTTATTATTAATTATTCATTTCGAGATCCTCTAATTTGGTTTCCTGAACATTCCAGAAGTACTTTAGTCATCTCTAAAGGAACCCGTGACATTGGTATCAGTGCAGTGATGTTTTCCCTGCAGGATCAGTGGAAGATAAGCCGTGTTTGCACTTGACTGGCATTACAAGGGGGCATTGTAATTCAGGAATTTCCACTGTAATCAGGGAGTGTGTTGGAGCTTTAAGAGTCTTTGACAGAGTTGCTGTTGTTATGTGTGCTGCAGCTGTGGCAGCTGTACTGCAGTGAGTGCCAGTACACTGTCATCACGCTGCTTACTGTCATTAATGTTGCTGTTTACTGTGGCTAAAAAGCACAGCTGTTGGAGGGCCCGTGTCTTGTGTGTACTGCCACTGCACAGTTCTGTGGTACATCATTTTTCCACTGGCTAGTATTTTATTATGCATACCTGGCCTGACAGCTGGCATGCACAGTGGACCTTGGAGTCTGTTTTTTTCACATTTAGGTACAGCCCAGACCTGAAGCAAATTTTCAAATCAGAGCAGACACATACATCCTAATTTTGACATGCAGAAGTGTTACACTCTGTATGTCTATTGTTGAAAAAATAACTTTTATCAAGACACTTGAGCAACTCACTTAGCTGCTTTGTGAATGTCAAGAGTCCCTTCTTGAAAGCAGTTTGAGAATCATTTCAGCAAATCCTTATGTGGAAAGTATCAGAAAATATTTAAATGACATTCATTTACCAGCAGTCAATTCCACTTAAAATAACTAATAGTTTAATACAAGCCCATTTGTTCAATTAATGTTTAACAGCCGTGACTTGCATGGCAGCTCTGTCATGCTTTGGATACCTCGTCATGTTCAGGTGCTGCACAGGGGGGCTGTAAAAAAACGAAACCATGAGAGCAAAAGTGCAAGAAATGCATTACTCGTTGTATTTTCTGCTCTTACATTAGCTACTAACATTAGCAGCTAACTAGTTTACTACCTACAGGAGTCACATTCATGATGTCCAAGAACATCCTACTGACTAATGAGCTTCAATATTGTGATGGACCAGTTGCTCTAAAAATGCCTTGTTCACAAAAATTGCATCTACTGTGTATTTCCACACTGCATGGGAAACAGATCTGTGATGCTTTCAGAGTTCTGGATAACGTTAAGATTATCGGTTCCATCGTGCTCTGTACTGGGTGAGAGGAAGTTTAAAGTCCAGGATCATCAGCCCATAAATCATTGAATTTAAAATCACAAACAAGTACACAAACTATTAACCATGATTTTATGTTATTCCTTCTCCTCACTAAACTGCAATACAATGCAATAATAAAATGCACTTTCTTTACACCCATGTCTTTTATGTGGCTTCTTCTATTTTGCTTGGGACATGAAGCTGCACATTATTGAGCATGCAGCCCTCAAGTGCACAGTTTTACATGGCTGCGGTCTAAAACAAGTCAGTTCAACACATTAAAAAGTCAGCTGCAGACAGTGTTTCAAACACTAATTCATAGAGACAATGTTGGTTTAATCAGCTCCAACATGAGAAGCATCTTTCTACCTCTGAAATCAAGGTGCCATTGTTTAAAATGGATTATGACTTCCTGGTGGTAAACTTTCCACTGTCTTTGTGAATAACATTATATATGAGCAGCAGTGAGTCTGGGGGATGAGGCGGTAAGCTCTTTCTAAATAGTAGTTGAGCTGTATGCTTTGTTTTGCTGGGTGTGTGCGGTCATGATTTGCACCCTTAAGAGACCATGGAGACCATTTTCCACAGATTCCATGTCTGCTGCCTGAACATTTATTTTGTCTAAATGTCTCTCTGATGAGATACCTGTTGTTTAGCATTTTACTCCAGGCTGAAGGTAAATGTTCACACACATGCTGTGTGATTTGTATTAGAGAGCGTGCAGCATTCTCAGCTCTCTCGATCATTTGGGGTATCGTTTGATACTCAGCGGTGATGACACAGGTGAAGACACGATTATCACAGCGTACATCTTGAATGAAAAGTGTTGAAGAGTAACAACACTCCCTGCTCTCTTATTTTTCTCAAGCCTCTGTGAACTCCCTCCTTTCACATCTATTCAGCCTCACCGAGTGCTCCCATCACAGACGGTGCACAAAAGTCAAAGATCACAGGCCAAAGGCAGAAGGCAGCAAAACAGAATTAATATTCATCTTCCAAATGCTGGCTCCCAGTGATTGAAAAAAAACTATCTAAGGTAATTAACCTTCTGTCCTGGACGTGATGTGTGGGCAACTTAACAAGGATGTTCTTTGATTTTAATTACTCTCCAAAGTCACGGAGCCCAACCAGGATTAAAAGTTATTTCAAGGTAAAGTGGAGTGGTGACAGGAACGTGGCCACTCGAGAGATAACTGACATGAGTGCTCACAACAGGAATGGCTGTTTTACAAGCGTGCATCAGAGTGGAACTCAGCGCAGCGTGCAGCAGGTCTTCACTGTCTGCCGACTGCAATAACCATTCAATTCACATTCAAATTCACACCCTGATAATTCTTGCGGCAGAGCACGGCAAGTCAATAAAGAGGAGAGCGAATACTGTTGATGGCAGCAGACTGTGTCATGACCCCACCAGTAATATTCAGTAAAACCTAATATTCCATTATGAGGATGATGAGGCAGAGTTGCCAGAGTATTGCTGCTTGAGTTGTTTATGAGGACTGAGCTGTTATGAATTTTCAAGTATGTGAGGTGGCTGTGAGGAGAGGGTGTCAGGTGAAGTGATTACAATGTGACCTGGCTAACAAGCACGTGGTTCTTAAAAAAAATCTAATTTGCTGTGTGATTATTGCTGATCACAGTTATTCGATTAGTTTTTAAAAAAGCGTGAATTATTTTACACTGATGTTTTTTGTTTGGATACAATAGATGGACAAATATCACAACATCATGACTGGAGGCAAATAATCCCCTCTGTATCTGTCCTCATCAATATTTATTCATAAATCAGTGTTCTAGTCTGTTGCTCGTGAGCAGAGCGGTAAACCTGTAGTGGGGTGTGGAGATGAGGAGCACGCTGTGAACATCGCAGAATTCCTACAGAGACAAAGCACACTGAGAGGTGACATTACATGTCACATGATTAACAAGTTAGTCATGGCTGATGTGTTTGCGTCTCTGTGGAGGGAGTCTTTAGCATACTTTAATCCTAATAAAGGATTTAAAACATTTCCTGATGATAACAAAAACAAAGCAAACCTCCAGATCACCTCAGATCTGCTGGTAATTACAGAAGTAGTATATTTCTATACACTGAGCTGAAAATTGGGCATTAACATACAATTTAAAACAACACAGCCAAATGAGTTAATACATGTTATATGTTGTATATATGATGATACCATCGGCTATTTGTCCAGACAACATGGAATAGGTAGATGGGGTTAGGGTAGATGCCCTGAAAGAAAATTACCAAAGTATTTCTGAATATCTTATTTGGAAATGCAGTGGATCCTCATTTATTTTAAGGTAGAACATGCAAGATCCATCTAATGCACAATACAGATCATGTGACCAGAATGGTGCTCTCCAGACACAGTCAGATAATAGCGGTACATTTGATCACAATGTTTTCTCTGTTTTTCTTCTGCCTTCGTATGACACCTGTGTTTCCTGCTCACAGTAATGGCTTATGTTGATACTGTGTAAATGTAACTGACTCCAGCTGCTTTGATAAGTAATGGATACAAAATCTGAGAGCAAATTTCAAGAACAGAATTCAATCCCTCTTAATTTGATTAACAGGACTGTGCTTTTTATTTTACATTGTTTTATTTGGTTCAGTAGATTTTTGGGTTAATACTTCATGCCATTTTATCAGTGTAGGGCAGACCTTACAAATCAATCTGTAAATAATCTACATTACCATGCAGAAAAATAAAAAAATGTGATAAAGTGAAAATGAATAAAAGAGGCACCGTGATTACAAATGTTTAACACACTATCAACGACAGCAACCCTCCCTGTTTTGTGTTGTTTTGTCATCCCCCAGCTCCTTTCCCCCCTAATCTCCTGTCACCGCTGCACTGCTGACTCTCTAATAAAAAGGAATAAAACACCACTTTTTTAAAAAAGAATGGAAATAAATTGCTCCATGGAATCATTCAATAAAAGACAATAAATACTGATGATAAAATAAGACATCAACATAACATAACAGAGCAGTATGGTTTGCAGAATGAAACACTGACATAAAATCATTAACGTAATCAGTGTTAATTAGTGATTAGTGATCAGTCATCATATGAGCTACTGACAGGCTTCATCTTCCTCTCCTCCACATTTCTAATAGCTTAACTGTCCCTCTACACTGCTAAGTTTTTAGTTTAAAGGTTGAAAGAATCATATAAAATGTCTGAATCCACAGTATTTCCCATTCTTTGTGAAAGGAAGCAGGCCCTTCTGGGAAGGGAGATATTTGTACAATATGAGAGAGAGATCACAGCGAAAAGTTAAGACAGTGAGAGATGAACAAGCAGGCCAGTTTTTAGCCCAAAACATTTCTTTCAGCCTTTAGAGCCACGCAACAAAGCATTTACTCTTTTCATGCATTTTGCCCCAGGACAGGAGTGACTGTGTCCCATAGATGAAACTACAATCAGCCTTTGAAACAAACACCTTTCTAGGAGATTTCAAGTGTTCGTTTCTCTCAGCTTTACCCCGAGCTCCTCCTGCTAAACGTGTAATTCACAAACGCATTACCTTCTGTTACTGAGGAAATCTATCCCCTCTATTCAGTCAAACTGCTTCCAGAAACATCTTCATCAATTCAAAGCTTCATTACTGCAGTGTCAGCTTTCTGGCTGCGGAACAGCCTGTTAGTTCTTTCTCATAACTGTGATGAGTGAATTCTCAGACTAAAATACTGCTCACATTAGTAAACATTCATTGTAACTGTTGTGTATCAGCTAAATGTCTAGCAGCAAATTTGTATTCCTACTACATTCACCAGAGATTATCCCAAAATAAAATGGTACTCGTGAACATAAAGAATATAAAATTACCTGAAAAAACGAAATCTGCCAGAAACATTCAAGGTATGCATTAGAAATTCCAGTACATAAAAGTTAGAGTAATTCAAATAAAACACGTACTCAAGCATTAAAATTAATTGAAAGGGTCTATATTTACCTACATATGAACTGTAAATTGGGGTCCTTGTTGTATCTAATGTGTCAATTATCACCATTACACAAACACAGAACAACATTAGCATTGATTTGCAATTCCTTGAAGTTTCCCAAAGTGATGCTAAAATCTTTCACCCTGTGTCTCAACCAGCATCCTCTTTCACAATGCAAACACTCATTTGATCCATTGTTGGAATAAAAACATTGAGTAGTGCAGCTTTAAAAAAAGTGATCACTAAGTCCTATACTTCCTGTCCGTGTTGGACCCTTTAGTGAGAAATAGTCCTCATGGCGCGTCTCTTCCCTCTTTGACTGACAGTATGTACTATCTGCTACTAGCTCTTCATCATACTTAGCCACTCTTCATTATCGCTATTATCATCTTCCTACTCATCTGGATCATCTTTACCATAAATAGTATTGTCATCTTCCCTTTCCATCTTTATTCCTCCATCTCCTCCTCCTAGTCATCACATCACTGTCCCCATCCAGAACCTCCTCCTCCTCATAAACATCATCATCATCATCATCATAGCTTCCATTCCCCTCCTCCTCGTTTCCACTGTGACCACAGTCATCATCATCATTGGTTAACATCCGTCAATGTGAATATGTGTAAGCAAGATCAAAATGACATCCATACAGCAGGACAGAAACAATTATGTTCTATCAGGCCATTAAGCTGTGCGGGGATTGTAACTAATGGATAAAAAACCCATTTTATGCACTGGTTGTAATGCAGCTCACCCCTCCTTCTCCATCCATCGCAGGTCATCAGAGCACAGAAATTCAATTTGATTCACGCCCTGTCCAATGCTAAATACATAATTAGACTGCTCAGGATGTATAATAACTAACTGAATCACCTCCGCAGTACAGTACTCAAGGAAACAATGAAAAATTACACAGGTGTGTTTTAGTATATGGAATATGGCTTAATGCTCACTCACTAATTATTCTGTCGATGGAGAGGAAACCGCGCCTTTGTGTTAAGTAGGCAAACTGATACATCAGCATCTTATTTAAACATAAATGGCAAAAGAGTTAACAGAAAGTGTGCATGTATCTATCATTAGTTTTTGCTCCACAGGATGCTGGGAGGCTGATTAAATGTCTCAGTGCCTCTCAGTGTGGCTGATACATGGCTGTCCTGAGGACTTAAGCTTAGTTACAGTCACAGTGCCAGGCTCTCAACAGAGTAAAGGCTGCACAACATGGATTTATTCATGGTGAAAAGCATCTTCTGGAGTTAAACTTTAAAAGGACGATCTGAGATCACTGAGTTTATTGAGTTTATTGATGCTATTTAAGAAGCAAATGTTAGTGTCTCATCATTAGAGTCCTGCTGTGTAGGTCAAACTAGTTCCTGAGGCCACCAACAGGATTTAAGGTTAATATAAGCCCTTTTCTAACAATTTTCTAGACACCTTTCTTTTTTACTAGACAGAGAAAAAAATCTAAATGAGAGTGTCAGTGCTCCAAGGATATGATTATCTTGTTATGTGAAACAACAAAAAAATAAATGGATTTTAACTCCCGATGTTATTCTTTGTCTTACTACTTCTAAAATATGATTTGGGACTACAGCTCCTTTATTTGTTAATGTTGCGTTATTTTTTTCTCTTTGGCTTTTTTTTAAGCATATTTAAGGGCATTTCATCTTGATGGACATCGGGATGGTTGAAATGTGTAAGTCACAACATATCTTAAAATATGTGCAACAGCTGACTTGCATCAATCAGGAACCAAGAGTTTGGAAGCACCTTAAGTGCCTAACTTTGTGTGTCTGTTTGTTAGGCAGTACGGCAGTACAGTGGACAGGTTCATCAGAGACTTTTCACTGGAAACAAGTCTTTGAGAGCAGTGGGAGTGAGCCCAGAAGTAAAGCTTTTGGTCAGATCTTTGCTAAAACTCTTCACAGAGCTGTTGGGGACTGCAGAATTTCACATATTGTTGTATAAACAGATAAAAACTTTCCTGTCTAAATCTTTTACGAGGAAACAGTTTTGACCAATGTACATTTGTAATTTATACAGCAGGTAACAATGAGTTTATCTTTAATAGCCCCTGTCTCCAGTGTGTGGAATATATTTCATGTGTGACCTGCTTCGTGTCAGTGCACTGTTTGTTCTTCTGGTCGCTCTCTGTGACGGTCTGCCGTATGACTAATTCCAGATGAGGGACTTTGGGAGTTTCTCTCCTGTATGGAGTGGCGTGTCTTTCATCTTTTCATTTCAGCCCGTCTGCAGTGGGGCACATCAGCATCTGTTAACATCTCTGAGTTCCATGTCCACTGCTAGTGGACCGAGACAGTCAGAATATCCTCAGGATGTCCACACAGCGCGCACAGTCTGTTCACATTTTATCTGAGATGGCCAACTATTTTGGCTTCCAGTGTGTGCACTGGAAGCCTGAAAAAAGAAGAAAGAGAGTCTCCTCCATGAGCTCTTTTATGAGATTTCACTCTGGTTTCTTGTTTGTTTTTTTTATGTTGTTTTGTTTTATTTGAGTTTTGAATTTGAAGCATGGGCCTGCAGCCCTTTAATATGTAAGGTGAGGATACCATAAGCAACTCTTGTCACTAGTGTGTCATCACATTTCAGGAACGTTAGTCCTGTATCACTAACATATGACAGCACAACTGAACATGTGTCAGTTTCCAAGGCTGAAACACATCATGGACATGAAATGCCAAAACAACAACACTACCAACCTGGCTGACAAACAAAAGAAACATGGACGGAGTGTCTGCAGCTGTGGGTGAGTTAGCATCAACGAATTACCAAAGAAAGAAAGAATAAGGATGCTGTGGCAAGTAAAATCATTTTATCACATGTTGGCCACCATAACTTTTTCTTTGTCCAGCTGGTGTTGTCACTGCAGGTGTACAGAAGGCTGTGTGAGTACATCACCTGTGAGCACACAGACACACACTCACCACACAAAGTGGCCCAACATTGTGGGAACACACTTTTCAGAGATTCTCACCCTGATGTCGACACAAAGCTACTAAAACTTGGTCAGCAAACACACACACACAGACACACAGACACAGACACTAAAATCATTTCTTTGAACAGACACATTTGTTGGAACCACGTGAATGTTTTGAGATATTAAACCAACATCCTACCAAGAAAGATGATGGTCTGCTTCCTGGCTGTCTTGGTCTTTGAACTTTCATGCTTGGGTGCTCTTTGAGTCCCCTTAGTGCCGCCATCATCCATGGATGATAAGGGTTTCCGAAGGACCAGGATCATGGCCCGGCACATGAAGGCCACACAGATCAACACGACCATGTAGATGATGAAAGACACAAAGATGCTGACCCTGTACATCAGCCAGTGCTCCCTCAGATTTGTACAGAAAGTCAGGTTCTGGGCCGGCGTGTCTGCTAGGTAGGGAATGTGCCCCTGTGTTCCCGTGGCGACCAGCAACGGCAGGGCCACGAGCACGGACACCAACCAGGCGAAGGTAATGAGGGCAGAGGTGCGTTTTCCACCCAAGGCTTTGAAGCGGAACGGGTGGCAGATGGCCACGTAGCGCTCGAAGCTAAGCGTGGCCACGTTGAGGATGGTGGCGTAACTGCAAGCCTCGAACAAGAAGTTATAGATCTTACAGGAAGCGTTGCCCGACGCCGACGTGAACGGGAACCAGATGGCGCTGTAGAGCTCCACCGGCATGCCGATGAGGAGCACCAGCAGGTCTGAGCATGCCAGGCTCACCATGTGGTCGGTCACGTTCTTCTGAAGGTAGCCATTACGCTTCAGCAGTTGTGTCACCCTGATAGTGACTGAATTACCCATGATACCCAGCACCAGAATGAGGCTGTAAAAGACTGTCAGGAAGATTTTGACAGAGTAGTTGGGTTCCAGCTCCCTCCAGTCTTTCTCGTCTGCTATCTCTACTTCCTCATTCATGGTTCCAGAGTGGCGCGCTCAGATTTTCCACGTTTTGTTTCTTTAGCTTATCAGTTCTGCTGGGTGCAGTCACTGTGCTCAGAGCAGCAGGTGAGCAGTTTTCCAAGATAACAACTCACTTGAAAGCCTTTTCTTTGTCTGGAATTCTTTCTGTTTCTTCAGCTAGCGTGTTACAGCAGGTGTCATTTCAGGACACTCCACAGGAGGAAATATGAGGACTCTTCACTTCGATCAGGATTCAGCGTCTTATCCCCAAATGTCCAGTGTGTGGCTCCAAGACGGGTCCATCTCCTCCCACTCCTGATGATCCTTCTCTGGAGCCGGGTGGTTTCAGTTCAGTCTGAGGAAAGTGTTAACAACACTCAACTCAACAAATTTCCTCCTCCCACTTACGAGGGCAGGGCAGTTAAACATTAAACACTGTGACAGCAGCATGAGTACTGAAGCCTGGTTCAGTTCTTATCATCAGGGCTAATGTCTCCCTCTGAGATACATTTGAGATCAGAAATAAAGTTTAATACCTGCAAAGTGGTTGCAACATTGGAAACTGCTAAGAAGAAAAAAAAAACCCAAAACAAATGAGTTGAGATTAACAATCTAGATGTTTTCTACCAAGATAATGTCAAAGATAAAACTGGAGAGCCTGAACATGACATTCAAAGAAAAAGTTACATTCACCTTAAACATGGCTGAGAAGGTGAGCACACACACACACACACACACACACACACACAAAACAAAACAAAAAAACAAAAAAAACCCTGCAGAGCAGAGAAGTTAAAATGTTAAAATAGGAACCAGGCTGAAATAAACCAGACATGGCTGTGTGGGAGAGACTCTATCTGCAGGCCTCCCAGAAACAGTGTTCACATTAAGAAAAAGCCAAGTGAACTCCTACGAACAGAATTATGATTGGATGAGAATGTTTGTGTGGCTGATAAATGATACTCTGAAGAGATCATCCTTCCTGTATTTCAAAGGTAATGGATGATTGTTAGGACTCCTGAGAAGAATGCTGCCTGCATTAATCCTTAAAAAAGTCCCTGGCTTTCACCGGGCTTCATCTGCTTTAACAGACAAAGCTGAAGTGACGTCTGCAGGTTGGACCTGATTAGATTAAAGCTTTGAGTGCTCTCTCGCTGTGATTGAATATTGTCAGACACCATCGATTAAAGCATCGTGCTCTGCATGGCATCCCATTGTCAGCCAGATGTTAACTGTCAAAAGTGGGGAAAGTAAAATCAAGGTTGATTGTTCATTATGATACTGAAGCCTAATCATTTGTCTGCAATCTCATTCAAGTTGTATGCTGTTGTGTTCACACGTCTGTGTTTAATTACACACAGCTCAACATTACTTTTCTTATATCTCAGTAATGAGCAGCTTCTGTTAAAGAGATTGTCTTTGTGACTTTGAGGCAACACGGTAGTATTGTACGGTGCACACACTCATTCACAGCTGTTAGATGTAACAGGAAATGAAACATGAAAAAGCTGACAAACATGAGAAAGCTTAACTAATGTCTAATTATTTACATTACAAAACCAGTCATACACTGGAGTGATAAGGATGACTTTTAGCCTGCGTGGAGCTGTCTGGTGTAGTTCCACAGTATGAAGGAAACTAAAGGATTTCAGGGAAAAAGCCTTACTCACTGGAGTTTCCACTTGACACGGACATTATTAACAGAGGCGCAGTCTCTGCTTGAAATACCTCTGTGAAAATATGTTCTATCTACAAGCTCTAAAATGTCTGCTGCTTAATGTGACAGCAGGTTTTACTCTGCATTTAGGCCCGTCTGTGTCTGAAGTAGATGTGCATGGTTGTAAGGCATGCACTGTGCAGACATCGTAGAACAATACAGGAATATAAAGGCTTCTTCAGCAAACAGACAAATGTGTTCATACATTATGAAAGATTATGTTTTGTGCTTCATCTTCAAACAAATGCAATGCAGGTGTTTTTTGTTACTCAAACCAACATGCCATGAAAGGCCCCAACCAGGTGAACGTGTGCTAAGATGGCTCCGCCTCTTTCAGCTCAGTCTATGAAGTC
The DNA here is from genome assembly GCA_037176925.1 of Amniataba percoides. Classification (NCBI taxonomy): domain Eukaryota; kingdom Metazoa; phylum Chordata; class Actinopteri; order Centrarchiformes; family Terapontidae; genus Amniataba; species Amniataba percoides. The sequence continues at coordinate 21,362,286 of JBAJHX010000043.1, read as the reverse complement.
TCTGTATGTCCCCCCTTTTTATTTTGGTGAAGTAGTTATTGTGTTGTTATTGTTATGTTGTTTTTATTTCATTTTTATATCAGTGTCTGAATTCAGAGTGGAAGAAAAAATAAGCTTTCAAATAATCCTACAATTCAATGCATTAACATGAAATGACTGTGGGGGAGGTTTATGCAACTCTACAGGTCTTAGTGATGATGAAAAATGATGGTCAGTCTGAAGTCTTTATGCACTGCTCACTATTGAGCAAACTATTGAGAGTCCATTATATAGGAAGCAATGAGTGAGGAAACAATAGGAAGATGAACGAGAGGAAAGAGTTTGTGGGTCTTTGAAGCACGCACAGCAGTGCTTCGAGCTGCCTGCTAAAGTTATCACGCCAACACACTGCTCTAGACCATATTCACTATTCACACCTGTTAGTGTGGTAACATGAATTAGCATTAAACACAAAGTACAGCTGTAGCTGCTGTTGGTAAGTCAATTCATGAAGGAATGAGAAATCTGAATGAAAGATTTGACCTGGAGGTGAAACTGAATGAAAAGTCACAGGATCACCAAAGTCTGTAGGACTGCCAGTGACAGTCTGTGCAAAATGTCATGGTCATTTTTCCATTTTTTAAAAGATTATTTGGTCTGGATTTTGTTCATCTTGTTCATATTTGTTGAAATTGTTCATCTGATTGACCGACTAACCACTTACTGGCTGTTTAATAATCAAAGCTGCAGTAAAACACAGCTGCATCACGGTCCAATCACGCCCAAGTTAGCTTTTATTTTCACAGCCAAGTACTGAGTAAATGAGCAAATTTCAGAACACTTATGAGGGTGAAGCTAACACCTTGTATGAACCTGTACAATGGACAAGTTCAAGACTGCATGGTCAGTATGCACAAATCATATGAAGGAAGAAATGTAAGTTTCACTGACATTTCCGAAGTCTTTCCAAAAGATTTCACACAGAGCTTTAAAAAGATATGTTTTAATAGTGTAGTGTAAGTATGAAATCAGACTTGCGAAATAAAAGCATGAACCAAGAACTGAGATCGTGACAAGGGAAATAGCTACTATTAGCATTTTTCCAGGGTTTTTTTTAGGTCTTATAACTTTTTCATTAATGACACTTAAAAGACAAAGAAATAGCTCAGATATGAAAACAAGACAAAGAACCTGAGAAAGAAAAGAAAATCATGTCACTGATTCCACAGCACCACTGATAAAACATGAACAGAAAATCTGTTTCCTTTGAAGTCTGAGCAGTCAACGTGGGAAACATCGTGCAAGAAGGAGGGACTGATTGGCAAAAACACAGCAAGTGCAATAATGAACATGAGTGAGACAAATTTAGATCTGTCACTTAATGCTCAACCCGTCCATTTACCCTCACAGGATAGTTATTACTTCCTCCACTTTGCATGTCCACTCAATGGAACGTGCAATAAAAACACTCCATAAAAATGTACACACAAGTGACATTTAACAGGATAAGTAGAATAATATTGACACATCACCTTCAACTCTAGTGTTTACATCCTGGATTACATGGCAGACATTAAGGCTGCTAAAATAAATGCTTTGTTTTCAATCATCAAAAAATCTGTTTTTGCTTAAGAAAAAAAAGGATCATAAACTAAATGATGTGATATAATCTCTGTTGCAAGTTGTAAGAATTTGGCTGTTATGCAAACTCTTCCTCTGGCAATATTCATTTACAATGATACATACAATATAAAATGATACACAATCTCAGAACAGGAATCTGTAGTGGTCATCTGAAATTCACAAACATCAATAAAGTTTAACTGTGTACAGTATTTACACCCACTCTGAAAAGGAAACTGCTTGTACAAGCAGACAACCATTATTGCAGCAAGGCGTGTAGGTGTTGTAGCGGAGGGCTCACTACTTAACATATTTAAACACAAAGCTTAGGTGTCCATCACAGTTTGTCTTCGTGATCCAGCACTGTCACAGGTGCAGCCAGAAACAAGAGAGCTGCGAAAGATGTGACACTTTCTCGTCCAGCTGAAGTGCAATGTCATTTCTCTTTATGTCCGACTTGCAAAGGTTTCCTCGACTGAACAAAATGAAGACCAGTGCGAGATAAGAGTTTTCTTTTGTTTAGTTCTTTTGCTGATATGTGTTAGTATCACGTGGAGGTCTAAAGGAAGTGGAAAATCTCTCAGCCTCCTCTGAATGGTTTTGTCATTACCCGAGCTGCTGAGGCTGGTTAACACAAACTCATTACTGGATTACATTTTTGATTCTACCACAGAACTGGTCATGAAAACAATGCAGTCATATAGATTGGCTCATCACATGAAGTGTGTCACAAGGCTGATTTGAGAAGCAGGAATCCCAGTTAATCAAAAAGTGACGGTCAAAATTACAACCAAGGTGACACTCCAGATCCGGGTGGTGAAATTATTGACAGTGCTGCTATACAGTGTGAAAGTCGAAATCTGTGTGTATGGGACAAGCAGCCAAATTAAAAAAAAAAAAAAACTGCCTCACACATACACTTACAAACAAGCAGCGATATTTCAGTGGACCTGAAGACAAACACAACAATGTCCTTCGTGAAACAAACCGCATGAACTCTCAACTCACTGATTTGAGATTCTGAAAGACACACACAGTTACTCTGTTAGTGTTATGATCAAGATCAACATGTACCGTTTCATTTTGGTCACGTGACACTATAGTAATCACTGATAATGTCCAGCACCTTGAGCACCATTAAGTTTCTTTTTACACAGAAAACCTCCAAAAAATAAAATAAAAACAGAATCTCAGTCTTTGGGGACTGAAATGTGAAAATAAAAATGAGTTTGTAGAAATGGATGCATTGTCTCAACACTGTAGAAAATAAATAGATTTAACAGGAGGCACTGGGGTAGTTCAATGTCAATGAAAGCTTCCAGATTGTCAGCTCAGCGAGATCCAAATTCAGCACCTTTGGAGACAAAAAAGAAAAAACAGTTAGACACGCATTGTGTATTATACTGTAGACATGTTAAAGGGACAGAAATCAGCCCCGTTACTGTTCTACACCCGTCAAGCTTTGCATTGGCACATTTTTGAGACAAAGGCTCTTTCATACTGAGGTAATCAAATGCAGGTTCATCATTTTGTCAGCAAAAATGGCAACTGTTGCTTACAGATTTCATCAGCTGTGGCTAACCATCGTAAGATAATGCTAATGTTACTACATGAGGTGAAAATGAGACACCCTCCATATACACACAGCAGCCACTTACATGGTGCTAAAAGACAGAGACTTCAGCCACACATCTCTGCCATAAAGTCAGTACAGCACACCGAATTTAGAACTTTCCTTTTGTCCTTTTTGTGCTGCGAGCACTCAAGATCCCAGTATTTCCAACAGCCTTGCCCTGTAAATGGTCTTATCCATTCATCATTAAAGTTGTTACTGAGTAAAAATGCTAAATATTCTCCAGCTTCTCCATTGGTTCAATTTGCTCATTTTCTCCCTTTAGATCATTATATGTTAAATATCTCTGGTCTAGGTGTATTTGACACATAATGGGTTAAACAGTTTAACAGAAAATAATCAAAAGGTTTGTTGAAGATGAAATAGTAATCAGTTGCAGCTTGCGAGTGGACACAGACGTACACACACGTACACACACACACACACACACACACACACACACACACACACACACACACACACACCTCACTCCTGCCTTTACTTCTCCATTAGACACTACGCACCCAGCAGACAGGCTTAAGTCTGTCTTAAATTGCACTGTTTTCATTCCCCACTAACGCCTCTATTAGAAACCACATGCTGAGTTCAAAATCTCTCTCTGCCCTGCTGGCAATTACTTTGTGGGTTTGGGAGGCAGATGAGAAAAGCTTGACTAAACCTATGAATAGCGAAGTGACTTCACCGAGATGTGGATTCTGTTGAGTGGGTGGCCAGTCTGTCTAAAATATTTACACAATGATCATCCTGTCTTGCTCGTCTTATGTCCGTCTTACTTCCCACCACGTCTAAACACTGAGGGCGTCAGACAAACACTTGACAGATGTTCCCAGACAAAACAACTGAATGAAAGCTGGGAGGAGACAGAAGAGCTTTGGAGACTTATCAATTCTTGCTAAATTTATTGTGCCTGTTTTGGGGCGCAAATCTGCCAAAATTAATAAAGCTGTATTCATTGAACAAAAATTGTGGGCTGATGATAAATCAACCTATAAAGTTGTTGTGATGAGTGTGTTTGGAAAGGATTGTCTGTTGACAAGCGGACATGAAGCAACATTGGCATTCATTTGTTGATTCTGACCACCTGCACAGTGTAAGCTTTATATTTACTCTCAGTATTTACCAGCAAATCCAATCCAGTTAACTTTGTCATTTGTTTGAGTGACAGTTTTCTGTGGGTTTGTTCTTAGAAGTGCCACTTGCATTTTGTGCATGGTCATTTTATCCCTTGCAAAAAAATATTAGTGAAACTTTAAAATTGTAGTATGCAGTTAATGAACATGCTGTCAATCAATCATTTACTGCATCTACTGTGCTGTAAAAAGGAGCATTTAACTAAGGAACATTATATTTTCATTTCACAAGATGTAACACTTTCAAATTTATTTCAGTCCAATTTTGAAACAAAATGGTTGTTCTGACATAAATTTTTCCACTTTGCATGTACGCATCAGAGGAAAAGATGAAAACCAGCGTCAGATCAAAATAGATGTTGGCTGTTTCCACGCAGCACTGTCACACCAAAGCCAGTGTGAAGTACGATATATAGAAATTCATTTTAAATGATTTTTTTTTACTCTGGGATTTGCCGAGGGTGAGATTCAAACGACCTCGCTGATTTCTGAATCGTCACAGTTGCACGCCAACATGCACATAAACAAACAGTCAACAACACAGAGGTCAAAGCCAGGAGGGGCTGAGTGATCATTTACTTTGTGTTTGACTGCTGGATCACGAACAGAAGCTTCCTTCATTGGGGGAGATGGTGTGCAGAGGAATAAGGCTTTCACACTGCTCGCTGTCTTCTGGCAGTCTGTGGGTGGAGGGAACGGAGCGTCAATCATCATCACAGTCATCATCTTGACAACCATCATTATTATAATCATCCCTCACCAAACGGGAACAAGCATTCACAGAAGAAAGGAGAGTATAACTGCCGCAGAGAGGAAAGGCAGTCAAGCATGTACATCTGATTACAGACTTAACTTAGCGAGGCTGTGAGCTACAAATGGAGTCTATTGTCCTTGTGAGAATGTCAGCAAGGAACCTCAAGTGTGTGTCAGAGTTAAGGTCTATTCATTTTAATAGGTCACATCCTTTACAATGAAACAACAACTCACTTTCTATTTAAAACTTTGAAAGCTTTTCATTATTGAAAGACCACACTGAAAATCTCACCTGCCCCTCAGCCTCTCATTCTGGCAAAATCCTAATCTGCGCACTTATTGAAGTGCTACCTTCAAAACACTGATGGATGTTTTCAAAATGAAACTAAATTCAAAATAACAAAAAGTGTCTCTTTGTCAGTGAGGAGATTGATCCTTCTCCACTAAAAGTCTGCTCATCTGCTCAGTAAGTCACATTTATTTATCACTATTATTATTATTATTGTTTCTGCCTTTGTATCCCATCACAATGAGATAAACCTTGAGCCTTTACTTTGCGGTAACGGCCTATTTGTTTGCAAAGATTTCTCTTTTTCCTCACTCTTTTCTTTTTATATTGTTGTGCAGCTGTTCTGTGTGTTCCAAAAAAAACCCCCATAAAAATAAATTAAAGAAAAGACAGCACTGAAAAACATTTTGCAGAATTTTCACATTTTGTCACAAACCCACTTTGTACACAGAGTCAAGTGCAAATCAACTTAGCCTGGTCCCAGGTGTGTGTATGTGTGTGTGTGTGTGTGTGTGTGTGTGTGTGTGTGTACACAAATAACTTCCATTTGCCTTTAACAAATGGAACACATGGAAGCAGCATTTCACCTATTAAGCATGCATGTCTGTTTACACTCTTTTTACAGCTGCGTCACAAATGCCATAGTAACCACATTCGATGCTATGGAGGCAGGCTGTTGGAAAAAGACTCAAGGTGACAAACAACCTGTCTCAGGAAAGAGAGACATCTGGAAACTGTGGTGAGGATAAAGTAACATGGTTAGTGCGATAAGATAGATTCTTCTCCAGGGTGGCTGTTTTTGTAGCTGTTTTTGCCATATCTTTGGCAAGTGGAGTTTATTTTTTAATAGCCTAACATTGTTGGACATTAATAATCAAAAATGTTATGATAATTAAACTGCAGAGACTGAAAGTTGTTTGTGATGGATAATCGTTTAGTGTGCACTTCATCACCTTTATGTTTTATTGAAGTTACATTGTCATCACAGCATAATGAGGTCGCACCCAGGGACTGAAAACAGTCCTTGCTGGTGTGCTGATGTATTCAAATATGCCAAATGAAATGTTTTTAATGAAAGATATTAAACAACTTTTTTTTCTTGGTTTTCATATAGTGAAAGAAATGGCTACTCTAAAAGCAAGAAATCTACTCAAGAAATCTAAAAACCAGCTGTGCTTGCAAACTGATCAGTGGTAAACTATATGTGACTACTAACTATGGCTCAAATGTATGTTAGCGTCCACGTTACTTAAACATGGTTAGAACAAGCAGTTTCTTGGCTGGTTGCTGAGCTTAAGACTACCAGTTTGTCTGTCATAAGGTGTTGTGCCACATGTGATCACTCTATAGAATCAAACAGTGTGTACCTCTGAATCCGGTGTTTCCTGCACATGAAGACATATAATCTCCTCAGCCCCACCAGGACGGGGTCCCAGTTGTTGTAGTGACATAAGAGCGTGGCAATGAAGAAGGAGAGGAAGACAGGGACTGCCCCCGCGAAAAACAGCCATGAGAAACGCACCTATAAGCACACACAGAAGGATGTAACCCCAATTCAGTACACATTTCCTTTACTTACATTTCTGGACAAAGTCTTACTGCTGTCCACTTTGACCAGACATTTTGCAATGTGTTCTGACCTTCTCTCTTCAAACTGGTGTCTAGCCGATGCCAAAATCCTCTTGAATCTCATTTCAAACTCTGACTCGGACTGTCAGGTAGCTATGGTGGAAACCTTACCTTCTGCATGCAAATATCTGCCATAATGGAGAGTGGAATGGTAAGGCTCAATGCCAGAGTCCCGATTAGAGATGATGTGAGGAAGCAGCCCCTGTGGAGAGAGAAGAGTACTGTAAATCACAGCACTAAGACACTTAACATATACTGTATGTTCTTCAGCTGTTCTTTGAGATCGGTTTCACTGCAGAATAAGAGTATCAAACCGTCATTATACAAAATGTAAATGATGAAGATTTGGTGCCAGAATCGTGACTAGAATAAATTATGGGTCAGGTGCTCACCAGAGCCAGAGGAACTCAGAGAGAACTGTTCCAATGAGGCCGTTAATGAGGATGTACGTCCACACCAGCTGGCTGGGAAGCTCAAAGGCCTCGAAGCCCGTGTAGTGGAGCAGGAGGAAGCCAGGCCACAGCAGCAGCAGGTTGAACAGACCCACAAACCCTGAGAGACACAGAGGCTCCAGCTCAGACAGCTCTAAAGACACCTTCTGTCAGCCACAGCGGTGACGACTTTGTGGAATAAAAATGAATATTCTGTTTTTAATACTATGTACATAGATATGGTGCAGACATTGCTGAGAACACTGTTAATGACTGGAATAATTACAGTAACTGGTACACACTTTAAAAAGACTGGTCTTGCTCCTAAAAGATGGACTAAGCATTTGATTACCAAAGAACATGGGAATGTCAAGCTTGTCCTCCCGATCCACTCGTCTCTTGATCATTACGATGTAGACAGCGTACAGCATCGCCCCAGCCAGTGACCACAAAGAACCTTCATGAAAATTTAAAATCAATTACATTTGGAATGAAGGGTTCAAACTATATTAGTTCAACACAGTTAGGCAAAAGAATAATATAATAGAAGAAAAGAATATATATATAATAATATAATTTCACTACACAATAGTGGTGAGACAGAGTGACAGATGCTTGCTGTTTCCATGGTTACCTATCACGCCTTTCCCATCAGGGTTGTCCATGCTGGAGAAGCTCACGAGGGCAACACCTCCCATGCTAAACAAGAGAGATACTATATGAACTGACAGTACAGGGACAGATTATCTGGAGTGTTTCTAAACTTTTACTTAGATCAAAACCATTACGACAAAATGCGTAAAGACCAACCACATTTGTGCAGTCCAGCCCAGCACCCTCAGGGATAACATCCAAATCCGACAACTCTGCACGACACAATTTATGTACAGTGCCAATGTTCCAGTGCCAAAGCCAGACATTGAGTGTCCTTATTGTAGTGATGTGGCGTATCTGACTGACTGATATGTCCCTTCACAGGCAGTCCCTAACCTTAACCATCCTGGAGACGCCAAGCACATTATATGATCTAAAGCAAGAATTAAAAACCATGTAAAGTGTATGTAAAAAGCAATGTCACTGAACATAATCTGTGGCTTTACTGAATAGTCCAAATCAACATTCATATTAAGATAAGAAAAATAGTGATAGATGAAATCAGCACCACCACCATGACCCTTGGACACAAGGAGTGACCTGACTAATGTACAACTTGTATTACTGTTTGACTCAGACTAACATTTCATTTATCAATATTAAAGACAAAGTCTCAAACAAAGTTTAAACAGGTGACTATGGCATGAAATATGTATCAGGGATGACACAATAGGCAAAGGTCAGGGGGTTATTCAATGAGAAAATTTGTGTTCAAAGTTAATACTCTGTTAGAAGAAAAGGCCTGGGCATGACAAGAAAATAATCCTTCTGTAGACCATGAATATTCAAGACTTTCTTAAAATCGAAAAAACACTGTAGCTGTCAAGGTATATTTGTCTGAACCAGTCACAATTGAGGAAGAAGAAAAAACAATCGAAATTCAATGTCTGTGTCAGACTCTGATCAGTATGATGAGTTTCATACACAGCCAACAAAACTCAGCGAGGATGTGACACCATCACATATGAGACAATCCAGCATGAGGATAGAACTACACTGGCTCTATTATAACTGAAAATGGATGGATAGCATTTAAAAAAACAGAAGTAGAGATGCAAAGTATGGCACAAATAATAAATAAAACTAAAAATATGGACTGAGCTGCCATTCTCTACTCATTCCGCCCTTACCTCAGAGCCACAGCTAACAGCTTGGACAAGGTGAAACGATCACTACTGTTGCTGGGAAATATGGCTGCTAAGATGAGTGTAAACAGGCCTGAAGAGGAAGAAGAAAAAGGTCAAAGGTTACTCAGACAACAGTGGCATCAGATTGACAGACTTTAGATCACATTAACATATAATGGACAATACTAACTCAACCAGACACATTTTCACATGTTCTTTTAAACCAATTTAACAACAATTGTCTCACCTTTATAATTTACATTTTGCCATGATGTTTCAGATAGATAGACAGATAGACAGATAGATAGATAGATAGATTGATAGATAGATAGATTCACCTGAAGTGGATGATAGGATGTTGACAATAGCAACCTGCGTGTCCGACAGGGCTTCCTGATAGGACAGGTTAGCCAGGAACCACTGCAAGAGAAACACAGGCACTGTTTTTCACACATTTTCTACTAGGTGTGGATTGCAACAAACAGCTTACAGTCCTGTGGTAAATACAACCTGATTTACCTTATAAAGGCTGATCAAGCGTAGTGAAGCTTCTTAAAGTCTGAAGGGTTAAATCAACTCAGTGTCAAATATCTGAGGTTGTAGTTTGATGTGTGGTTTAATAAACAACCACAAAATGTGATTCTTCTCTTCAGTTTCCAGTTTAAAAGCTTTCCAAGACACCAAGTACCACAAAGCCCCTGGTTTGTTGTGTCTCCCACACACCATTTTCTTTCTATCTTTCTACTATTGTTATCTAATACAGGCATAAAATAATATAATTTGAATGCATCATAGTTTAAGTGGACAATAGAACAGGAACATCTTACAGTTAAATTTTAACAACACATCCGTGGCATAAAAGAACCTTAACATTAGTTTTTATTTCTGTGTTGCTGGATTGTTTAATAAGATGTTTCCTTTTTTATATACAAAATTTATACTGTAGAATTTAGAAGTTAAGCCAATAAAATTTGATCAAAAGATGTCAATACTATGAAAAAAATGGAAAAAAAATAGAAAGATTATTATGTTTAATCATGTGTGTATTGTGGAGACCATTTTCCTCTGACTTTCAAAACTTGAAATATAACTTCCAAACGGTTTAAGATCTTGAAGTGAACAGATTTAGGCCTATGTCAGATATGCTGCTTTAATATTTCCCAGACCTTCTTTATTGTGCTCAGAGAAGATGAGTCACAAATTAAAAGCAGTTCATTACTTGAAAGGGTACGTGATTAATGACTTGCAGTTTTGGCTCACTCATAAAGCATCGCTTTCTGCTCATTTACATAATTTATATGCATCAAAAACAATGTTATTTTCGAAGGTCCAGCAAAATACATTTGGTGCCACCTGGCTAGCAAATAACACATCAAGTGTGTGTTATTGATTATGTTTTTACACAGACAGAAACACGAGACACTGGACGAGTAGTGCTGTCGATCAATGTTCTGATGGCTGTGTGCATGTATCAGGTCCCCATATTGTTTGTATATTGCTCTAACAAAAAATGCATGAACATGAACAACATGAGTATGGTTGAGTGGAGAAAGCAATGCACTGCAAAACATTTAAAGTTTGCATACATGAACATGTATGTATAGTGTTTATGAAGCCTTAATTTTTTTTGGCCACTTTTCTGCAGCAGCTTTGAACAAAACATCCAAAACACCATCATAGTAAAGAATTGCTTATTCGGATATCCATCAGTTACAGAGAAACAATAGCTTTGATTAAGGGTCATGTTTCCAGCCCCGTAAATATAATATGTACTCTCTTTCGGCTTTTAACTCTGTTTCGCTCTTGAGTAAGATATCTGGCACACGGTTAAATGCTCCACTAACTTCAACAGCTAACTGTTTCTATCTGCTGTTTGGTGCTATTTTTGGAATATTTTTACTTAAAACTGCCTGCCTGCTTCAGCTGAAAAGGACGCTATGAAAGCCATGAGAGAGGAACGAAGCAGTAGAGTTGTGGGCCAGAAAGTTTAACAAGCAGTGAGCTGAATGATCATTTCAGTGAGAAACACTAAATGATCAAAACTATGATTGTTAACTATTCTAAACCAGCATTAATCAACAAGACTAAATTTGTACTTTGACTGTATAGTGTTTCGAGGTGATAATTACGAATCCACAGAAACCCCTGCAGGTCTATGAAGCTCTTTAACCTTTTCATTAAAGGAATGTATGAATGAAGACAGAGAACTTTTCATTTTCTTTGTACTTCAGAGTTTTTCAATTACGTTCTGCTTTGTTGGTACAGAACTTCTCTTTTTTAATGCAATGCAACAGTTCGTACTGCATACTTTGTAAATAAAAAGGATTCAAAGTGTCCCGTGTTAACAGCTCCATGCTAATAGCATGGAGGGGTTATCTCTAAACCAGATTTGAAAGAAAATTATCTTCTGAAGTGATTCTTGATTTATCTTGACTTATGTTTCTAACTATAAAAGAACAGTTTTCCCTTTGACAATAGTTTCCTTTGATAATACTGCAGAAACAAAATACTTCAACCCACTATTGTCTCTATAATGTGATATAGCGATGTAAACTCAAAAATGGGCTTTTACTCACCACAAAGCAGAAGAAGAAGCTGATTTTGGCCACATCTGTGATGGTTAGCTTGCCCACCGTGCGCAACATGGCCTCATGGTCCTTGGCAGCTGGGTAGGACATGCGGGACAGTTTGGCCTCCAGGGCTTGAGTAGAGGGCAGTTGACGCACCTCCATGATATTACTAAAACGCACCCGCTGCTTTTTGGAAGCTGCTGGGAGGTACAAATGGGGAGAGGCTTGAACTAATGGAGGCAGGAAAAAACAGGTTTTACTAAAATACCCAAACACAGAAAATGCATTGTCATTTTGAGACTCCATTTATATTTGCAGCAAGAGCATCATTCCATTTTAGTACACACATTATTACCTTTATCAGGTGCAAGTGAATGACTGAACTGAACACGTCTTGTCATGCGAAACACAGATGCCAAACGTGTGAATGTTTGAGATACAAACATGAAAGAAGCATGAAGAACTCTAATGAACTGTCTCAGAGCCTTTAATCAATCTGAGGATCGGCTAAAAGCTCAGAGGTCTTACATGCTGGCAAATAATGTCTATACTTATTTCTACATTTTATATTTTGACTCCTTTTTATTGATATTGTACAGATCTTGAACTGTGAACCTTTAACTTTTTTATTCATTATCCTTATTATACTGTTGATTGTGCAGCTGTAACATGATAATTATCCCTCACATGATCAATAAAGTCTATGTATTTATCTATCTCTCCATCTATTTAATGATCTATGATCAGCTTTCATGGCTCACCACTGCCCTCTGTTGTTCAACTGTTATTTTTCATAAATGAGACTAAAGTGATGATTAGATTATTGATCAGTATCAGTTGAGTCTACTCCTGTGGTCAAAGGAGGATACAATGTCAAGACAATGAAGGCAATGAATATGCTTCATGTTCTTTTCTTTTTTTTTTTCTTTTTTTTTTTTAAACACAGACAACATCAACTATGTACTCACAAGATTCACAGTCTCCCATTAAACATTTTGAATGTTCAGCGGGAACATCCTGGAACTTCACTGGAACATACAGTGGTTCACTCTGCACAAGAGTGGAGGAGATGGTCAGACACTGATAGGTGTTAAACACCACGTTGTACACTGACAAACCAATGCAAAAGTTTCATTTTCTATTGTTTTTCTGGCTGTCATGGTCTAAGCTTTGTCAGGGTTTACACGATTAGGTCGGGTAAAAACTTTAAAAACTTTGTAACACATGAGTTAGTCACACTTGCAGCTCCTTCAACTAGTTTGCTAATTAATTACGTACCAAACAGTTGTTCACAGTGGTGTCTGTGGTGCAGGGTGCAAAGTAGGCCTCCGCATCAGCAAACTGCAAATATCAAATTACAGAAGAAAAAACAAAAATTATTATTCTGACTGTCAGCTGAGTAGACTGAATTTATCAAAGAGTCATTTTTACTTTTCTCTTGTCTTACAAAAGTAAAGTGTCACTGTTTCTCAACCCAGATCCTAAAAATATTGTTTGCTATCATTTGCGTGCAAAACACAGATGGCTTTGAAAAAACAAGCCTTTTGCTGCAGACTGTAACTGAGCCAAGATGCAGTGCAATGGGGCGATCTTTTAGGCCATCATAAACCATGATAATGATCTGCTTTCTGATAAAAGGAGGCTCAGTCTACACAAACAGGCTGTAATCTATGAATCGCATGATGTTTTCCACAACATGTAGCAAACAGAAAACTTGCTAAAAGGGGTGGTTTATGATCCTGTGTCATTAAAGTGGTGAAATCAACACAGTAATATGTGTTGAGAGAGAAAAAAAACATTTAAAACGCACTGCCCCCGTGTGGGGACAATTAACTACTCACAAATGCAGAGTGCCGGCGTTTCAGAGTGCCAGTGCACTGCTGCCTCCAGGGCCGCCACAGCAGGAAGCCCAGCAGATAGAGTACAAACATGGAGGTCTTGGTGAATGTGCTGAAGAAGGGTTTGTTGTACTCCTGTCGCTTGAAAATGTACTGGGTGAAGAAGGAACAAGAGGAAGCGGTTAGGATAAGAGCTTTTATTAGCTAACCAACAAGTGCTGCAGGCTGGCAAGTCTACACTCTTTCGAGCACACGGTTTGGTTTCTCAGATCTGTGCTCTCAATTCAAACATGTTGAACTACAGTTTTCCCTCAAGGCACTCTTATTTATTTTCTTTTTTTTCACAAGTTTGTCGAGTAAAAATACTTCTTCTTCTAAGAGTACACTGGAAGAAGAGAATAACAAATGTAGTTTAGTGAATGTAAAGTAACACTTGATACCTTTGCTTCACTAATTTTAGAAGGAATTGTTGAATTTCTTATACCAGCACATGTATCCCAGGGCTGAAGTTGTATCTTTTTTTTCAATCTGCAAGACATTTTAACTACAAGAGAGCGTTTGCTGCTCCCCTGTTCTTTTTCACTGCAGTATACTTCTGACCATGTTCATGCTCCTGCTCTTGTAATGGTGCTACTGCCACAATAAATCAACTGGCATCCATATTACAATGTTTATGTTTGGACCCACAATGTTTAATATTTACATGACAACTTATCAATAATCTAACACTCTGCTGTCAAAATGACATAATACTTCATTGCTAATGTGCTGATGGCTGCTTAAGGTTGCTTTCACATTTAATGGACTTATAGTGCTGATATTTACTAGTTACAGATTTGAGTACTTCATCAGCATCTTGCTGGAGAGAGAAGGGCAGAGTTATGTCAGACACTCGGGCACAAGATAAAACCTGGACCTGGAAGTTCACACCATCATCTGCCGGTTCAAAACATTTCAATACACCCCCCTTACTGAGTGCATCTGCGCCCCCTTCTTCATTGCAGTTGTGTCATCTCGTACTGCAACCCGCCTCACAGCGGCAGGTGTGGAAAACTGACTGACTGTGACAAAGTCCTTACTGAGGTTAGCTCAGAGGAGGCTACCCAGATGACATCCACCAGCAGGAGTATCACCACCCCCAGGGCCATCCGCCTCCGCTGGGCTGCAGAGCTACCCTGAGAGCTCATCCGGTTCATGATGAATATCCACTCCATCGGTACACTGATGACAGAGAGGAACATGTTGGGGTTACAAGATATTCACAAACTGGTTCACTATTGAACTAAACATTTGCAAGTCATTAATTAATCAATACTTTGTCTCTAAAGTGACATACTGTCAGCAGAATTATAGATTCTCAACATAATGTACAAAGTCAAGTCAGGAGAGACCAAGCAAATATCATACATGAACAGTCATAAGTAATGTTGCTGCAATTCAACTGTGGCAGCACATGAATCAAATGAAATTTTAGCTGACACTAAAAGACAACCAATCAATTGGTTACCAACAGAAGATGATTTGCCCAATATTGTGATAATGTAACTGGAGTCATTTATAAAGTACAGATAACAAACACTTGTGCAAGCTTCTCAAATGTGCAGAATTACTGCATTTCTTTGATTTATATCACTGTAATGTGTGTTCCTGTTAGTCTGACAGATAAGGCTATCTGAGGGCGTCATCATCAAACTATGCTATTTTTCTGTTTTCTTTCACGTTGTAGTCTAAAGAAGTTAGTCATAGATTAATTTAAAAAATATAACTGACAGATAAGTTGAATAAAGAAAATAATTGTTTGTTGCAGTCGTGTTGGAAATAACATCTGCAAGGTCTCTGCAGTCACAGGAACTGTGACAGTGAACACAGATAATAACAGAACACACACAGGGGGGAAACAGCAAACTCTGACTGTGACATCCTGGCAGAGGATCTAATCAACACACACCTGATGACAAGTTTTACGCTGTTTCCAGATGGCAGTTCAGATCCACAATGAATCAAGACCATCCAGAGGACCTGCAGTTAAGAAAAACCTACCACATAAAGGAAATGGACAGTAATGTTAGTCTGAACTTCTCCACTAAGACACAGAATGTGACTCTGAACAGCCAGAGACTTAGATAGGAGAAAAAGCGTTAACACCCGTGTTTATTTAGTGTTAAATTGGAGTATGGAGACAGGCAGCCAGCTAGCTGAGTGTCAGCTGTGAGTGTGAACAAGTTACTGTGACACAGAGCTTCATGAGCAGGTTGTGTTAGAGATGTTTGTTAAAAAAGGCGCAGCTGTGTGAGAATCCTGGTCACGTGAGCCCCTGACAGCTAGCTGTTTCAGGAGCTGTTAAATCGTTAGAGACTGGAGGTGGACACACTCTGCTGCAGGTTGTGTTACACGCTGCTGTTAGCTCGGGCTCAGGTGCAGCTAACGAGTGGAGTTAGCGTTAGCACACGGAGCCTCTGTCCTCACTTGTTTATCAGCCTCAGCTCACTGGCGCCGTCGAGCTAAGCGCTAACGAGCTGCTTTGATTAAATGCCTTATTAAACTTGTCTTTTTTACCTGAATGTCGGTATAGCTCAGGCGGTCCGTGCCATTGTTTGTTCGTCTCTTCATATGCCGCAGGAATTTCGACCAAATCACAGTTTTGACGATGGAATTATTGATAGCCCACTGGTTGTAAACATTAGCACACTCCTCTCTTCGTTATCAGGTGACATCACTTATGTGCAACAGAGGCTCTTGGGATATGTAGTCTTAAAGGTGTGAGGGTTACTGTAGTTCAGAATGATTGTTAGTGTGGATGTATCACAAATACAAACAGCACAAGTAACACGAATAAACAGAATTACAAGGTAATTTCTGGATTCAGTAGAGAACTGTTTCACTTTTAAAAAACAGAGTGTTTCTTTGTGAATCATGTTCATGTTGTGCAAACCTACAGCTGTAAATATCTGACAGCTCATCGCCCACTGTACGTTTGGAAATAGACGTTCCTTTTTCATTATTTTGGTATAGAAGGGGTCCATATTCTGACAGATATCCGCGATATTGGTTATTACGCTGACATAATGTAAGCGAAATATCATATGTCCAGCAGGGGGCGGCGGCGTCTGAGCTGCGCGTTTATCAGCAGTAGAAGAAGAGCGACACTAAACATGGCAGCTTCCCTTGTGGGTGAGCGGAGTAGTTGAGTTGATGAATATGTCAAAGAAACTATATTATTATGCTTTTGTCACCTTGAATTATTGCTGCTATGGTGAACTAACGATTGTTTGCAGCCGCAAGTATCACATATCTGTCATTATGAGGTTACAGCAGCTCGCAGTGTTAGCAGGACTGTTAGCATGTGGCTAACGCGCTCAAAGTGTTTTTAATTGTTATGCTCAGAATTAAAGCCTTGCTGTAAATGGGTTGTAACTAATGTATTCTGTATTTTAGCATTTAATGTGAGGGGGGATATCTAACAACAAAGCCAATTGGTATGATGAATAACGTGTATCATGCTGATCTATGTGAAAGTCTTTGCGTTTATAGAAATGATTTATGATTTTCTTTCTTTCGTATTCACTGCGGCTGTGTATCACACAGGTGGCGGTGTTTGATAAGATTTTGAAGAGCATGCAGTGCACATAGTGAAGAAAGGTCATGGAGCTCTCTTCAGATGAGGGGGAGACCCAGACTCCCAGTGTCATCGACATGACCACCAGTGAAAAGGCAGGTTTTTCATTCTCACACAGTAGATCTGAAAGAGCTGCTGATTCCACTGACACTGACTTCATTCACTTTTATGCTGATCTGCTGGGACTGTTGTTCTGACCTCTTAGTTGCACCAAAACTGTGCCCACAGTGACGATAAAGTACCTCTGTTCAGCTCCTACACTACACTTATACACTATTTGTACACAATAAGAAGTCCTATTAAATGTAAGAGCAGCAGAATGCTCATTTTTATGCAGTTATAAGTTAAAAGTTAAAAGTTTATTCAGTTTGCTTTTCCATTCCAGGTGGTAGATCTTCTGAATCAGGCAGCACTGATACCCACAGATGAAAAGCTAACAGCGCTCAAACAGGTTTGTATTTTGTTAGCTTTATATCAGGTTTTCAGTGTTGTGATATCTAAAATGATAAATAAATACTTACATTTTCTCACCATTACTTGGTAGTCGCAATATTCTGTGACCTTTTCTGGGTTTCAGCCTGCTTTCTGTGATAGCTAACAGAATCATTATGAAGCAGTCAGTAGGTGGAGAACAATGTAAAAACAATGAACTTGTATCATTTTCAGGTCCAGGAGCTCATCACTAACAAAGACCCCTCTCTTCTTGATAACTTCCTTGATGTAAGTAAAGCTATATGCAACTTTCTTATGTTGCTTGGCATGAATTGCACAAGCTGATGACTGCATCTTCTGTACTCAGCATAAATGACTAATTGTGCAATAGACCTAAACTAATATTCTTATTCATAATGGTTCTACCATCAACCTGTTCCGTCCCACAGGAGATAATCGCCTTTCAGACTGACAAGTCTATCGAAGTGAGAAAATTTGTCATTGGCTTCATAGAGGAAGCATGGTGAGTTGTTAAACAGACGAGTCTTCCAGTTTTGTGATTATAAAATTTATGTTTTGCAACTTTCTCAGCTTTTATTCTAATCTCTGTCTTTTCCAGCAAAAGAGACAATGAGCTCCTTCTGAGGCTGATTGCCAATCTGAACATGTTGCTGAGAGATGAAAGCGTGAATGTGGTGAAGAAAGCCATCCTCACGCTCACCCAGCTGTACAAAGTTACTTTGCAGGTAAATACAGGCCTCAGTTATGGAAAGTTCTCATTTACAGATTTTGCATCTATGTGATTTAGCTTGCAGAGTAATCATTTACTCTGAGAGAACTTGTATAGTAAGTCTTACAATACAAGTCTTACAAATATCTCTTGTGTTTTCACACCCTTTATTTTTTCGCCTCTTTCTTGCCAGTGGTTGGTGCGCTCTAAAGCAGTATCAGAGAGGCAAGAGGCATGCTGGGATCTGGTCACACAGATGAAAGGGGATGTGTTGGCCTTGCTGGACTCTGAAAATGATGGTGTTCGCACTCACGCCATCAAGTTCACAGAGTCGTTAATCATCACTCTCTCCGCACGGACCTCAGACTCTGACGTCCCCAAGCGACAGGAGGGTGACATCAGCCTGGACAAAGTTCCCAAAGATCACTCTTACATTCGCTATGGTACTAATAGTTGGGAGGACATTATGTGTGAACACAGTGTTTACTCCTGTAAACCGAAGCCCATGTTTCTGATATTTTGTTGTTTGTATCAACAGATGTTTTGTGTGAGGAGGGAAAGGCAGCGCTGGAGAAGCTGCTGAAGTTCATGGTCCACCCGGCCATTTCCAGCATTAACCTCACCACAGCACTTGGCTCCCTTGCCACTATCGCCCGTCAGAGGCCGATGTTCATGTCTGAGGTGGTGCAGGCATATGAGACGTTGCATGGTAAATGCTACTGAACTAGTGTTGTCAAGTTGCCAATCACAAAACAGCATTTGAAATAAGTGTTGCATGAGCCTGTTAGTGAATCTTTTTTTTGTATTTATCTGTGAAAATGTTTGTGTAGTAACATATGAAATAATATTTTCCTTTTCCTTTTTAAGCAAACCTGCCGCCCACTCTGGCCAAGTCTCAGGTCAGCAGCGTGCGAAAGAATCTGAAGCTGCACTTGGTGGCGGTCCTCAAGCACCCCTGCAGCCTGGAGTTCCAGGGTCAAATTAGCACTCTGCTGCTGGACCTGGGAATGCCCCAGAGTGAAATAACCCGCAGTACACCTGCACCACGTGAGCAGCGCAAAAGACCTCGCCATGAACAATACACAGAGGGAAAAAAGGTCAAGATAGGTGAGTAGCTGTCACAGACATTATGAGTTCATGTATATATTATCATTAGACTGTGTTTGCTGCACTTGAGTGGAACTATAGAATTAAGGGAAAATATTTAGTGGTTTTTCAATTGGATCCAAAAACAACATGCTAGATTCATTCTAAGTCTGTCCAATGATCCATACAACTATACATTTGTGTGGTTTATAGACCACCTCGCATATTCTGATTCGTACTGTTTTGAAGTATACAGTTTACCTGTTGAATCAGTGTACACAGTGTTTAAATGACATTCAAAATCTAAAACTTGAGTCAACCAAGACTTGCAGATATAATCTAATATTCCAAAAGAAAGTGACACAAACAGTGTATGATGAACTGCAGGTTCATCAGAAACACTCTTTATTGTTGGTGTTTGTTTCTTTGGATTCAGAACCGACCCTGATTGAAGACGATGAGGACAAAGAGGAACCAGCTCCTCTCTCAGTACCTAAACCAGCTGCTGTTCCAGTCGCACAGTCTGCCATCGACCTGACAGCAGAGTTCCTGCACCCACTGCTCAACCCAGAGAACGTGGCCAACCTGGTGAGCAGCTGAGGACGTCTCTCTGTTTGTTTCATTCCATTGTGCCTGACAGTGCAACAGTTCATCTTATACTTGATCTGTGTCTGTTTAGGTGCTCATCAGCATGGTGTATCTGCCTGATATCATGCCAGCATCCTTCCAGGCCACATACACACCTGTTGAGTCAGCAGGCACTGATGCCCAAATTAAACATTTGGCTAGACTGATGGCCACACAGATGACTGCAGCAGGCATAGGACCAGGTTAGTAAAGTTAACAGTTTTATTTTTTATTAGTTATCATTTATAATGATTTTTCACTCAGTTTAGCATTTCTATTGTTACTTTATCATCAAAGGACTTGAGCAGTGCAAAGCCAGAGAAGATGATGCAGGCAAAGAAGAAGGCAGCGAGGATGACTCCGGTGCTAAAGACCTGCTTATCAAGCGCAAAGTCCCAATGGTGGGACAAGCAATCTCTGTGGTGGGAGGTTACACAGAAAAGGTGGCTCTGACCACAGAGGCTCCAGCCACAGTCAAGAGGCTGCCTGAACCCATCCTCCCCACGACACAAACCAAGTGAGTCCTGCCACAGACACAAAGGTGGCAGACGTACTGTATGCTGCGTCTTCTCTGTAAATCGCACTCATCACCCTGCGTTGTCCTCTTGTGTTACAGAATGACGGGGACAAGCGGGAGAAAAAAAGTGTTTCGATTGGCAGATGTGGTGCAGCCTCTATCAGACACCCAGATTGAAAATTTAACCTCCAGAGCAGTCAAACGCATCCTGCATTCAGAGAAGGCGATTGCTCAAAGTGGCATGTCCCATGTAAGTAACCATTAATAATGATCAAGTTGCACTTGAGGTGTATTAAACACAGAACAAGTGTCTGTTTTAGAGCATAAACAGATAAAATGTGTGCCGCAGGTCCGAGTGAAACTCCTCTCCAGGCTCGTGACACAGTTTGAAGGGATGATGAAAGACGACGTGCTGCAGTTTATTCTGGATGACATTAGAACAAGGAGCGACCTGGCCTTTTCTCTGCTCTACCAAGAGTACAACACTTACCTCAGCCTGCTGCCAACAGGGCTGCTGGACAGCTACGACCACTGTCTGTACACTCTGCTGTCAGGCCTGCAGGAGAAACCCGAGCAGAGGGACGGGTGAGACAAAACACAATAAACAAAACAAATAATAACAATAATATCTGACAATGGTAAAACAGATTGTTCTTGTTCATTTGTTGATACTAAATTAACTAGAGGACCAAAAAAACTATTACCCAACTACCAGCTGAAACAGAGCCACATGTTTTTCCTCCAGACTTTTCACCAAACTGGTACTGGAGGCTCCCATCATAACAGAATCAGCTTTGGAGGTGATCCGTCGTTACTGTGAGGACGAGGTGAGTAACATATGAACACACAGCCTCTGTTGGAGGTCGAGCTCCCTGCATGTCCACTCAGCTGTTTATTGTGACTTCTGTTTCAGTCTCGGGTGTATCTGGGCATGACGACTCTGAAGGAACTTATCGTCAAACGGCCCTCAAGGCAGTTTCAGTATCTGCATGTACTTCTGGATCTCAGCTCGCACGAGAAGGAGAAGGTGATAACATTTATATCTGACTCCCACTCTGCTCAACCATTTTTAAAATTTTGTGGTTGTCACATTTTTAAAAGACTGTTTGTTTGACTTTCAGGTGCGGACCACTGCCTTGGCTTTTCTCAAGCGTATGTATGAGAAGGACCAACTCAGGGACTACATTGAGAAGTTTGCCTTGAATTACATGCAGCTTCTGGTTCACCCCAATCCTCCATCTTTGCTCTTTGGGGCTGACAAAGACACAGGTTTGGATCATTTGGATGAATTTTACCTTGGTAGTAGCAGTCACTTCTCTTACATCATGTTATGTAACTATTTTACACATTTTTTAAATGTGTAAAACAATTAGTGGTGTTTATTGAACACCACATTGAGCATGATGAGCCCCTGCAGTTTAGCTGGGCTCCTTTTCACATAATTCACACATGGACTAAACACACGGACTCAGCAT
This sequence comes from Amniataba percoides, assembly GCA_037176925.1. Classification (NCBI taxonomy): domain Eukaryota; kingdom Metazoa; phylum Chordata; class Actinopteri; order Centrarchiformes; family Terapontidae; genus Amniataba; species Amniataba percoides. The sequence continues at coordinate 21,340,147 of JBAJHX010000043.1, read as the reverse complement.
GTTTGATTAATGATGATGTTCTCTGTACATGT
>JBAJHX010000043.1:21314331-21333405 GCA_037176925.1 Amniataba percoides | reverse complement strand
ATTCATACATAAGGCGCACCGGATTATAAAGCGCACTGTCGATTTTTGAGAAAATTTAAGGATTTTAAGTGCGCCTTCTATTTTTATATAGAAAACATACGGTATACAGTCTGAGTTCAGGTGATTTACTTCACCTGTTAACATTTGACCCTCTCACATAATGACTCTGATTTGGGATTACTGTCTTAATTGGGAGACTGTTTAAAAAAACACACCTTTAAAGGTGAGGGCAGTGCTACAGGTGTTACAGGTTGCATATGTATTTTTTGTATTTATGTATTTTTTAACCCTAACTCTGGTGCTCCTCTGTCACTGTGTGAGTGTGATTCATAGTACAATAAAGATTTATTATAAAATCATGAAGGCCACAGAAGCATCCTAATCTGATAACTCGGTCAGAAATATTTAACTATCTGTGCAGCACTTGAAGAGATTAGTTCTGTACTGTACTGAACAAGACAGCCAGCCCATCAACAAACTGTTCTACTGAAGAGAATGATACATTCACATACTGATGTTGGTACTGAAGTGTACTGAACTGCAATATGTTCATTCACTGAAGCTGAAACAGTGAAATCACTTAGTTCAGGGAAAAAAGTTTAAGTGATGCTGTATGACTTTCCTTTAACTGACGACACTGTAAAATGTAACTCATCAAACTATGTTTTGTACCTTTTGTTTGTTTGGAAGTGAACACACCACATCCACATCCACATCAAGTAACCTGCAGTACACTTATCGACTGATTTCACAATAAAGTCTTCAACTTAGTGTGAGAATTTAAAGACCTGATATCAAAGTCAAGTGTGCATCCAACATGTACAGTATGTACACACACCGCATATCTTTGGGGAACACATCTAATAATGTCTATTTGTGTTTCAGTGTCCTTGTTTCTATGTGTTTTCAAAGAAAAGCCTTCCTCTGTTGGACACCTTCATTATGGAAAAGAAGGTAACTTTGATCATCAAACGTTCCACATGTGATGTGAATTAAAATGAGTTACTTTTTTATATTTCAGTATTATGTGAAATTTCTTGTCTATAGGAGGCTCCTATTGATGAGAAAGATGCCCCAGGAAACTTTGTGTCTTGGCTCATTCCACGGTAATTGCTGCTGGACTCTCAGGGGTCCAGGTGTTACAGCAGTTATCCAAATACTTTATCAGCCTGCCTCTTTGGATCTCTCTTCTCATGTTATCCATTCACACATACAGATATTTAGCTAAAACAAATACACTTTTTAAATCAACATGTCAGTGTGTTTGTCAGTAAATGAAGATTGTTTTTTGTCGTTCTTCCTTTCAGAAAGCCAGTGTATGTTCATCAGATTTCTGGCCGTTTCGACGTTGGAAACCTGCCTTCCTATATTGAATGTGACCTTTACTTCAGAGAAAAACTTGAAGATGTCGAGTCGTACATGGTGTAAATGACACAGAGATGGAAAACATGATATTTATTATCTCATGTTAAAACAATTATAAAAGGACAACAGAGAGTCAAATGTGAAATCTGATCCAAGAATATCAAGAATCTGTCTGGCAGAGTAAATCAAGAATGTAATTGTAAATATGCCTTAAAGAACAATCTGTATGTAAATTTATAGTAAATATGTTCTAGTTTTATATTCTTTTTATTACAACCAATGATTTGTCTACCCAGTCAGGAGTCTTGTGCATTTGTCAGAGGCTTTTTCATGTTTGTCCTCCATCTTGGCGATTCGGGAGCCAAACTGCATGGCTCTCTTGGGCAGGATGGCTGATTGGCCAAGGCCCAGCTGCTTCGCCATCAGTCTCAGGAGGAGCTTCTCTCCAACTCCTCGAGGGAGCGTAAGATCTGCTTTCTCCCACACGGGCAGAGAGTTCAAATAGCTCACCACGTCCTCATCCAAGTAGGGAAATCTGCAGATACCACAGATATATAACCATCAGTTTCAGTATTCACACTCAACAATGTCCACATTACTCTGGATATTCCATCAAACACACCATCAACAATCAGTGCTGAGACTTTTTTTCTGTTAAAAAAATATATAATAGAAATATGTGAGAACACTAGACCTCTTGTATGGGGAATAATATAAATGAAAGTATTGCTTGTCTCACTTTAGAAGGTGCACCTAGGCTATTGGAGCGAGTGACATGTTAATTTAATTCAAATGTCCAGCTGGAGTACATGGAGAAAAACCCTGAGAATACAGGAAGCAGGCAGATGCCGCAAAAGCACTTAAGAGTTGTATATAACTGACGTTACAATTTGAACAATGCCTGTCCTGATACAAAGTATACCATCAAACTTTGCCAGGCTTCAATATGCAGACACAATACCAATGAAACGATTAGCTGAAAGAACATCATCCTTTTGTGTTGAAAATGTACCTTGTGGAGCAGAGTTGTTTGAGAGCTACTTGAAACTTGATCCTACACCTACCTCGCCTCTTTCCCATGGTCACCTATCACTCTGTCATCTCTGCCTAAATTCCTGGAATGGATCCTGTCAAGCTCCATTGCCAGTTCCCGGATCAGTCCCTCGTGTCCTGATACCTTAAATCGGACTCTGTGCCTGGAGTAACCTGCTAGCTGTTCATCTGCTCCGATCCCTGTCAAAATCACCTGCAGTCATTGCAGCAGCACAAAAAGGCAGGTTAGTGTAGCTGTTGAAGATGATAAACATCTGTTAGTGCATCTTTTTGAGTTTTTTAAGGGTAAGACAAAAATGACATTGATATTTTTTAAAAAGTTAGAAGCCTCGTGCTTATCCTCTAGCAAAGAGCAGTATAACCACTCAGGGGGAAACTGCATCAAATTCACCTACTGGTAAAAAGTTAAATAGAAGTTTCTGTAAAGATCAAAGTCTGATGTGTGTACTTCACCTTTGCTGATGATGTGAAGGGCCTCTGGTCATTGTCCTCCATGATGAACCCAGTCCCTCTTGCTGCGAACCACACAGCGCATCCAATGCTGTCATCGAGCACTGTGTCCAGTGGGTGCACCAGATGACAAATGCGTCCCTGGCGCAAGCTCTGTAGCTCGTCTTGCGTTATGTTGATTTCAACAAACCTCCATCGTCTGTCAGGATTCAAGTCTTGTAATTCCTGGAGACCGGCTCTCCCAGTAACTCTATCAGGAACATCAAAGGGACTGGATGTTCGGGGATCAGCTCCGTTAGTCTTTGAATCTGTGGGCTTATTTTTAGTCTTTTTGGGTTTCTTAGCAGACTCCTTCTGCTTCTTTGGCTCCTGTAGTTTAAACGCTACATTGAGAAGGTCTATTGGCTGATGAGCAGGTATGTGACGATCAGCTAAGGCAGCCAAGATCATTGAATCAATACCTCCTGAGAAAAGTATGGCAACACTAGCATGGTCATTAGTAGGAGGGGAACTGTCTTGGACCATGAAAGGCAGAGACTGAACACGACGCCTTACTGCCTCGCTGAGAACAACAATGAGTCGGTTCACCTCTTCCTCTTTGTCTTTGCTTGCAAGCAGCTGCTCCAGATCCTTAACACATGACTGTAAGTTTGGATTAATATCAGTCTCATTTAATGACTCCGGGATAGCTGTATTAAGAGGACACACGGGTGAGGGGAGTACGAGGCCTGACTTGTTCATCACAGCAGTGCAGCCGCCTGGGACAGACTCCAACACAGTTTCACTGCAGCTCGAGGCGAGGTCATTTCCTCCACGAGCCCAAGGATAAAGCTCTAATGTGACAGAGCCAGCCTCTGTTGCCGCCTTCAGGTCAATCCTGTACACACCCACTGCTGGGACCTCCTGCCAGGCAGACTGACCCGGCTCACAACTGTGGGCTGCCACAGACGCCAGGGTCAAGGTGTTGCCCCCCGTATCAGATTTCCAAAGCAAACTCCGCCTACCAAAGAAGTCTCTGCCGAACCAGAGGTAGTCTCCGGACTTTTGGTAGTAAATAAACCCCCACGGGCCCCGAATAGTGGACAGGACAGACAGAACCTCTGAAGGGCTGCTGCAGGATGCTAGCTGCTGGGAGACAACGGCTGTGTCATTTTGCTCTGGTGTTACTGGGAGACCTCCAAAAATCTCCCCGTTCCACAGCAGGACATTTCCAGTGTTGTCTTGGACTGGCTGAGGGGTGAGAAAACCTCTCATGTGGAGGACGTGAGCAGAGAAGAAACACTGATAACAGGAACCTGTGCCTGCGACTGTGAGATCCTGGCTCCTGTTGGGGCCCCTCCTCTTCAGATGTTCATGAACAGTTTTGTCCCACTCAGCCTGATTGGGCGACAGACTCAACAGGCAAAAGATGCCGCACATTGTTGCTGTTGTGTGGTGACGGTCAGTCTTACATGTCCTGCAGCTCCTTTTTCATGTTATCCAGTTCCTCTGCAGAGACAAGATATCATCTGTTGTGTTCAGCTACTTTGTGAGGCTCCATGTTCAAATGCTTATTTTTTCATTTATTAATAACATTAATAGCAGCTTATTTATCATCTATTAAAATTAGATTAGTTTATTCTTTCAACTCACTTTTGCTTGAACTCATTGTCTGTGCTCTGTCTGCAAGGAAGAATATGTTACTGTTCCTCTGCTGGATGTAGACTTTCTGGGTTGGGGAACAGTTACAGGGAAAGTGTTCATTAATACACAGAGAAAAGACAACAAAGACGATACATATGTTCTATAGCACAGGAAAATGAGCAAAAACAGGCCGTATAAATAGAGAACCCTAACAAACAGTTAAAGTCTATAAAATAAGAACAGCATAACACACAACCTGATGTAGCTTAGCTAGCTCACAGTTACAGCGCGCGCTCAGCACGCACAGATTACAGCTGGACTTTCCTTCAACATTCACACTCACCCTGTTTTTCTTCAGGTTGGAGAGCTCGTCCACCACAACCTTCTGCTCCTTTATCTGGAGGTCAACAACACACAACATGGAAACTCTTCAGACAACAAAGCTAAAGCTCCAGACAGTCTGCTTAAATCAAAGGTCTGTGTGGATGTAGTCATCTCAGCAGGAGGCAGCAGCGCTTTGCGGCTCTCACCTTCCTGTTGAGCTCCTCTTTAGCTGCACACTGTCCTTCACAGCAAACTTCGTTCTCGCAGGTTTTAGAAGACATTTTGCTCCAAGGAAACGCGGCGAAAACACATAAGAGTTTGTCTGAATGCAGGTGAAGACAGCTACCGTCGGTGTAAACACATGCTGAGCAGTTCAAAGTGTTTCCGGGTACAGTCTGAACTGTGCTGCCCCCTGGTGGTGGGTGGTGGATACACGCGCTTTAATTCAACATTCAACATTCGACATTCCTTTATTTGTCCCACAGCGGGGAAATTCACGGCAACAGCAGCAAAAACACACAGAGGAAAATAGACAGTCACAAAGGCATAGATTAAAATGACATAATAATAATTATAGAATAGAATATAAAAATAAAAAATAAGAACATGAATAAAAAATTAAATAATCCAAGCTAAATGATTATGGCCGTGGTTATACCTGTACATAGTACAAAGGAATTGAACCTGATAATATAGATGTTAGAAATATATAATTTCCAGGTATGAAATGAGTGCAAAAACAGTGAAATAAGAAGATACACAACAGAAGTGTAATGTTATTGTGCAGAGTCCAGTAAGTTTTTTTAAATTTTTTTTTTGTTAACTGTCTACTAGTCTGCAGACTGGCGGGCATTAAGTTTGTTGTGTAGTCTGACAGCAGCAGGCAGGAAGGATCTGCAGTATCTCTGGGGGGAGGGGGGGGCGTGTTGTTTAACATGGAGGACAGCTTAACCTTTATCCTCCTGTTTCCCACCACCTCCACTGAGTCCAGGGGGCATCCCAGGACAGAGCTGCCCTCCTCACCAGTCTGTCCATCCTCCTCCTGTCTGTCTGTCCCTGTCCGTGATGCTGCTGGTCCATAAAAGATGGCTGATGCCACCACAGAGTCATAAAAGCTCCTCAGGAGAGTCCCTGCACTCCAAAAGACCTCAGCCTCCTGAGCAGGAACAGGGAGGAAAAACAGTTCCTCCCTTTCCAAGGACTAAAAGAGCTCAAGTCACCATTTGATAACAGTACGTGAGATTTTACTAAGTGTAATGTGTAGGAGGTATATTTGATCCATTTTCTGTTTATAAGTGCATTTGATGTCAAGCAGTTTAATTCATGTCATTTACTTTGTTTATGATCTCTGATCTGACTGAAGAAGGCTCAGGTGGAAACATTTGTACAGTTCCTAGGAAATATAACCTGTGGCAGTTTAGTTTAAAAAACAATAATAAAATTGTCCCCATGTTGCTGTTTCCACTAAGCTGGAAAATAAAGAAGTCAGTTGTGATGGCAGCAATATGAGGGAGTGTGGGAACAACAAATCTGTGAGAAAGTGCAGAGATCGCTGATGCAATAGAAACATACTAAAACAATCCTCTGCTCTACTCTCACTATATTGTTTTTGTATTTCGTCATTTTATGAGATGCATAACTACTCAAAGGATAAAAAAAAATCAGGGGAAAATTTCATCCAGTTGACCTCCTGGTGGCGCTAGAAGACAAGCAGAAGATCATCAGTGTATCAGTAGGATTCATCCTCTGGTGACCATGAATGTCTGCACAAAATGTCACAGTAATCTATCCAGTATTTGCTGAGTGTGGACCACAGTGGTGGACTGACGGACCAACATGTCCATCCACGTGGTACAACGGGACATATGTTTGTTTGAGATTCACTGGCCTGCCTGGCAGTAGTCAACAGTGTAAAGAGAGGAACACCCTGGATGACACAAATGTTGATCTTGCACCAGTCAAGCACCCACTGGTCCTGCAGTGTGATGGACAAACACACCTGTCTGAGGCTGTCATGTTGGTTTGCTGCCCACTGAGCTACAATGTGGTATCGATCGGAAACAGCTGTCAGGTGTTTACCGGTTCAGCTCCCAGAAACAAGGCCTGTCATTTTAGGAAAAGCGCCCAGGTCGTCACAGCTAGACACTGACCTTTGATATTTATACTTCTCTGGTGGAGCTGTTTGGCACACATCAGAGTCTTAGGCCACGATGGGCAGTGGTAGAAGTCCCAGAAACAATAAGACCACAGCACTGTTATGTTCCAAAAATGGGTAAAGGCAATAATTATGATCATTGTTTCTGGTGTTCCTTGGTCACTGGAATGGTTGGTAATCTTTCTGAAAATCCTGTGCTATGGGATTTTGGGAGACCTGAATAGCCCAGCCTCAGTTGCTTCAGCTAGATATCAATGAAACATCTGAACCATGGGACTAGACTGTAATACCCTTTTAGCTCTGTTGCAACATTGTCTAAGAGCTCAGCACAAAAAAGAAGAGATGCCTGCATGAAGAGAGGATGAATAATCTGATCCAGCCTCACATACAAAGTCCTTCAGGTGAGATTTCACATCCTCCCTCCACCTCTATCCCTTCTTTAGCTGTGGCTTGTGGGTGTCAGACGCCTTATGGCCACAGGAGACATGTCACTGTCATATTTTTGTCCTGGAAGTACAAATTTAGCCGATGTAAACACCGCTTGTTGTTCTGTAAAGGGATCCCGCCACGGGGCAGACATACCTGCAGGTCACATGGCCGCAGAATGACACAGCAGCCGCCTGACCACTGATCACAGGTAACTGAGCCCGGCTGACACAGCGGCCCACTAATAGTGTGGCTGGTAATCTGTTTGTACCTGCTCAATGTGTGCGGACTTTCAAACGGCTATGAGCTCTCTGTGATCCTTGAATACATCACAAAGGCAGAGAAGTGCCTATTGTCATCACTGGGCCCAAAATATGTGCTTATGTTCCTTGTTAGTGTCAGTTTTGCTCCCTCATGTGATGAGATGGCACAGAGTAGGCCTACGTGTTGCTCTGAGCTAAAATAACTAGTGCTTTGTATATTTTTTAACATCTACAGGTGTAAAAATAACAAGTAGATTTATTAATAGCCCAACAGAAGTGTGTATTCTTAGTACGTGTTATATTGTAGTGTTTAAATGTAGATAATCATTTCATTACACAACTAAGAGCTGGTCAGCTGAAAAAAGGTAAATACAAAAAATAATAAATCCAGGAGAGGGGCAAAAAAGAGCTTTGGGTCTGTATTGTCACCTTGTCTCTTGCTAAGTTGGTGAGTTTTTGATAACTTGATGCCTAAAGCAAACATTTCTGATAAACAAGATACATAATTTCCTTACTGCTACTGTTGTCTGTACACTGGATGTGAAATGACTTGCCACCAAATTATTTTAGCAAAACATAAAGGATGGAAACAGCTCTGTTGAAACAGAACAAAACCACCTACCAGCACCTCTTCAGCTCACCAGTGAATATATTTGAATTTATTAGTTTAATCTGCAAACTGAAATGGTGAACAGAGGGTCTATGAGGGGTGATGTTCAAGACAGTTTATCTTATAGTTTACTGACACATAAACATCCTGGAATCTGCACTGAATACTCACTTGACTTCTTCAAATAGGTGGTTTGGACATTTTAAACAATACTTCAGGAACACCCAGTTTGATAGCATTTGTCTGTTTAACAGAGTTTGGTTGTGGTTCAGTTGTTTTTAGTACAGTATTCTCTTGTGCATCAAAATATGAGGTTTAAATGTTTTGTGTGTTTGAATTTGAACAATGAAAAAGCAGCACAAGTTTTCCCTTCCTCATTCTTCATAGCTGTAATAACTGAGTTCGACATTGTATTCGTGTTTCACAGTGTGTTGTAAGAGGGCTGGATGTAATAACAAATGTCTTTTTGGACCAACATTACTGCAATTAAAATGTCTCAAGAGGCTCTGCTTCGGCACACATCATTTGTGTGCACTCAGCCAAAGTTTGGGATGTGTTTCTGTGCTTTCTGTGCTTCAAGGAAGGAGGTTTGGAACCTGATGGAGCACATTTCTCTTGTCCTACTTAAACATCCAGAGCAAAGAACAAACAAACGACTCTGACATGCACTAGCTCTTTTTGGTCTCATAAATAACAGTAGCCACTGTGCATCAGTGATATCTTAGTGAGTATCTCAGTTATGCAACATGAAAACCCACACAGAGCCAGGTGTCACCAGATGCAGCACACTAACCTACTTTACTGCACATGTTGGCATCGTCACACAGTCAGCCCGAAGAAAAGCCCAAAACACATCACTCGAGAGTCACCGTGAGGTTACAGCGGTGACAACACAACGGGGGTCCCATTCAGCTGAAACAGCCTTTATAGTGCATCCAGGTGCAGTGTGCAGTGAGATATTAGCCATGTGCTCACTGTGTCGGTGTTTATTGCTCTTTATGGATGCAGGCCAAGGAGCTTCTCATCCACGCAGCCTGTAATTAGAGCTGTGTTTCTCTTCTGTTGACAGAGGTGGACAAATGCAAGTCATCCAAATGCGTGCTTTGTACACATTTTTTCTTTGTTCATCTTCCTCTAATGCAACAGCTTTTTGGTAAACAGCCTCTCCAGGTCAAGGCGATAACATCAGCCTCTGCTGCCAATCCGTCTGAAATGGTACATTTTAAATTGCCTTGTGTGGCATCAGCTGCTCGGGCACGTTCAGTTAATCTTTAACTTTTGCAATCTCTTTGCTCTCCTCTCTTGTTTACTTATTTTATCACTTCAGCAGCTCTCAGATTCAGTTCATATATGAAGTGAAAATGCAGCACGTAATAAAAACCTCAGCTGATATTGCTGGTTTATCAAAGATGGGGCTGTGAACTGTTTTATTGCAATCAATTCAATATTATCACACACACTGGCCATGGTTTTACTAGTGACACAGTTTTGGTGTAAATCTGACCTAATGTAGCCTGCGTCCTCCTGACTCTTCCTCTACAGCTCTCCTCTCCCACAGGCCCTGGTGGGTCCATTTACTCGAGTGATCCACTGTGTCAGTGGTACAGAACCTGAGACAAATAGCATTTAAAGCTTAGGGTTGAGCACCCACAACAGAAAATAGGTAGGAACAACACTGAAATGATCTCATGTACAATATATAATATAACATTCTTAGATCAATATAGTCAATATTTTGCAAAAAGAGTACTTTTTACCTTTGATGCTCTGTGTTTCGCCACCAACACTTCTCTTTGTAAGGAGTATTTTTACACAGTGGAGCTTTTGCTCATTTTCAGATGTGCATACTGTGATGAAGAAAGCACCTCAGAGTGTAACCAGTCACCTCTCTGTCACACACACACACACACAGCAGACTGTCCTTCGGAACATGTGAGAGGGACAAAGACATGTTGAGTCTCTGTGTAACACTGATAGCTTATCTCTGAACAACACATCCGTGCTCAGGTGTTCACCACTGCTCATCTTTCCTGCAGGGAGGGAGCCGCGCGCTCACACACACGCGCGCGCGCAGGTAAACAGATGAGAGGTCCAGTTCAAACCAAAATGTCTCCAACCGCCCGGTAAGGAGGGTTACAGGCTTTACGGATCATCATGTTAACAATGCAGAGATGGCGCTGCCCCCTTTTCCCTGGCTGAGGTGGGAGGGCCGCGCTTGTTTTTGACACGATGCAAATAATGGGCGGTCACGTGACCCGGCGGGGTATATTGGAGGCGGGATGTAAACACAGCGCCTAAGAGCTGAGCAGACCTCGGAGCTGCCCGGTCCGGACCTCAGCCGTGAGCCTCTCAGCCCAGCCGACCCTCCGGCCGAGAAAGCTATTTCTTTCCGACTTCAGCTACAGTGATAGCTAAGTTTGGAGAGGAGGACAGAGGGAGAAGCGCCGCGTCTGTCTTTGTGTGTGTTTGTGTGTTGTTCGCTCATACCGCTGCAGACTGGACGATGCAGTGCTAGCTGACCTCCTTCACATCACAATAGAGAAGACAGCGCGAAGCGAGCCCAGCGACATTCACCTTGTTTTTGTGCCACTCGGACAGTTTTATAATGGATAACTCTGGAGCTAAGAAGACATGCTGTGGTAGGTGGTGTATTGTTGCCTGTAACATAAAAATAGTCCCCTTCCCGCGGTGGAGGCGGACCTCTGGCGGTACCGTGGCACCAACTGACTCTGACACCTGAATGTTTCTTTTGCAGAATCCGTGCGGGACTTCTTCACCTCGGCTAAATTCCTCATTTACATGGGCCACGCTCTGTCGACATGGGTGAGTGTGCAGGGAGCCACAGTGACCCATCATGTGTGTGTGTGTGTGTGTCCGCGCTCATCGTGATGACAGGCTGCGTGTGTGGCTCCTCACTGTCCAAGCCAATGCAGCGCAGCATCAGTGTGTTATTGTTGCATGAATGTGCTGTTATAGCTGTCATTACAATACAGAAATGACATGTTTTCCCTGCGTGGAGCTCACCACACAATGCAGGTGGTTACAAATAGCTCCCATGCCTAAAGGATGGATTAAAGTGAGCAGGGTGTTACTTTTTCAGCCCTTGAAAGCAGAGAGGGCTCTTGTTTTTTTCCTGTTAAGACCTGGAGTGGATGTTTGAATCTAAAATCAGCCTTTAAATGATGACCCTTTGCATCTCCAGGGTGACCGCATGTGGAACTTTGCTGTGGCCGTCTTCCTGGTGGAGCTGTACGGGAACAGCCTGCTGCTCACGGCCGTGTACGGGCTGGTGGTGGCCGGCTCCGTGCTGCTGCTGGGGGCCATCATTGGGGACTGGGTGGACAGAAATCCCAGACTCAAAGGTAAGGCAGCACAAAATAAAAAGGAGGGATTGTCACAAATTTAAGTGCAACATGTTGGGCGCTCTCAGTTGTAGACATGCCAATTTAGTGTCAGATACAGTGTGCACATCCTCACTTTCACAGTTTAATGCACCTCTTGTGGAATGTCTATCCAGAGGAATTTGGCAAAGACACTATCAGATCTGATGAGGGAGCGGGGATTGTATCCAGCCACCCTGTGAAAGCGCTCTACTGAACTAATTTATCAGACAGAAATCTCTTGTTCTTGATCAGATATCTGTCCCTAATGTTCTTCGTGTCGTTTCCACAGTGGCCCAGACTTCGCTGCTCGTCCAGAACAGTTGCGTCATCCTGTGTGGGATCCTCCTGATGGTTGTTTTCCAGTTCAAAGAACAGCTTGTGGAGCTTTACAATGGATGGATTCTGGTAAGATCTCCCCTGTGCTGTGTCTGACAGTCGTTGTCAACGTGATCTGATGAGGATTTTCACTGAAAGCGTTTTCACCACTTTTCCCCAAGTACAGTACTCTTGACTGCAGACTCTGACTGATATGGACAATCACTATGATTTATGAGCACTTGAACTGCCTTAACAGATGACTGAAATGAGTATAGTTCACTCACAGAGGACCTTTGACTGTCCTACTAACTTCCATTGATACAGTAGGTTACTGATTATTGGTGATATTGGTTTGTGAAATTTTTGTTCTCAAAACTTGAAACTTTTTATTTCATTATACTCAGCACATTCTTTTTGGTGCCTTAAAATAATTCATAATGGAATTATCAATTGAATTTGTAATAATATTCAGTTGTCACAAGATCGTATATAATTAGGTTTTCTTATCACGCGGAAACAAAGTATGAGCGGTAATTACACACATGTCCTCAACAGTCTTCTGTAGGACAACATAGCTTGTGTCAGTGTTTTTCAAGGGGCTTGTTTACACTTGTTGAACTATGTAACTTCACAACAGCTCCGTCTCTGCATAGATTTGAACCTGACTCTGCAGCCGACCGAGACGCAGAGCTGAAGACTAGACAGGTTTCCATCCATCATGGGAGACTGGTTGGGGTATCGGGTTGAAACACAAAGGCCTTTTCAGCGTTGCCCTCTGCATTTGTGGGCTGCCTTTGGGTCTCAGGCAAAAGGGGGGGATTTTCGCCATGTGAGAGTGTTTAGAAAGCTGGCCTGTGCCAGAGAGTGCGTGGAGGTGGGGAGAGGTTGGTGAAACAGGAGATTGAGTGTCTCGTTGAAGGCTGTGTAGTCAGCAGGTTCTTCAAGGCCAGTCACATGACACAGAGAGAGAAATGTGGCCCAGCCTGTCCAAGCGTTTTAGTTGCTTTCCTGTCCAGAGCAGCTGCGTTACAGTGCACACACACAGATCAACAAACAAACCGGCCGGCCAGTGTGTTTCACAGACAAACCATTTTCTAGAGGAAATATGCAATGTTTTTAGTTTAGCTTATTTGTCTTTACTGCTACTGTATTTGCTGTAGTTGCTTTAGTCACGTGTTGAGCATTACAGGGGCCATGACTCTTTCATTTAAGTTCACAGAACATTATAGATTTTTCTCCAGAGGAAGTTATCTATTCTTTAGTGTACATAAGATGGTGACCGTGGTAGAAGTACTTAAGCTGTGTGTTTGGCTAATAAAGATTTTTGTTTGGTTTGTAATATCACATCAATAGAAAGGCTTTCAATCCAGCCAATGTCATTCTTAAATATAAATCATCAACATGAACATCAAATTGGAGGTATTCTCACCAAACTGTGACAATATGATGTGTAATAATTATTTAAAATTATTCTTATATATCCAAGGGTGAGGCTGTAAATGACAGTACATGTGTGTATTTGTGTTAATGGAGAAACATGTCGTCCAGTGTGGCTCACTAATGTTTACAAAAGTTTTTTGGTAACAATTGAGAAATAACTTGTATGTACCAGCGATACTTAATCATGTCAGTTACTGGAAGTTTAAAAGTTTCCATGGAATTTGTTGACATTAAGAAAATATAGAACACAACCGGCCTTGTCTGTTTACGACGCGCAATGGGTATGGATGAAATTTATCATCAATATATAAATGTAAAAACACCCTCTTTTTTTTCAGACCACCTGCTACATTCTGGTCATCACAATCGCCAACATCGCCAACCTAGCTAGCACAGCTACGTCCATCACCATCCAGAGGGACTGGGTGGTGGTTGTGGCAGGTCAGGACAGCAGCAAGTTGGCAGGTCAGTGTTTCTGCCCCACAGCTGTCTTATCACTGAATGTAGGCCTCATGTGATCCATTATCAGATGTGTTCACCGGGCAGACTTTGAACCCTGGATGCTGACTCACTCTCATTTTCACCTTTTTATGTCCCTGCAGTTTTCTCCTGTTTGTTATAAACTATTTAAAAGATTAGCTCACATGATGGAAATGTTCTTAGCGCTCATGAACTTGGTAACCTTGTGTAATTTGCAGTGCTCAGTGTGTCATTCTTGTCTAATTTATTTTTTGTATGAAGGTGTGAAACCAAATCAAAATCAAACAAAATCTGAGGCCTGTAATGGAATACAGTTTGATCAAACAACCTACTAAAACTGGACCTAATATTTACTTACACCCCTTTCCACTTTTGTGTCAAACAGACATGAATGCCACAGTGCGGATTATAGACCAGCTGACCAACATCCTGGCTCCCATGCTGGTGGGCCAGATAATGGCTTTTGGCTCCCATTTCATTGGCTGCGGCTTTATCTCCGGCTGGAATCTGTGCTCCATGTGTCTGGAGTATGCGCTGCTGTGGAAGGTCTACCAGAAGACGCCGGCCCTGGCTGTGAAAGCCGGCCAGAAGGAGCAGCACCAGGAGCTCAAACAGCTCAGCCCACCGAAAGGTAGCTACAGGAAGCCCCTCACAGAAAGACCAAAAATCCTGCTATATTATATGTGGAATAAGCGTCCTGCTCTCTGGTTGAGTTATGAGAGTTTGGGCTTGTGTGATGATCCAGACTGAAAATAACTATCTGCTCTTTCACAGACCCGGAAAATGGCCAAAGTCCTGAGGAGTCGTCTCAGCCGCTGATGAATGACACCCCAGTCGTGGCTGAGCCGGACTCTGCCAAGCAGCGCGGCTGTTGTTACCAGGTGGCCGAACCCCTACGCACCTTCAAGGCTGGCTGGGTGGCCTACTACAACCAGAACATTTTCTTTGCCGGCATGTCCCTGGCTTTCCTCTACATGACGGTGCTGGGCTTCGACTGCATCACCACCGGCTATGCCTACACACAGGGCCTCAACGGCTCGGTGCTCAGCCTGCTGATGGGGGCCTCGGCCGTGTCAGGCATCTGCGGCACCGTCGCCTTCACTTGGGTTCGCAAGAAGTGCGGCCTGATCCGCACTGGTTTCATTTCAGGCATGGCCCAGCTGTCCTGTCTCATGCTGTGTGTCGTCTCAGTCTTTGCTCCGGGGAGCCCCTTCGACCTCAGCGTCTCGCCCTTCCAGGACCTTTACACCCACCTGATCGGAGAGACGACACTGCCCGAGGCTGACCACAGCCTCACCAGCGTTCTGACCGGTGGCAACGCTACGACCACTGCCGCACCAGCCGAGGAGCTGCCACCTCTGCAGTCCTACTTGTCTGTTAGTCTGCTGTTCGCTGGCGTCATTGCTGCTAGAGTTGGTGAGTAAAGTAGTCCCCTTCGAATTTTGTTTTCCAGATCTGGTTGCAAGATAAATATCTAAATATCACAATGATATGGTGTTTTATTACTCTGATGAATAATTTTGTTTTGAAGCACGATCTGTTAGAGTAGAAACTCCAAAGTGCAAACTATCACTGATTCCCACTAAAGTAAATGGTACATAGTCGTAAGTTAGTGTCACTCAAAAGATTAGTGTCCTTGCTTTGTTGGCATCTTCACTTCCTTTCATAAGATTGTAAAAGGCTATTTCCCAAATTATGACTTCCTAAAAGTGATTTAAGCGGGTCCACAGGTTGAACGTTTTCATAAGTCACCGGAATTTGACACAGGACCTCTGCGGATGTGCCATGGATGTCAGAGCAATATCTGCAACCTTTGGTTCCCATAATATTACCTGATCATTCCGGCAACGGCTACTGTCGTCTTCTTAAGTTTTTTATTGTGGCTGTAAAAATACCATTAGGACTGATTGCTGATCTCTGTCTTGCAGGTCTGTGGTCCTTTGACCTGACAGTGACGCAGCTCATCCAGGAAAATGTGATTGAGTCAGAGCGAGGTGTGATCAACGGCGTCCAGAACTCCATGAATTACCTCTTAGACCTGCTGCACTTCATTATGGTGATTCTGGCTCCGAACCCAGAGGCCTTCGGCCTCCTGGTCATCATCTCTGTCTCCTTCGTGGCCATGGGTCACATCATGTACTTTGGCTTTGCCTTCAAGAGCCTGGGTAGCCGCCTTTTCCTCTGCTGCTCGCCAGAGCAGAAGGTGGAGAATGTGGACAGCCCCTCACTTCCTACCACTGTCTAACCCCTTTAAAGAGACTCTGTCCTGGGTAAATATTTCTCATGCCTTACACCACCCCTGCATCTTATTTATCGAACTAACATCTTTGCTTGTAGCTGGCAGACTGCTAACAAAAACCAGAGAAAGGTAACTTAAGATGCTTTACTTACTAACTGTAGCCATTATTAAAGCATAACTCATTAGCAGAGGAGGTGAGTAGAAAGCTTGGAGTCATAGAAAAGTAATCCATAGTACATCTTTAGATAAGGCAGGGCTTTGCTAACGTTTTCAGCCTGGGAGTCAGATGAGAGCCTCAGCTTCTCATATATGGGTCCATGATCTTACATACATACATGCATGTACTGTCAAACAAGGATCCATCACCTCTAGGGTTGTGACACCGGTGTGGGTCCAGTTAAAGAAGTCAGGGGATAAGGCACTGTACAGTGGTCTCCTCAGCCTGGATGCAGCTGTGAAGATTTCTAAAAGGTGCTTCAGCTAACTAAAGGGCAAAGTGAGGGAGACATCTTGCAGGGAAGCAGGCACTGAGGCTCAAAACATGGGGGACAACTACCTGAGACCCCGAAAGACAGAACATCCCCCGTTTTCTCACACTTGCCTCTCAGTGACGTCATTGGTGCTGTAGCTGTGTCTGCTTGCTGTTCTCTGATAGCTTACTCTCGTGCCAGCTTACACATACATTTATGATGAGCAGGTCGATGATGTCTTCCTCCAGAGGTGGGGGGGAAGGATACTTGTTATTTAACCAAACACAAAACTGGGATCCAGCCTCTTTAGTTGGTGGCTATAAGGGTTATGCAATTAACTGTATTTATTCAGGAAATGCAGACGGTGGTTTTTATAATAATTGTATCATCAGTATTGTGTTGCATGCTTGCAGTTGTGCCATAAGAAAGAAATGAGAAATCCTATGCACCCTGGTCAACAGATCTCTCAGTTACCAAAGTCAAAGTCCAAAAGTGGCATAAAAGGAAGTGAGGGAACCAGTTATCTGTCTGAAGCATTCCAAATATCTATTTTTACATCAGGTGACAGTAGTTGTGTAGGTTCGCTAACACTTTCATACAGCCCAAGTCAGAATATTTCTAACCCACTCTGAGATTGTACTTTCTGCTAGTTTACATTTATAGTGTTATTTTGTCACCTTTTGATTTTAATGTTCTCTTGAATCATTTTTCAATCATGATTGTTACACAGGCACTTTAAGTGATTGACATTTGTCATTACACCCAACGCGTGATCAGGCATTTGATCAATATTTTTGCACAAGACTGATGTCCTGACTCTCCCCGAAAACCCCTGCTCAATCTTATTTCAGTCACTTAGGGTCTCCCTGTGAGTCTGTGAGGTGATGTGTGTGTGTGTGTGTGTGTGTGTGTGT
Organism: Amniataba percoides; assembly: GCA_037176925.1. Classification (NCBI taxonomy): domain Eukaryota; kingdom Metazoa; phylum Chordata; class Actinopteri; order Centrarchiformes; family Terapontidae; genus Amniataba; species Amniataba percoides. The sequence continues at coordinate 21,315,892 of JBAJHX010000043.1, read as the reverse complement.
GTGTGTGTGTGTGTGTGAGAGAGAGAGAGATACGTGGTTAAAAAGGCACATATAACACTCAGCACCACATGTCTATAAGAAAAATTTGTACCAGTTCCTGTGAAAAAGTCTGAATTTCCCCTGAAGTTAACCTCAGATAGCCCCTTTTCCTCAGAAGCAGCCAACAGACCCTGGACCTGGACTGAGTCAGACTTTTAGTCCTCACTGCTGTAAGCTTCAGCAAAGGTGGAAACATTTTACTCTGACACTTACTGTGGACAGCTTTAGCTGTACAGTGCAGGTCTAGAAAGTGGTTAAGTGATTTCATTTTGTCTCCAAAAACTAAAATCAGAATTCATTAAGAAAAGAGCTTTGCCATGTGACTTTTTTACAGGAATGATGAATGTTAAATGTAATATAACACAGAGGATAGTCATCTGGCTGTGTAATATAATTTACACAGCAGTATCCACCTTAGGTTTAATTAGCCACTGTAAGCTACTGGTCAGACTAGAGTTTTAATGGATCCAACTTTTCATTTATAAGGCGCAATGTGTCATTGTTCTTTCAAAAATGACATTATCGCACTTCAAAGATCTACTCAAATGAAGTAACTAATGTAGCTGTAGTTCCTTTAGACCTCTGACCTTCAGTGATTTCCGTTGCCTTACTGTAAATGAGCTTTGACAGCTGTTAAACGCACACGTGTGCCTACATCAAGATGGTTACTAACCACGCCCCAGCCATGAAAAACCTCACCCGCCTAGGCAAGAGTTTGGTTATGGGTGGGGGGATATTTAGCTTGGAAGCGGGGGTAACCACACCAGATGTAGGAGAACAGAAGGCCACTTTTTAGCTGCACAGCCTCATGAAACCTGCTGGAGGACATAGTGTTGAGTCAGGATGTCTGCAGGTGTGCACGCTCACTGGGAACGGAGCCTGATTTTCATGCGCCACCAGGGTTTAAACTAACCTCAGACTGGGCATGAGAACAAAACCAGCCTCTACAACAGTTGGTCTGCTGATTCAGGAATATCACACATGGCCATAACTCTTTATTTTTAATGTAAATAACATTAGCTATCAGTTAATATACTTACTTTCATATACAATTGGAAAATACAAAAAAATGTTGTGTATAGAGTTGTCTTGCTGTTTGTCTGGAAATGTTGACTTCTTCTTTTTTTTTTTTTTTTTTTTACATGTTTTTATATACCTAATGTTAACATTTTGTGTCAAATTAAGGTTTCTTAAAGATTTTTTTTAATTTGTGTATTGAGCAATTATTGCATTTCCTTTGAATACGAGTATCATACTGATTTAATCTGAAAAAATATATCTGTATATATAAACCTATATATCAGTGTTATTGTAGTTCACTAGACAAAAGCATTAAATCATAAAGAAATCATTCATTTATATGTAATAATCACACTCCACTGAAAATATGGATGTTGGTACTGCCTGTATTGCATGAGGTCTCAAAAATAAAGAAAACCTTTACAATCGCGTGTGTGTGTGTGTGTGTGTGTGTGTGTGTGTGTGTGTGTGTGTGTGTGTGTGTGTGTGTGTGTGTGTGTGT
>JBAJHX010000043.1:21277412-21305614 GCA_037176925.1 Amniataba percoides | reverse complement strand
TGTTCTGTTAAACGCTTGAAGCTTAAGCTCAGAGATAGGAGAAGCGGCGAACAGACAGCGCCAGCGTCCTCTCCCTCGAACAGTCCTGAATCAGGCGACAGAGCAATGTCCTTGTCTCCAGTTCTGTACTTTGCTGTATGATCAGTTCAAACTGATATCATAGTCAACTGCTCATCAAGACAAATTCTGCATTTCTGTATAGATACTCGAGTCTCTCACTTTGTGTGCACTACGGCTGACTAGTTGCCTTTTATGTTAAACTCAGTGAATCTATGTGTATTTGAGTGCATTTTTTTGCTCTGACCTGATTGCTCGCGGTGGCTGGGACAGAGTTGTCAGGAGCTCCCAGGAAGCCGGACTCCACACAGTCACCACCTCCTGAAAGCTGACAGCCAACAGAGAACCATCGGCTGAGAAACAGCAGCATTCGGGGACCAGGCTGTGATAGGCTCCGACGAAATCACACGACCAAGAAGGACCTTCATCTTGTGGCACATTGAGACAGGAAGGAGAGAGGGAGGCGTGTTGGATTAGTGAGAAATTCAGCTTGATTTGGCTCAGACCTAACTGAATGATGCAATGATGGAGGCTGGCACTGACAAAGTGACTTCATTCCTATCAGTGTCTACCTAGCTACAAATGTGCAGAATCATGGTTGTACAAAAGCAGCACCTGCATGGCGCTGATGGTGGGATGGATATTCTGATGCACGTTTAGATGTGTTAGGAAGAGTTTAAAATAAAACATATGTTTGAACCTCTGAAAGGTGATTTTGTCCGTTTGGACTAGCAGTTACATCTGATTGAAACGTCAAGTATTAAAAAGGTAAGCCCTGACCTTTTGTTTTTCATCAGGATCAAGGTGATTAAAAGACACAGAATGTGTTACAGGTTAATTAAATCTGAGAACAAACCACACTTGCTATGTGTGGGCCAAAAGGTGGAGTCTACACTGTCACATTTGAAGGTTCACATTTTACCTCAACAGCCAACAAATACACCCCTGTGCTCCTTCAGTCACAGCATTAGTGTTGTTCTGTGCAGAAGCATAAGAAGTCAGTATTTGATGACCTGAGATAAGATGTATCCCATCTACAGAGCCTGGGATGTGGATGTTTCTCATTGCAAACACAGGGGAAGCCAAAAGTGTATTGGATCAGAAGTGCAGACTACAGCTTTAACTGAATATTAACTTGTAAAGTACACATTCAGTAAACTGAAGTTGTACACCACAGACCACCTTTGACCAAAATCCTATAAACAAAGAAAGGGAAACACAGCAAAGAAAAGAACTGAGTAAATACCACCAGACTTTAGCACAGCTCAGCCACTCTGCCTTTTGGTTAGACGGACTTTCAGAGACTTGCCTACCCTGCTCACCTTCTGTGTGGGCTGGTGCGGCCAGCTGCCAGGCTTTGAAGTGTCCGTCCTTGCTGGTGGAGACCAGCATGGTGGTCTGGTTGTCAGTGGCATGTAGAAAGCACATGGCTGTAATCCGGGCCTCGTGGGGGGCCGAGATGGTTGTGTTCAGCACAAAACTGCAGGTGATACAGAACATTGTAGTTAGGAACCAAGAAAAAAAACTCAACATTAAACTAAGAAGCCCCTACTTGTCAGCAGTTTCTCAATATAATCCAAAAATGACCCGTAAACTCCCTTTTTACAGCAGTGTGATTCACAAAGATAGACTACAATCTTGAAAACAAAGTCTACAACTGAATTTTATCTGCCATTGACTGACTGAAGCATCAACATGTAGAAGCATCATATATACACGTCCGTACCTCTGTGTTTGTTCATCAAATAACCACAGTTTCAAGTTGAGCTCCAGCTCAGCAGCTTTCTGTTTTCTTTCTTCCACTGTTGCCAGCCAGGAGCCAGAGGCATCGAAGGTGGCTTTGACCACCTCAAACTGCTGCAGGCCCGACTCGTGAATGTACTCCTGCTGCACTATATCCAGCTGTGAAGAAGATAAGAAGATGGCAGAACTCAGAATTTAGCGGTTACGAGCACACTGCTCTTGACAGTACTGTTAAGTGAGCCTGTGGATTTGAGGTTGAATTGTCTGTCTTCTCTCGTAATTAAAAGTTGTACTGATGCTATTTCAGGTGCTGAATTATGTCATATAAGGTTCAAGGTATGAGCCACAGACTTATTTGGTCTTAACTTATGTGAGATATCTTCAGTTTAGAAAGCCGAGTTCTTACATTGTACAGTAGTTTGTCTCTTTGGAGGGAGTAAAACTGCAGGTGGCCTGGTTTCCCGTTTAACACCAGGGATTTGCTGCGTGGGTCAGTCATCAAGTCTGTCTGGACACTTTCTCCTGCAACAGGTAAAAATTTTTTACAATTGATTGCTTTTTTATGTGCACAGTGGAAAATGTCAGAGCTTGTTTTTCCTCTCTTCTTGACATGTTATATGAAGAACGGTTTGATGAGAGAAAAAGGGGTGTTAGAGGGTACAAGTTGTACCTATGATGTACCTACTGATGCAGGATAATTTAGACAAAAAAAAAAAAAACACACATACATTTCCATTAAGTTAATCTGATCTATCTCTGATAACAGGCGATGTGAGCTACAGTACATGATGTGGTGTTTCAGGTTAAATATGAATGAGACTTACTGAAGATGTAAAAAGTAATTTCACTCCAACAAAACTTCTCCACTAGTGGGAAGTTATCGCTCTCTTGTCAATTCTTATGCAGGATGATTAAAAATGAGTATTTAAAGGGTTTGTTACTGAAGGCAGCATTATGCAATATTCCCATGTCCCTGTGGGTGACTGGTTTATTGGTTACTGCCCTCTCCATAATGGGTAAAATCTTTCTTAGGAACTAGATTGTTTTCCAGGAACTGTGAGTGCTATTTATGGTATAAACTGTAGGTTTATCATTTATGAGCCCATACAGCATGTTTGTGATCAATATACAGTGATTGCACTTTCCACCTGCAGTGTCTGTACTCACCTTTGACCAGGCCCTGAATGACAGCCGACACTTTAACACAACTCTGGATGATTGTGATCTCTAAAACAAGAGGACACACATGTCAGGAACCACAGACCTCATTTCAAACTGAAATCTTTGCAACATGTCTATCCATGCACTTCACAACTGCAGTTATTGATCCACTTATAGTAGTGTTGTCTTTCTCAATTGTATCAGTCAAGAAAACAGACTAAATCCCAAGCCAATCATTGTGAATTAATGCTGAAGCTTTCTTAAGGCGAAGTAAAACTAGTGGCCCCTAGCTAGTATGAGCTTTAAAAAAGTTATACACATGACTATTTCCAGTCTTTGAATCATTTCCTAAAAGCTTGTTGCTCATTGTGTTTCACAGGAGTGTATGATACAGGTTGCAGCTCCTTACTGTTGTCACTATGTGAGGTACAGAACAGTGCTCCATCTGGTGAAACGGCAATGTGTGTGATGGCAGCACCCAGGCGGGGCAAGAAGTCCCGCTGGCTCTCTTGGTTGTATCGCCACTGGACGAGCACGGACTCCAAGCCTCCACTCAACAGGTTGGTGCCTGGTTAAACAAAGCAGAAAGACATACAGTTAGGCCAGACAGGGGGGGTCTATTTCTTAAATACAAAGAGAGCTAAATGAGTCACTGGACCAAAAAGTTTTTTTTTTTTTTTTTTTTTTTTTTTTTTTTTTTTTTTTTAAATCGTACAAAATCTCCAGTTTCTGGAGATCTTAAAACAGCTTGAGTGAGGTGAAGAATCCCCACATAAAATGAGAAAGATATTCAGAGTCGGAAGCCACCTACCCTCTGGGGTGAAGCACACAGAGCTAACAGCACTGTGATGCCAGTGCAGGGTGGAGTAGGTGTATTCCTTCTTGTGGTTGAAGTTTCTCCTACGATAAACAGTGATTTAAGAAAAATAAAGTTTCTACATTAATACGATTTATAGAGACACACTGCAGAGACCTGAGAAGTCCACAAAAATAAAAATGGGTATAATCAAGGAAAAATTGTGACAGATAAGTTTGGAGTTAGGGAGGTGTCACAGTGTTTCCTTCATATTGTGGTGCAGCTATCAAGAGGAGACAAACAACAGTGAGTGGCAGATGTGCAGAGTTAAAAACTGTTGGAACTTATCAAAACACCGAGTGAGCGCATATGCGTCAAGGTCATGATGTGACTACACTCACCACACTCGAATCTTGCCATCTTCATGCCCCGTGGCGATGCAGTCATCTGTTGGGTGACTGGCAACGCACGTGAATGTGTTCTTGCCTCCCTTCTTGTTGTCTTCTTTGAGGGAAAACCTAAATGACCCAAACAAGGACAGATGTACAGCGTTGATAAACATCCTTGTGGCTTTGTAGGCATATTTGTGAGCATTATGAGTTTTAGGATTCATGACCTATGACAGCATAACAACACTCCTGATCTCCCTGTCATTTTGTGTCCATTGCTGGAGAAATAACATACAACACCAACATGCAAAGTATTTGTGGTACTGTTTGTGGTAAGGCTGTGAATGGTTTGCATTTTTATTTTAAACTAAATATGAGAAATTATTGCTTTTACTCTTCTTTTATATCTAAAATACTATCTGCACACCTCATAACTGACGCATCTCACACAGTGACTCACCTGTAGGACTTCTGCTTCTTGAAGAAGTAGACCTCCAGTTGCAAACCTTTAACTGATGCAATATGTTCCCCCTGTGTTGAAGACATCATTGGATTATCATTACAAACATGCAGAAAGCCTGACCAAGGATCTAGCTTTAAAACTAGTTCTTGAAGTAGTGTCGGTTTGAATTTAAAAAGTGGGGGCTGTGGCGTTATTTAGCATTTGATGGTTATATGAATGTTATACATCAGCGTATTATTTGATAGTGACACATTTTATGTGTCCACTGGGGACGACAGGAATTTCTGAAGATAGATACAAGCTATAGCTGGCTCTCATTGGCAAAAAATAATGTATCCTATATCATTTGGTACCACAGCCCACAAGTGTTCAAACCAGTATCCCTCTGAGAATCACTTTTACAGAAGCAACTGTTCCCAACAGTGTATAAGTAACAGTGGTGGTGTATGTACCCCTCTGCCAAAGGCGATGGCCTGTGGGTTGGAGCTGACATCGCTGAGCACAGCAGAAAGTTCTCGGGCATCCAACAGCTGATCTCCACTTTGTGGCAGATGTACTGCAACCAGCTGGAACACCTCTACACACACACACACACACAATCAAACATCAGCCTATTAGAATTTCTTACCGAGTGACCTCTCACCCAGTTACTACTTTAAACATGTTAAAGCCCCCATGAGAGCGATTTGACTTTTCGGTAGCTGGTGACACCTAGTGGAGGTTTTTATAAAGGGACTGTGGTCAGAAAAAAGATGTCAAACCTACCTGATCTTTTGTCACTTAGCACAGGAGTAATGATGAAGATGACTCCTTCATGGTGTGCAGATGCGTACATGGAGTAAATCGGGTAACCGATTACATAAGTCTGGAAAAGATCACACAGCTGTCACACACCAATCCTTCACTACTGTGTCACTGCACAGGAAGCCCCTTACACAGCTTTGGAGTGCACTGAGAGGGAGGATATTAACATTCAGGTAAACTGTGACGCACACCCACTGCTTTCCACCATGAACACACTGACACCTTCCTTGTGTTTTTCTCATGTAATTACCGTGGGTAGCTCCTGTGAACGTGTCATGTACAAAAAATGCATGCCATGTCTTAAAAATGGAAGTGAGGTTCATTTTTTATCAACTGGTGTGCGCATACTTGCAAGAAAGTTCCAATTAAACCATTTCCTTCACTACACAGCATTTATTCTAAAGCCACAATGAAAAGGTACAAGACCACAACAGTGATTAGAAAGCAGCAGGATGGACATAGTTAGCTGGTTTGAGCCACACTCTCTAACTGGATTGAAAACAACACAAGAATCATGCCTTACCTTAATAAGGATGCCATCCGTGAAGTCCCAAAGTCTGACAGTGCCATCTGCTGAGCAAGAGTAGGCCTGCAAGAAAAACAAGAACACATTGTCACAGACGAAATGTGACAACAAAATCCTAATGTAGAAAACGACTATCTGTAGTTTTAAAAAAAACATTTAAAATGCACCGCTTAGGGCTTCAACTACGTTTCATGTTAATTTGTTGATCATTTTCGAGAACTGATTGTTCCATAAGATGTCACTGTTTCAGAAAACCAGTATGTTCACATGTTTTATTATGTTCACGACACAAAGATATTCAGTTTACTATTCACATCAGAGAAGCTGAAATCAAACTTTTTTCATACATAACATGAAATGATGAATCTTTTTTTTTTTAAATCAGAATAGTTGGCAATACTACTTCAATACTTAATTTATAACTAATCAGTGAATCAATTAATCATTTCAGCTCTATGGAGAAATACTTTACCTTGAACTGAAATAACTCTACTTGGTGTCATAACACATTTTATTCATTCAGGATTTGCTGGGATTTGGATTTTTGAATATGTAGCTGCTCCTAATAAAAATCTACTGGATTAGTGGTGCTCAGAGAGCCAAAAGCTTCATCTCCTTCTAATGACACAGTTACCATTGACAAAATCTTAAGCTGCTGAACTTAGAGAGAACTGGTGAAAGAGCTGCACTGACAGATTTGAGTCAGAAACAAAGCGCCTCATAAGAGCTGAGCTGCTCGTACATTTGCTCCTCATCACTGGGAGCAGTCTAAGCCCAGCTCAGTCCTCATCAGCTTTACATCGCTGGTATTCGAGATGAGTTGATCTGTACCTGCAGGTGGTTGGAGGGTCTGAGCACCACGCCTGTCACCAGGTCTGTGTGTCCCTGCAGATTGTGGACACACTCCTCTGTGGAGGTGCTGAACACCTTCACACACTCCCCCGAGGCGCACAGCAGGAACCTACACAGACAAACAAAACACACACGAAACTTCGGTTCACAGAGCTCAGGCCCTCGTGTGTTCACGGTGTGAGAGCCATGCAAGTGGTGCTCACAGAGCGTGTCACAAAGGAGAGACAGACAGGAGATAGTTTTTATAAACAGCAACGGCACTCGGTCAGCTCGCAGCTTCTGATGCTAATGCTAACAGCTTTAGCTCCGCAGCTAACAACAAGCTGAGGAACCGCGAAAGTCTCTCCAAACAAACACTAAACTGTACCGGAGTGAGAACACACTCTTACCTGGAGTCACTGGTGATGACAGGCCCTCTGAAGTTTAGTTTACTGCCACCTCGGTGAACCACGCGGATATCCCCGTGTTCAACCATGTTTTCACCCAACTCACCTCTGACCTCTGACCTTCTTCTTCTACGTTCCCCGGCCGGTAGGACGCCGTCTCCCCCTGCTGGCCTGGAGGCTGCCTGCAGACGTGGACTCCCTAGTAAAGACGCCCTCCCTACAGTAACCATGTGGTCTCATTTTCTGGTCACTGAAGTCCACTTTTCCATAGATGCGCTCGTTAAATAAAAAAAAACAAGGCACTACTTCACTTTTTTAATTTATTTCTTTCCCTGACATTTCCATGACATCATCATATCAACCCCAAAGACTGTTATTCTCCTCTACATGTGGCAGGATCTGTAACACATCTTTACCCAAACAACTGACCCTCACAGCACAGCGGGTCACTTTCCCACCACACAACACAGTCTGCCTGTCAGTGAACTGTCCTGATTCAGCTGCTCCACATCAGCTCTGCTCAGCCTGCCACACGTTCACCTCCACACATCACAAATGACAGGATTAGAGGAGGTTTTTGCTAAATGAAACGTTATGTTTAATTATTATGCAGAAGTTATAATTATGAGAGAACACCTGCATTTTTTGCCAAACCGTGTCAAGTTTTTAATGGTCCCATCAATTGATAATGCACTGTCACATAACTTCTGTGATTAATTAAGATCTAAAAGTTTATACAAACACATATTTCATTATATTCAAACATCTTAAGGTACAAACCTGATATTTGAGTTTAGAAAATAATTTAGAAAACTTCAGAGATACAGACGTGTTCTGTTTTTAAAGCTTTTACCAGACCCATCCTTATTTGATTCAATCATTTATACATTTATTGAAATAATTATAGTTTAACAACCTCAAGCTTCCATTCTTCAACACAGCACTGAGCCCCTGAAGACCTGAAAGGCGTAAACAACAGTGTCACGGTTGTGGTGACGAGTTCACTTTACCGGTAAATGGTTACTTCATTCCTCTCTCACCACATGCTTACTGTGTGTGTGTGTGTGTTTCCTGGGTACCTGAGCACACCCTCTGAGAGTAAATTAGGTTACTTCCTGAACTGGTAGGAGCATTGAAAAGCGAAAGTCAAAGAGGGAAACAAGTACACATGGTGAGTGAGAGAGACGGAGAGGCAGCGCAGAGACGACTCAGGTAACATGTGAGAGAAAGGCTGTAAACTGCTTCAATAAGGACTGTGAGAGAAAACACAGAGCATGATTTATAATGTAGAATGACAGTAAGACCCTTTTTGCATTTTTTTTTTGCCTTGCTGTTGATGGTGGACCGTTTTGTGTGCAGGCAGGCAGCATGAGCCAGTGGAAACAGATTCAGCAGCTGGAGATCAGACTCCTGGAACATGTGGACTATCTGTATGATGATAACTTCCCCATGGACATCAGGCAAGGCCTGGCCAGCTGGATCGAGTCTCAGGACTGGTGAGTGTGTGTGTGTTTGAGAGTGTGTGTCTGTGTGTGTGTGTGTGTGTTGGGGGCTGCAGCTTAAAAGATCACTGAAGTTAAAAGCATATTTCATTTACCTCCAGTGTATTAGGGTGGGAGCAGATGTCAGAGATACATACCTAAAACACACAGCTAACAAACAAACAAACAAAGAAAAAACAAGCGAGAAAATGTCTGTTTTGCATCTTGGGTGAACTGAACCTTTGAATTTCAGCATATATTAGCATGTCCTGAGCCTGTCAATCCAAAGCTCCAAAACCCCTCAGAGTAAAATCAGAGGAACCGTCTGAAAGCACTGACCAAACCAACATTTTGTTTGGTTTTTAGACCACAGGTTCTTTTTTTCAGAGACCAAAAACATTTAGCAAAATCTTGGTTTGCATTCAAAGAGGGGAAAAATCATACAGACAGTGAATAAGTTTCACCCATTAGACAGAATAAAAAATCATACTTATAAAGTTGTCTCAACGTGCATCATATTAACAGTTTTAGCTTTTTAGTTTTAGCTTTTTAGTTTTTTCAGCAAAGTCTGTTTAAATGTGATTTACTATAAAAGGACAAGGGACAAAATGACTTTGGTAAAGTAGATGTTCAAAAATGTTCATCTTAGTCCTCTTATGATGAGTGACTTTTTTTTTTTTTTTGCTAACTTCCTACAAGGTGGCAAAATAAAAATGCAAACAATTTAATCACACAGTGACATCCAATGGATTTCATTAGCACATCATACATATACCAGGCGGTAGTCACACATGTTCAACACATGAGCCACATCACTCCACAGCAAAACATCACTGAGTTACAAAATATGACTGATCAGGTGGTTATCACCACCCTATACAATTTCTGTGTAATGAAAAAAGAAAATATATCATGTGTACAAAAGTTATCTTTTAACAGCCATCAACAGTAGCTGGTGTGTGAAGTTGTCCTTAAAAAGTTGAATTAAAATGTTGCAGCTCACACGCAGAGAGACTCAACTGGGGCTCTTGTTTAGTTTTACCAGCACACCTCTCTGTTTTCCAGGGACACGGCAGCTAACGATGAGTCAATGGCAGCGGTGCTGTTCACCAATCTGCTGTCCCAGTTGGAGAGGGTGCGTTCACGGGAGCAGAACTTCCTTCAAAGGCACAACATGAAAATCATACAACAGCAGCTTCAGGTGTGTCACCCTCCTTTCATCCCTTTATGCACAAAGTGTTGAGTTACCACAGCGAATCTCCAAACCTGCAACACAAACGTGTTTAGTTCCTAGTCTACAATACTTTATATCTTATTCTACATTTACATTGTCTCATTGGAAAATAGAAAATTAGAAAATAGGAAGGAAGAACCTCTGTCGTGGAACGACCACTATATTGAGACGTCTGAACTCTGATCAGTGTAAGAGAAGGACACTCAATATTTAATCGCTCCACAAAGTTTAAGGTCACAAAGTGGGAGGCAGGCAAGAGGTTTAAAATATATAATGGCAGAGAGTGGCAGCTAAAGGTCACCTGAAAAAGAAAGGTTTTACATTTCCTTGGTACATTTCCAGACATCCTTGGTATTTGCAACACTTTGGGGAATAAGAGGCAAACTGCTTGTATCTCCCAACATTTTGTCAACACACAGTGGCCAGGCTGGGCAAATCATGACAACAACATAAAAGACTTCAGGTGACACCTTCACCTCTCGAAACAAATCTGATCAGCTCTTCTTACTCTTTTACAAACATTGGAAGGCGTCATGAGTGCAGTAAAGAGAAATTGGCATGCTTCATGGTGGAATTCAGGTGCATCCATAGACACATAACACCATCATTATTTGCAAGAGTTGAGTAGAAAGCATCAAAATAAGGGGAAGTAGTTCTGAGGCCTACAGTGTATGTGCACCAGGGGTGAAAGGGAAGTAAAATATACTGGCTGTTCTTTCAGTTTAGAAGTAGCTTTGTATGTAGTGTGTATGAATGCGGCATGAAGAGAGGCCAGCAACGTTGTTGTTCTACACCAAATGTTCTATTCTTTCTACTTTCCACTGAGTACAATGATTATGTGTGGAGGAAAAACAGACTTGTCATTTTCTCTCATGTTCCTGTGTTGTGGAAATAATCTCTCTGTGAGGTCCAGGAGCTGTACAGGATGTGCGGTTGAGGTCGGACCTCATCGGCTCATTGAGCCTCAACAGATCTTATATTTGGGAAAAGACATATGCTCTTGCAGAACAAACCCGTGAGGCTCATACCGCTGTTTCCTGTGTGTCTGAATGTGTGTGTCAGAGTCAGCAGAGGAAGCAGTTACTCCTGTGCGGTAGTCAAGGGTGTTTGTGGGTTGTTATTGTTGTTGTGATGTGTGATTGAAGTTTGTGTCCTCGATTCACATAACACAAGAGAAAATCATATGAAATGTTCTTCCATTTGTTTGTCTCTTCACCCACATCCAAACAGAGTCGCTCTATGGGAAACCCCTCTGTTACACATAAAGTGATGCATTTGACATTTTCATTTGATCTGTTGGTGAACTTCATCAGAAATTCAAGAGAATGTCAGCGCACTGTGGCCTCTGACAAGTTTCTCCAGAATTTCAGTCTTTGTGAATAAAGCAGGTCAACGAAAAAGAGAAGTGAGTGTATACTTGGAGGCTATCCAAAGCTAGAAACACCAAACTAATGTACTGAATGGCATTGTTTTTGGATGAAAGTGAGCATGTAGGTGTGTGCTGATGCATCCTCACTCATCATCCTGGCAGTGATGCCGATAGATGAAAACTTAGTCACACCCGGAGGCGGGAGAAAAAGTTTCCTGTTGTTTTTGTACTTTTTTTAAGTGGGCTTTTGAATGAGCTGATGAGCAAAACAGCACCACCGTCTTCGTGTAAATCTCACACAGACAATCATGTGGCAATGCAGAAGCAGCCGTGGAGGCAGGAGTGTGGCTGAGGGAAAGTTTGTGGCCTTTGTTTGTGACGTGCTGAATAAGCACAGGGCAGTGCTCTGCTGTGTGGCACCTTGCATGGAGGCCTCTGCCATCAGTGTACAGGGTGAACATTGTTAAGGGCACTGAGCGAGTGACAGACTAGCTCCAGTACAAGCCAATTTCAATGATGTCATCAGAGTTGACCCCTGCTACAGGCTAAATATTCAGAATATTTTGGCCACTTTTGTTGAAATTTTGATGATTCCTTTTTAATCTGTCTGACATGAGATGCCCAACTTTAAAGAAGTGCATCAAAAATGAAGAAACTGGGATAGTTTTTCCAAAGACAATGAGCTTCAAGCATAGATTATTAAGAATATATTAACAATTTAGTACTTTAAGTTTTACTGATTATTAGGCTGATGTTTGGCTAAAATCAATAATAATCTCTCACTGTCTCTCAAAGGTACACACTGTCTTGTTTTGCTTAGGAGCGTTATGGTTACAGGCTATAACGCCTTTGGAGAAAACTAGTTATAATCCAATTATCTGTGCACACCTTTGGCTACATGCCTGCTATTTCTAGACTTTCATTATGACTGGTGATGGGCCTTTTATTTCTTGTGAGATTAAAGTTGAACCTCATTCATTCCCTGACAGGATGAAATATTTCCAGTCAAAGTTTCATGTCTCACCCATGGTGACAAATCTCTGTGAAACCTTTTTCTGAGGACGGTGGAGGACGAATCAACTCTGTGTGAACTAAATCAATACATGCAACCAAAAACCAACCCAACTGGGAGGTTGGTTTTTGAGATTAAAGTTGATGAAATCTAAACAATGTTTAACCAGGAATTCTCTCTTTGTGTGTGCATGTGGCCCCACAGGTGAAATACACATCCAACCCTGCCGTCATGGCCCGGGTTATCTCCACCTGCCTCAGGGAAGAGCGCCGCATCCTCTCCAGCGCCTGCATGCAGGAACAGGTTTGTCACGTTGTCTCCCTCAGAGGGAAAGTCCCTCTGCTGCTCGTAAATCAGGGCTGCTACCAGGAAGACGGTGCTTCATAACGCCCACCGCCACATTCCCAGCCGCTTCACCTTATTCCCAAAAAACAATTAGTAGAGTAATGTTTCCGCTGCATAATCATAAACAAGATAAACATTTCTACAGATATTATAGATTTAAACTATAAAACAAAAACTTGATACAGCCGCTTGGAAGACAACAGATTAACTGTTTGTGTTTGATGTGTATGTTTCATACCAAATAAATAAGAGAGAAAAGCAAAAAGGGCTAATAAGATTATTTTCTGAAAGGGTCCGCTGGAGAAATCCTTGCAGAGTTCTGTGGCCTTTGAGAGGCAGAAGAACATGGACAACAGAGTCGGAATCATCAGGGGCAGCGTGCAGGTAACTAAAACACATTTCAGACAGTATTACATTTCATCATAACATCAGCTTTAAAAAGCTGTCTGTCTGTGCCTAGTTAATGGACCAGGCTGTGAAATACATCGAGGACATGCAGGATGACTTTGATTTCCGCTACAAGACCCTACAGTCTCGAGGTGAGCCCTGTAATAAGATGTGCACACATGCTGTGAAAAAAGATCCTTATTTATTATTGGAAAGTATTATTCTTACTTCTTTGCAAAGAACTGTACAGCCTGCAACCCAAGAATATACTCAAAGCCATGTATCTGTGGTTGTGCGTGTGTGTCAGAATCAGCAGATAGGAACTCAGAGACGATGAAACAGGAAGTAACACGACTGCAGGAAATGCTTAACAGGCTCGACTTTAAAAGGAAGGTATGCATTTGTATGATCATGCACAGCTCTGACATGTGAAGGACTAAGAGTCTCACCTAAATGTCTCCAAATATCAAAGTGACAAAGTTGGCGCTTCATAAGTGTCGGACTTGTCGTGTAATTTACACTTCATCAACCACAGCTGTTTTTCAAATCTCATTTAGGAGATCCTGTCAAAGATGGATGTTGTGATCAAGGATATTGATGACCTGATGACCTCTCAGCTCAGTCCTGAGCTGCAGGACTGGAAGCGCAGGCAGCAGATCGCCGCCATCGGTGGTCCGCTGCTCACTGGTCTGGACCAGCTGCAGAGCTGGTAATGGGCTGAAACTATGACTTAGTAAAGTTACATGATCAAACATGCATATGTATTTAGCATACATGTCAAACACAGCAGAATTCAGCTTATCATCTGCATTGTTGTGCTCCAACAACAGACAACTGACATCGCGATCAGAATCAGAGCAGCAGGAGCATCTGCTTCACATCTTTCAGTTATCACTCTGCTTTAAATGTGTAGTTTCCATGCCATATCAGAGATAACCCCGATGACATCATTTACATCGTTTCCAGTCACAAACAACATTATACTGTTTCCACAGGATGAGTAGTACGTCTCATGACAATCATTACCTGTAATTTATGTATATTTATCTATGTGTATATGTCAGTGGAGTTAATTTTCATTGTTATCAATTTAATAACAGATATAAATCCTTAAATGACTTTTGTGTGCTGGGTCAAGCTCTGCTCCAGTGTGAATTCTCATCGACAATGAAGCACATCGGTATTACTTGATATTCAAAGATTAAATGTCCTCTCATCTGTCCCCTCTCAGGTTTACTCTGACCGCCCAGAGTCTCTTCCAGATCAAACGTCAGCTGGACAAACTGGGGGAGCTTGTTGTGAAGGTCACATATGAAAGTGACCCCATCCCCCTACAAAAGCCTCAGATGGAGGAGCGGGTCAAATACCTCCTGTATCACCTCATCAAGAGGTACTGAACGTCACACAACACAGTCCAATGAAACACAAGCAAAGAGTGTGAATGCCTTTGAAACAAAAAGTACTGTTGTTATTCTCTTTTCTCTTTTACACTCTTTTCTAATTATGTGATCTAATTGTCCTGTTTCAGCCAATTAACACAGTGACAGTGATTCTTATTTTTAGACCAGTTTTTATGTTTTGCTTTAGTTTCAAAGTCGTGTGAGGTAATCTGTTTTCATGCCTGATAACACACATCGTACATAGTGGCAACAGTGACATGTGTGAACGTCTCCCTGCTGTATTTGCAGCACTGCCAACACATAAATAATAAGGTGATAAATACAGGACATACACAACTGACAGGCGGTTTGACTGCTCTCACACATGCTCTCAAGTGAAAATGGAAAAAAGTGTGCAAATCATTTGAGGTGTGGTTTGTTCTCAGCTCATTTGTGGTGGAGAAGCAGCCATGCATGCCCACACATCCACAGAAACCCCTCATCATCAAGACTGGTGTGCAGTTCACCACCAAAGTCAGGTATCATTGTGTGACACCATTTCTTCTGCTTTATTTTGACACTTTCATTCCTGTCTAAATCTCCTGTATTAAATCATTGCTGACCTTTTTCTATGTATCCATTTGATCTGTTCTATTTATTGCTGTATCAACGTCAATGTTTTTCTTTTCCTGATTCCTTTCAGACTCCTGGTGAAACTCCCAGAAGTGGATTATCAGTTGAAAGTGAAAACAACATTTGACAAGTGAGATTTTTAAAATGTGTTTGTTTATGTTTTATTTTTTAGGACTGGTTTGCAACTACAGACTAGGATATTTACTTGAATATATATAAATGTATATGACCATAAATGATTCTATGTGCAATGTAAAAGTTGTATTGCTCAAAGGAATCTGTCTGAGCACTCATCTTTCTGTGTGTGTGCGTGTGTGTGTTCTTGTGTGTCTCTAGGGACCTCCCCCCTGGCAGAGTGTGAGTACAATACAGCACTTAAATTTAGCACAGATAAAAGCAGTGTAGTAGAAAGTCAGCGTGTCTGAAGAACAGTGGCCAACAGTGCAGCACAGCACGTTTTCATACTGCAGTTAGCAGTTTATTTAACTGCCTTTCAAATAAGTCTTTCTTTTGGTTCACTTTTGTTTCAGATTCTTTCAAAGTATTGAAAAGCCCCACTTGTTTTTGTGTTTTTGAGATTGTAATTTGCATTTTAAAACCAAGTATTCAGCACAGTTAAGCACAGTAAATTCACAGTCAGACTTCAGCAGCTACAGGTGCATTTGGTTCACCTGTACACGGTCAGCCCACATACTGGTTAAGTTTGACAAACCCGTGAGGTTTCTTTGTTTTACCTTCTTTTTCTCCTCAGAAGTCGTCAGTTTTTCATCCTGACCAACAACACTAAAGTTATGGACATTGAGGACTACTCAAACGGCTGCCTGTCAGTGGAGTTTAGACATCTGGTGAGCCAACACATTCACCGCGGGATTTTTCAGTGGTGACTTATGTCATTTATCAAAACCTCATGAGAGTGATGAAGACAAGAGAGGTGGAAACCTTTGGTGAATAAAGTTTGCAGAACCGGATAAAAAAAAGCTGTGCGATGTGTTTTAATTTTGCATCAAAGCACATACTGGTCTGTGCCTGGCCATTATATGTGCTCTCAAAATTAGAAACCATGTCTTTATTATCAGAAAATAACACCTGCTTACACATAAATGTTCCACTTCTTACCAAGAGAAAGAAAGGATGTTTACTCGTAACTTAATGTAAAAGTCATTACATTACCTCATTGAGTTCACACCTCACTTACACTAGGGTAGAAAACAAGAAGTAATTTAGCTAAATTTTTGGTTTCTTTTGCTGTTTTTAAGCCAAGTGTGTTTGTATTTTACAGCAGCTGAAAGAGAAGAAATATATCAATGGGACAAAGGGGAATGAGGTGAGAAATGCAGATTAATTTATCGTGAATCATTAATATAGCAGGAAAGTGTAATGCTTTCTTTTGTCTGTGCATTATAGTCAAAATAAATTAATAAATCTTTCAGATATGTCATCACTGCTTTTGTCTGACCCATCATTCTAATATTGTTGTGCTCAGTGGGTCTCATAATTGAACTCATAGCGTGTTAAGACAGATATATTCTGGGATGGACACATGTTTTTGTGCCTTGCAGGGTCTGCTGTCTGTGACAGAGGAGCTTCACTCTCTCAGTTTTGAGGCTTGTTTCACAGTGCAGGGCCTCACCATCGACCTCGAGGTCAGCAGCACAGTTGATTTTACTTGATGTTTGGCTCCACGTTGTTGTTGTGGTAACTTTCTTATTGATTGTGTGTGTGACTTCTCTCAGACGTGTTCTCTGCCTCTGGTGGTCATTTCCAACGTGAGCCAGCTGCCTGGAGGCTGGGCCTCTGTCATGTGGTATAACCTCCTGACTGACGAGCCGAGGGTGAGCTGCTTTTTAAATGTGTTTGAAATGAAAAGTGCTGCAGACATTCAGCCACCAGTTAATTAGACACACCTTAGTAAGAGCAGTTTTTGTTGAAACAGTTTCAGAGAGCTGTTGATTCAACTGCTCAGCAGGCTGTTTTGAGTTTTCAAGAAACACTTCTACGTCACCACCCCCTCCTCTTATGTTTATCCTCCTCTTCCCAACAATCCACAGAACTTGGCCTTCTTTGGGAGCCCACCTCGGGCCACGTGGAGCCAGCTCTCTGAGGTCCTCAGCTGGCAGTTTTCCACCTTTGCTGGTCAAGGCCTCAACAAGGAGCAGCTCAGCATGCTGGGAGAAAAGCTTCTTGGTACGTTTGCCCTGAAACAAAACAAAAAACACTTAATTGTGGTGCCATTAAGCTGAATAATTGTATTTATTGTTTTCCTTTGTACACACCATGTACAACATGAAACATATATGATATATTGATGATTAGTTAGCTTAAAGCTCATCTTCATCTGCGGCCTCTTTGCAGGTCACCAGTCAAACATCCACACAGTCATAGAGCAGCACTTCACAAACACACAGCATCCACAAGAGACATAAAGCAAAGTTACACACTGTGGTACATCACACACACCATGTCAGCACCGTGTGTATGTGAAGTTAAAAGGAACCAACATCCTTTTATGTCATCTGGTCAAAGAGACAGCTGACTGTCTAAAATCAGGCTGAGTGTGTAAAACAAAGCTGAGGAACGTCTAAAATTCAGAAAAAATTCTCCAGTATTCTTCATCAATTGGCTTTTTGCACAGACTTCTCAAAGCTTACTCTTGTGATGTAATGATGATCAACATGATATACAGTAAGACATGTGGAATGATGGGAAGGTGTCTCACTCAGGGTGCTGGGTGCAGAGTTCCCTCGCTATATCGTGGTTCACCTTTTGCGGCTTCGCTGTTTTGTGGATTTTTTTAGTGCAATTTTGCATACTTTTTCTTTTTACAGTGTATGAATGCGCATTGTGTTTTGCGTCCTGATTGGCTAAGGGACGGTAGATCATTGCCAATCAGTCTCCTCCGTGCTGTGTCTCCTGTACAGTACAGAATTCAGCTTCCATATTTACATCTTATAAATCTACGAAGGTTTGAACTTTGAGAGTGTTTAAACAAGAGAGAAATGTGAGAAAATATTACTGCCTGTCTGACAAAAGTGTATAAAGTGTGTGGTGAGGGGTTTTACAGCCTTAAAACATATAATAATTGTAAAAAAAAATCCTACTTCATGGATTTCACCTATTGCGGGCTATTTAACGAGCGATAAACGAGGGAACACTGTACTTGGATACAATCATTTATAGATGCACTGTATGTTGTTGTAGGTCAGCATGCCTCCTGTACTGACTATCAAGTGTCCTGGTCTAAGTTCTCTAAGGTAAGTGTTCAATAATATGTGCATGCCATAAAGTTTCGTCAGTTTCATTTCCAGTATGACTGTGTCATCTGGTGGCGATGAGAAGTTCACATGTAGGTCACATACGTGATGTTTAAATGTCAGAAAATGACTCACTGTAGCTCTTCCATGTGTCTGTCTCGTTCCTTAAGGAGAACATCCCCGGGAAGCCCTTCAGTTTCTGGATGTGGCTGGACTCCATCCTGGAGCTCATCAAGAAGCACTTACTGCCAGTGTGGAATGAGAAGTAAGCCACTGGCTCTGTTCTGTGTCCTTTTCCTGATTCATTTTAATTATACAGGTTAAATAAGCTTACATTTAATGTAAAAGGTACCTTTTTCACTACACAGCTTAATCCCAGTCTTTGTCTCCACATCCATGCAGCTACATCATGGGCTTTGTGAGCAAAGAGATGGAGCGCACCCTGCTGAAGGACAGAGAGCCCGGCACATTCCTCTTACGCTTCAGCGAGAGCCACCTGGGAGGAATCACTTTCACCTGGGTCACCAACGACAACGGTGAAGTCTCCCAAACATCCCATTTCCACCACACCACTTGTGTCAACAAAATAAAAAAATATATTCAAAATCTAAACTATATTTCCAAAAAATAATTCCAAAAAATCTCCTATGGAAACTGTACATCTGGCTGACAGAGCTGAGGCGTGTCTCTGGCCTGTTGTCTTCACTCGATTTAATGCTGCTTTGCTAACGGTGAGTCTTTACAACAGGGGAGGTGAAGTTCAACTCCGTGGAGCCATACACCAAAAACCGGCTCAGCGCTCTCCCGTTTGCTGACATCATACGAGACTACAAAGTGATCTCAGACGGGGTCGTCCCAGAGAACCCGCTCAAGTTCCTCTACCCCGACATCCCTAAAGACGAGGCCTTCGGACGGCTGTACAACAGTCAGCCGAGCAAAGGTGAGAGTGCAAAAGCATTGCTTCATGCAGAGTTTGCATTTTTAGTCCTTGCTTTCAATTTTTGTTAGCTGACTAAAAGGTGAGTTACAAACTAATCTCTCTGCTCAATTTCCAGCCTATCCATACATCCCATCTACCCTCATCCCCATCTCAGAACTGCGGTAAGTTCATTAGAAGAATCATTGAAAACCCCAGTCAACTAAGTTTGTGTTAAAGTTTTAATTTCTTAATAAATAGATATAATTTTTTAAATTTTATTTTTATTTTCTTAAATGATAAATTTTACCCTGACATTCAATTATTGGGCCAAAGCTGGAGAAGGGGAGTCAGTTATGGTACAGTTCTTCTGTCAATGCAACCTACTGCTTAATGAGAAAATGATGTAGAAAATACAACATAGACCATGAACGACTTACATATTCAGTTCCTCTGATGAGAAGCACGTCTGTCTCTTGTATAACCTCCCTCTCTGTGTTATTCCAGCTCCAATTCAAGCACCACACCACCGTCTTGTCAGTCTCCTGAGCCGCCAATGACTCCTGGAGAGTTTGACATGCTCAACGAGCACCTTTGCTTTGACATCGACACGGTAAGTTAGCCTGCACTGGACCCTGTGACTTCTGTTATAAAAATGAATTCTATATACAAGTGCCATCTGTTTAAAGCCTAACAATGATAATAATAATAATGATAATAATAATAATAATAATAATAACCACATTGTGGTTTATTTTGAATAATCCAACACATCTGCTGGAAAATATGTACTGATCAAATGTGTATATTCCCTAAGAAATTATCTATTGATGTTGTTTTATACTGCTGTTTTGTACATATATGTGTGTGTGTGTGTGTGTGTGTGTGTATGAAACAATTGATTTTATATTTGACATAAATCTTTAAAAATGGCAATTAATCAGCTAATCACAGTTCACATAATGTGTTCATTGGATTTGCTGCTGAATAACAAAACCTTCAGACTAACGCCTGCCTCAGTGTTATGTTATGTGTGTGTTATCGTCTCCATACGTTCTGCTGCTGACGTTGCTTCCCCTCCTGCTTTACAGATGAGTTCACCATATTCAGAGTGACGAAAGATGAAACATGTAACATTTTGCTCAGTGGTTCCTTGAAACATTCCCAACAGGTGGACACCAGGAATGCCTTCATCTGGATTATTATCAAAGTCTGCTGTTTTTAAAGAGATTTTTTATGCTTAGATTGGAGCCATAATTTGAGTTGCTGTTTACTGTTTTATACTGATTTTTGTTTATTGTTTTACACTGGTTTTCTATAAGGAATACATTGTATATAAAACATTTTAAACATGTCCATTTTGACTGCAATGTACCATAGTTATATTACTGTACTGCTGTATTTCTGCAAGGTATCACCACTGTCTCTTTTCCTTAATATGTTGTTGGTAACAGTAGCAGCTGTCTGGTGGCTACACAATGTTTGGATTCAAGCCATGTGGCATGTACATGTGCCTCCATCAGTGTTCATTCAGTCATTAAAAGTTAGCTCATCTATCACCCATAGGACAAGTAGACAGAACTTTTATTTTGGAAGCAGTCGGAAGTGAAATGCTGCAACTGACTGCTTCTTTCTTGATGTGTGCTCTAAATTCCCGAGAACCACGTGACTCCCAGAGAGAGAGTGAGAGAGAGAGAGAGAGGACGGATGTGTCGTTAGTTGGTAGGAAATATTCCAAGATAGGTGTGAATGTTTTCATTCAAAGTGGCTTTACTTTACTTATTTCATTTCCTCATCTGTAATCTGTAAACAGTACCATCACATCCACACAACACAATCTAAATGTAGACTGATATCTGTTAGAAATGTGTGGTAGATCATTTATAGTCACTTATTAGACCTAGAGGGATCATTATTTGTTCCATTTTATGTAAGAACTGCAGGATGCATCCCCCCATGTTTCTGTCCACGTGGCACACTCTGTGCAGAATCTGTGGATAAGTTGCACTTCAGCAGATCTGCAGTCCATCATGGGATGTTTGAGCACCTTCAGCCCCATTTGTCCTCACAGGGCCTGACATACATGTTTGACATACATGTTATTGTGAGGACACATCATCAGAACTCACCAGGTTAAAAGAGGAGACTTAGCAGGCTTACTGGTTGTTTGACTGAATGAATGAGATGTAGTGTTAGAAATGCTGCTGTGTATCTGTTAAACTTGGACAGGACCAGGCTGTGTCCTTCAGCTGACTGTCTGCTGGCTCCAGCTTCAGACGTGAAAGTGTTAAACGGTGTCAACAGCAAGTTCACAAAATGTCAACCTGTCTCTTTGAAAATCAGTCAGAGTTGATGTTCACTTCTGTAATGTAATGAAATGTAAAATAAATGACTGCACTTCCTGTTTAGTTTGGGGTCTACACGCTGACATTCATTCAAATAAATATAATGTTAAAGCTCTTCTTTTATGGCCACTCTGGAGGAGCAGCACAAGCAGAAAATACTACAGTAACATAGAATTACTTTATAATGTATTCATATGCAAAAGTTATATCTCATATATTTAAAGCTTGAATGAACAGACATTGGAACAATTCACGTATGATAAACGTCACACAGCACATTTATAGATGACATCCAGCAGAAGCTGGTTGACACGCAGAAAGAGCTGTGAAAAAGTAGCTGCCTTTATTGTGGTGGCAGCGGAAATGAAGTGTGTTTCCTCCGGCTGACTTGACGCCCTTCAACAGAAGAGTTTCTCGGGAATCACGTGATGTGAGCGCCTATAAACACCCACCTCCTCCGACACACCTTCACACGGTCAGCGGACAGCGGACAGACACACGGACAGTCTGTACGGACACACCGACCTGCTCACACCCGGTAAACAACAACAAGAACAACAACAACAAGAACAACAAAAGGACCCCAACACGGTAAGTTTGTCTGTTGTCTGTAGAAGGAGGAAGAAACTCTGTGTGTGTGTGTGTGTGTGTGTGTGTGTTCTGTCAAACTTCAGGGAGCACACTCCTTTGTGATAATGTGCGACAGTTAATAATAAAATAAATGAACTTGTGTGTGCACAGCCTTTAAACATGACCTTTGTGGACACAGGTCAGCGTGCTGCAGGTGTCAGGTGTTTAATTAACAAAACAAATGAAAACACAAAGAAGAAGTACAACGAACTTAAAACAAATCTTTTATTATTTTTATCCAATACCTGGCTTTTCTTGACTGCGCATGCGCTAAAAGTATGCCTGTCATCGGATGTGTGTGACAGCTCCTGGTTCAGCGGCGTCCACAGCTTTAAAAATAATCACACCATGTAGAGAGCATTGTCAGCTTTAATGAGCCTCAGTGTTTCTGAGGTTACTCATCATTTCTTCTTCCTTTTATGTGAGTCAGGTTAGTTTTTTCTAGATGACTTCCTTCCTTAATACAAACACACACACACACACACACAGTGATGAAGGTGCCACAGAGACATCCAGTGCTCCTTCATGTATGACACAGGCTGTATTCAGTGGTAGGACATTACTCATGATGTGCTGTGCTGACTGTGACCACTAGGTGTCGCTGTGTGATGTCCATTGAAAATGTCCATCAGAGAGACAGAAAAGTCACCGTCACCTCCTCACAGTGCATCACAGGGTGGCTCACTCACACCAGACACATGAATGAGGACAGAAATGGTTTCATTGGTGGGCTTTAATGCAGAAAATGCTATTTATTTATTTCATTTGTTAAAAATAGGCCTTGGTCTGCCTGTTATTACTGATGAATCTGACATGATTTATTGCTTATTCTTTTGTCTTTCCAAAATGTAGCCCAGTGATCTTGGAGGAGATGAAATGCTCTAATGTGTGTTTGGTTGGTTTTGAATTCTGTGTTTGTTAAATTCCAAAGCTGCTTTTCTGTTTTGTGGATGAAATGAAACAACTGGATGGTAGACAGGCCCACAGTGATTCACAGTGCTTTACGTTACCAGAGCATCAGCCTCAGTGCTCCTTTTCAGACTGGTCACGCTGTCTGTCTCCTTGCTGCAGATGTCCCAGTGGCAGGAAGTGCTGAGGCTGGACCCAGCGCTCCAGGGTCGGGTGAGTCAGCTGTATGAGAGGAGATTCCCCAGAGAGATCCGCCACTGTCTGTGCGTCCTGATAGAGAGCCAGGACTGGTAAGAGACACCCGACCACCAGGTGCCCTGAGCCTCCAGGTTCATGGGGAAGCAGTGACTTTGTTGTCATTTAATTCATTGACGCTACTCTGCATTAAAGTACATTATAAACGGAGCCGATGGGGACCTTTTAAAGGGCTGATTTATTTCTTTAATAGTGTGTTTTTCTAAACTATATTTTGCTTAATCAAGAAAATACTGCATGTAGATACTGTAAATAAATGTTACACCCAGTTTATGAATTCACTGATGAATTCAACTGTGTAGCTTCAAATGAACTGATTTCAATTCATTATCTTTGAGACAGTGATTTGGTGTAACAGGCTTGGCTTAACCAGTCATGAAATGTCAAACCACACTGGCTTTGTTATCCTGGATAGTTTTGAAGTTGAATAATTTTAATTATGGTGTACTTTCATTCAGAAATCAGACAGACGCAATCCCTAAATGAGCACGCTCTTCCTGTTTCTCTCTGTCAGGGATGCAGCAGCTGTGGATGAACATAAAGCAAGCACTTGTTTCTATATACTCCTGGTATATTTGGAAGAACAGTGGAACCGTTCCGTGCAGGAGAACAGCATTTTGCAGGGCCCTGATTTTTCAGGAATGAAAAACTACTTGCAGGTACGACAGGCAGGACATGCTGTGAATAATTGCAGAATGAATATAACCTATTAGTGCTTTTTTATGTATTTTATTTAATATATTCTTTTATCTCATTTAGAAACACTTCCAAGATAACCCACTGGCCTTGGCCAAAATCCTCTCTGACTGTCTGAGGGAGGAGAGGAAAATTCTGGCGTCAACCTCTAAAGCGCAGGTAAGATTGAAACTCTTAACGTAAGCTTCTGTACTCCATTAATAGCAAAGGAGTAGAAGAAATGTCTGTGTTTCTGTCAGGGTTGTGGCAGTTCAGCTGTGGAAGAAGAATGGAGAAAATTGGACAGCAAAGTTGATGAACTGCAGAGGCAGAGTTTGGTAAAGTCACTTTTTATTGTATTCCCCTTACAGTCATCCTTGAAAAAAAAACATGTTACAATTTCTAAATATGCAAACTTAATTCTATTGCAGGAAGTGAAGAAGAAGATTAAGTCACTGGAGGATCAAATTGAGAAGCTGAACTTCATACGGAAGACCTGGCAAGGCCAAGGTATGAAAGGAGACTTACAGAAACAGCTGATAGGTGTGGTGTAAGTTCATTCTTCAGTTGGGTCTCATTTGTCATTACCAGTGGAGCAGCACATTGGATTGGCCCAGTCCAGTGTTGTTGTCGAAGAGGAATGTCTTAAGCGGGTCAACTCTATCACACAGACAAAGCAGGTACTGCAGACACACCTGTCAACCTCTTCAAAGCAGTTTATGTTTAAGCAGTGTAAAGAAAAGTTCAATCCATAAAATTCAAATTCAATCAATTTTAAGTACTTTATTTTTATTGAAGTTTTTTTGCATGAGATGGGTTAGGTTATTACAAAAGAATCATTCAGGATAAACTACTTGATATGATGATTCTGAGCTCGTAGAGACACACATACTTAATGCTTGCTGTGTGTTTTTTGTTCCACAGGTGGTGCAGCAGCAGATAGTGAACATTTTAACACTGGCAGAGCAGATTGTGCCGACCATCACAGATGTGGAGCTGCCGGAGTGGAAGCACCGGCAGCAGCTGGCCTGCATTGGAAGTCCAGCTGACATCTCTCTGGACCGTCTCCAGAAGTGGTGAGAACTTTGCAGCGCTGCCTAGGCTTTATTATGTTTCATGTTAATGAAGATGCTTTGACACCTGAAGCTCAATCACAAACCGTCAGGTTCTCGACGGTGGCAGACGTGCTCCTACGTGTACGTGAGCAGCTGCAGAAACTACAGGACCAGAATAAGAAATACAGCAGCACTGACGTCTCCACCCTCTCTGATCCTGTGGCAGAAATTGAGAAATTTGCCCTGTATTTGCTCACTAACCTGCTTTCCAAGTGAGTAATGGCAGTAGTACTCTTCTGTGCTGTATACATTACAGAGACTGACACCCTCATTGTTGTATCAATTGTTTCATATCTGTTCTGTTGTGGCCTTACTTTGCAGGGCTCTCGTGGTTGAGAAACAACCGGTCATGTCGAGTTTACCACAAAGACCTCTGATACTGAAGACCGGGGTGCGCTTCACAGTGACTGTGAGGTGAAGCTGCAGCTGTAAATGCTTGTTCTGCAGGACATTTGTGAAAAAGTAGCCAGCTCAGATATGATATGATATGTATTGTTCTGAAAGAAGACTTGAAAACTGTGGTGTCCTGTCAGGTTACTCACATGCAGTATAATAAACACAGCATTGTATTGTAAGAGGCAGTGTGACTGTATTTCATAGCACATTCAGCAGCTTCTCTGCTAAATTATGAGTCAACTCTATCGGTTTCCTCTCGTCTCAGGTTCTTAGCAAACCTCCCAGAATTCAAGTGCCTGCTCAAAGTCAAACCAGTATTTGACAAGTAAGTCAAAGAAAATATTGTTCAGTGCCAGTGATGTTATACATTATCTTCCATAAACAGAATTTCCTTTTTTTTCTGTTCCTTGATTTTAAATAATTTTTTTCAACTTTTGGGTTATTTGTTTTTCTCCTTTTTTAAAAATCACTCTCTGTCTTTTTGTATTCCTTTCTTTCAAACTTAGGGATGCTGATGAAGCTACAACAGTCAAAGGGTTGGTAAACGTTGCCAAAAGAATTAGAAATTCTGAAACATAAACAGAAACAGTCTTGATGTACACAAATTCCCAGAGACTACTCACATTTTTTTGGACATTTTCCCTGATGTCGTTGTAGGTTCCGTCGATTTGACATCAACTGGGCTGACTCCAAAGTGTTGGACATGGACGCGCCCGATGGCAGCTTGGTGGCAGAATTTGGTCACATGGTATGAAACTCCACAAACTGCTGTACTCAGAAGTTGAAGAAGCACTCAACCATTGAAAAAAAATCATTATGTATATCTCTGTATCCATCCAAACAAACATACAGCTTTGTATGAGATTTATGATATCGTTTTACTTTTCAGTCCCTCAAGGAAAGAAAAGGAAAAGGCAAAGGAACAAATGAGGTAAAAGAAAGCAAACTCAAAAGTGTCCATTGTTATTGATTTTTTTTGGGGGGGGTTGTTCATAAACCAAAGTACAGTACAAATAAATCTTTTGACCTCACCCTTTGATGCTACATAAAAATGTCTTTTACTGACGTTCAGATTCATCCTGAAGGGCTGTGTGCCAAATCCTCTGGCTGTCTGATATTTCTGTTCGGACCAAAGTAGTGGACAGACGAACTGACAGACAGACAGACCACCATTGCCATAAAAATCAACTCATGCAATGTTCACATGAGCAGTTGTGTGGGACAACAGAATGATGGAGTTCAGGGAATGGAAATATAGAGACACACACAAGTGAGACGATTTCTGGTTGGTTGGTGAATCTAAACAACACACTTCATGAGCCAGTGAATTTTATGTGGACATGAAATTTTATTCACCCCCGAGTCCCAACCTGACTGGAACTGGAACCTGACTCCCACTTTTTATTGTACTGTGATTATTATCAAAGTCACTCTTACTCCTAAAACCATCTCTCGTTCTTCTTCTCCAGAGTCGTCTGGGAGTCACTGAAGAACTCCACATCATTAAATTTGCTACAGAGCTTCACCACGCTGGACTGAAGTGTGACATCGAGGTGGGGAAACATGACACTCAGATTATAGTCGGAGATGTTGCAGTTTCTGTGCTCTTTTTTTTTTTTTTTTTTTTTAATATGACTATAAGAGCTGCAGCTGTTCAGTCACAGAAAAATGGCAGTCAAGCTGCTCACAAACAGTCTCCTCTTCCTTCGTCGGTCCAGGCCAGCTCCCTGCCTGTGGTGGTCATCTCCAGCACTAACCAGGTGCCCAGTGCCTGGGCATCTGTCATGTGGTGCAACATGCTGCCCACCAGTGAACCGAGGGTAAGGCCATCACAGCTCAACATGACAAACAATGTCAAGATCTGTGTAGCTATGTGGGAAGACCCCACACAGTTCTCATGTCCGGGCTGCAGGGTCATTACTTTTCTCTTATTGTGTGAACAGGTTCATACATGCAAATTTAACCATCTGCTCTCACATAAGATGGGTGGGTGAAAACAAACTCACCAGTACGTCACTTTGTTCTGTAGAACCTGCTGCTGTTTGAAGACCCTCCTCCGCTCACCTGGCAGCAGCTGTCTGAGGTTCTGAGCTGGCAGTTTTTGACCATCGGCCAACGGGAGCTTGACAAAAACCAGCTCTCCACGCTGAGAGACAAAATCGTGGGTGAGTGTTTGTCAGCTCCTTCCACTGAATTATATCGTGTCACTTTATTGCAAATTAGAGTTCCCGCCTTTTTAAGAAAACTGATTTAAATAGATTCTGCAGAAATAAAGCATACATCTGTCTAGGATCAGTGTTGGAGACAGTGCAAGTTCAGTGAACTTCCATGTTAAAGGTGTAGTCATCACTTATGAAGTGTGTGTTGGTGTGTGTGTGTATGCAGAGACTCTGCCCTGTGTCTGGCTTTTCTTGTTTTGCCGTGTTTGGGTTAATGTTTGTTGATGTAAGTGTTTTAGTTATTTTCATTTTCATGTAACTGTTGGTTTATTCACAGATGATCCCAATGGCCTCGTTCACTGGAGTAAATTCTCCAAGGTGAGTGCTGAGGAGGAATCTTGTCATACTGTGTGTGTGTGTGTGTGTGTGTGTGTGTGTGTGTGTGTGTGTGTGTGTGTGTAACTGTAACTGTAACTGTAACTTTATTTATAACGCACTTTAAAACAACAGGAGTTGACACAAAGTGCTGACAAT
>JBAJHX010000043.1:21262373-21277312 GCA_037176925.1 Amniataba percoides | reverse complement strand
GTGCCAAAAGCCAAAGTGAACAGGTGCGTTTTTAAGAGGGATTTAAAAATGCTTAAAGAGGAGGCCTGTCTAATGTGTGTGTGTGTCCAGTCCCCCTCTTTTCATGTTGTGTTTGTTCTTTCCTGTGTTGACAGAGTGATGGTGTCTGGATTTGGATTGATGGAGTGCTGGATTTGATCAAAAAACACTTGGTTGATCTGTGGCGGGACGGGTAAGACATCCTGAGTCACGTCAGTAGTGTTTTACTGTTCGGTTAATCCCTCATGATATTGATGCATTAAGACCCTGTGAGGATCATTATTTGGGACTGTGGATTGAGTCACTGTGCCTCTCAGTGGACTAACTCATCATATCCTGTATGTGGGTTTCAGCTCCATCATGGGGTTCGTGAGCAGGAAGAAAACACAGGTACTGTTGGAGAGGAAACAGACCGGGACCTTTCTGCTTCGCTTCAGCGAGACCAACAGAAACGGAGCCATCACCTTCAGCTGGGTTGAGCACTCCAATGGTGGTGCGTTTCTGTGCATGTATGCGTGATCAGACAAAACTGAAAGCTGGTTCAGACGATGGTTTTAACCATGCGGGTTTTCCAAGACCAAACACAGGATTTCCTCTTAGTTGGCAGCTGAGATGATCATCTCAGTTTAGTTGATTCTGGTACTGTTTGTGTCTTCATTAATAACAGTCTTATTTTGGGTAGCCTGTGTGTAGAAAAACTGAACATTTATGGTTCATTGTCACCTCATGAGGATACATTCTTTTCTCACGTTTTGTTTTTTATGGCCGTCTTCTGCGGCCTCCAGTCACCCATTGTGTTTTGAATGAAATTATTTCAACAGCAGACATTCAAATTCTTCTTCTCGTCTTTGCTCACTTGTCTTCCTGTGTGCGGTTCCCCTGCAGAGACCCGAGTGCATGCAGTGGAGCCCTACAGCAAGGACGAACTGGCTGCCATTTCTCTGCCAGACATCATTTACCACTACAGTCTGAGAGCCCAGAAGAACATGACCCGGCATCCTCTGCTCTATCTTTACCCAGACATCCACAAAGACAAGGCCTTTGGACGCTACTACACTGGTATTGTCACTTTCCCCCATAGACCAAATGACTTTATTTACCAAGTACAGCAATGAATGAGCAGCAGTTGATTTTCAAGATGATGGCTGATGGCCTTTGACCATCTGTATCCATGCAGAAATGTCAGCATCTAAAAAGGACGTGGATGGGTACGTTAACAGAAGACTCATCTCCTGTTCGGAGTAAGTGAGAGGCTGATGACTAAACACAGAATACATCTGAAATAAATGCTTTGCATCACATATCCGACCTCCCACAGCTGCTCCCATCATGGAGAAAATGGGAATATGTTCTATTTTATTCCCTGTATCGTTCAGAGCTGCACAGGAAGAAAAATGCCTCAACTTTGTTTTTTTTCCACAGCACGCCACCTCCGTCTCCACAGAAGGAGGACACGAACAGTGTGATGGACATGGAGACAGACACATGGGTAATTTGTAATTTTAGAACATTGTCTTTCAGTCCTTTTTTTAAATACTGTTTTGGCCACTTGGGAGCAGCAAACGGTCAAAAGACTTGCCAGTGTAAACTTCCAGCAGCAGTAGTGGAGACCCAGATGATGGATTTTAAGTCTGTAAATATCAATGTCTTCACCAACTGTGTGTGTCTGCTGTTCAGTGGTGAGCTGGTGGGGTCCAGTGAGTTTATCCATGCACTAAACCAGATCAAATCTGCAGGCCATAAAACCATAACAGTGAGCTGAAAGAAGAGAATGAGGCGAGCTTTGTCTGTGGGTTCATCATGACAAGTGACATCTCTCACATTGTCATGTGATCCATTGTCAGTATAGAAACATTAGTGCAGCTTTTAAGGAAAATCATAAAAAGTAGTCAGTAATTTAATTTGTTTGGTTCTTTTTCCAATAATTGCACTACTTATTCATACTTCTAGCTAGAAACTCAGTTCAAACATCTAAGCCCTCCATATCTTTTACATATTACAGTTCTAACTACCATACACTGTAAAATATATTCACCTATGTTTGAGGAGAGGTTTTGGCTGCCAGTTGAAACAAGAATAATCTAAAATGTAAACAGTTATATTAATTGTTAAAAATCTAAATGTTCTCTTAAAGCTGCTCT
Source organism: Amniataba percoides (assembly GCA_037176925.1). Lineage (NCBI taxonomy): Eukaryota > Metazoa > Chordata > Actinopteri > Centrarchiformes > Terapontidae > Amniataba > Amniataba percoides. The sequence continues at coordinate 21,275,153 of JBAJHX010000043.1, read as the reverse complement.
CAATCTCACAATTTTCAGGCCTCATACATCATTTATGCATCGACATGGAGGGAAAACTACAGAAACAAACTGACACTTTTGGCTCAATTAGTCTTCTAGCACCAGGACACCAACCTGCTGTATAACTCACATTTCTGGACTGAAGCAGAGACAGGCTTAATAACTGATTAAATCAACTCTCTCAGCCAGGGGTCACTTAGCAGTAACCATGATGACCTTTAAGGGGGAGCATACTGAGATGAGCTGATTGACCCCTCCTGAGCTCCGCCCCTTTTCACTCTGCTCCAATTACAGTTGAGAAAGCTTTGTTGAACTTTATAAAATTAACATGGTGAATATTTCCTTCCACCACTGTAGTCTCTGCTGTTGGCTTCTTGAAGATGACTCAGTAATGCATTCCATGGCTGATGCATTCCAGTAATGCATCAGCCATTTCTTTCCCAGAAATTTGCTTCTCTATTTTTAATGAAATCTTTTTGTTTCCTTTACAGATGGAGAATCAATACCTGATTCAGGAACTCTTATCTGATTTATCTGACTTAACTGAATTCCCTGACCTCGGGACATCTCATCAAGAGATGCCATTAACTCCCTGAACTCTAACCATCAAATCAGGAGATTAGGAGAGAGGTTTTATCCATTTATTTTAAACTACTGCCGTTTTAACTGTGCTACACTGATCTCTCTGGTCGACCAGTCTCTTATTCCCTGAATTATTGTGTTTTCATTGTATTGTTAATCATCCTTTATGCAGTTTGTTTGTAAATGTGTATATAAGTATACATGAAAGGCACTATACAATTTGACTAATGCCATTAAGTCAGACCACCTACACTGATCCTCTGAGCATCCTTTGAAAATGAGCCGGTTCACAGAGTCAAACTTTTCAGGATGGGAACTATTGTGATCAAGTGTAAGTAAAGGTTTTTTGGTGCAGGTTTCATTAAACCAAAATTAAGTCAGGCCACCAGATCAAATATGTACAGTATGTGTAGTATGTACTGTATTGTGAACTATTTTAAGTGTTTTACTTCATATCTTGCAAATATGGCCGAGTGGATTTACAGGGGGATTCTGCTAAATGTATATACTGTGCAAAGAGCTTTTTATATTGTGGATGTATTTGGTGTTTTGGGGTGGTTCTGGCTAAATGTGTTTGAAAAGCTTCTCTACTGTGCTGTTTCAAAGTGAACTGAAAACTTAACTGGTAATACTTGCTGACTTTCTCAGTCTGAGACATTGAGGAGATGAAAGTCCTGCTGTGGGTAAACACGGTGCTGAACTGTGTGTTCTGTACAGATTGTGAAGTGATTTAAAGTATTAAAGGACTTTTTTGTTCATATGTCTGCATGTATTCTATAAAAGGTTTTTATTGTGTGTGTAGAATTTCTTAGTTAATTTATATTCTGAATGAATAAACTGAATCTGCAAAGTAACTACAAACTAATGCTATAAAACAAACGTAGAAAACAAAAGTATAATATAAGCATCTAAAATGCAACAAATTAAGCACTCATAAAACTTGGTTGTCAAGCCTTTTAATGAGATTATATACTGTATGTAAAATATATTCCAGCTCTTTATAATTCCATCTTTTTTTTTAGGAAAAATAGCAACAGTGAAACCATGGAAATTCACCACTGATAATGTTACAACACAACTTTTGAACAGTTCAGGTTACAGTCATTATACAATATACACTGTTCAAATTTATATACTTTGCAAACTTAACCTCTGTACATTCTTTAAGTACATTCATAGAGTTTGATTTGGATTGGATCTGTTTGAATTATTGCGAGGTCCCTTCAAATTGATCACTGTCTGACAAACTGTCTTTGTGCTGCTGAAACGGAGTAAGAGGCCTACGTGTTAAAGCAAATGTTCATAAATATATATTCTTCATATGTCACCACTTACTCATTAATGTGAGAAAGAATTTGTTTGCTGACAGGATGGAGGATGTAGCAGGAAAGCAACATCACTATCAACATTCTTTGTCAAGCTTAAAAACTCTCAACACGCACAGAAAAATGTAGCTACGACAACAAAAATAAACCAAATTACACAATCTCATGTTGGTAGAGGAGTTTAACATTTGAAAAGTCTCTCTGTGAAATAAATACATATTGCTTCTTTTGCTGTGTTGCCACTGAAAAATACATTCGCGGTAAAATCTTCAGAGGAGATGTGAAGCTTCATAAAACCTGCCGCTAACCTCTCAGCAGTCAGAGGAACAATCTGAGAGGAGGTGCAGGTTCCTGGAGTTCAGACTCACAACTGCAGCCTGTTAGCCCGAAACACATCTACACAATCAGTGAGGCAGCTTACGATCAGTACCATCATTTCCACACACCTCACTAAAATATAGTAATATACATCAGAGTATTATCCAAACATTAACTAGTAGTGAATCGTATAACAGAAACTATCCTAAAACAAACTAAACTAACACTTGGATACAACCTATATCTTGTGATAGCACAAATTGGATTTACAGTGCTGACTGATTACATGAGTAATAAACTGTAAACATCACCACAGATATTTAGATAGTGTATCATCGGCTTAAACAGTATCAATAAGGCGCTCACTCACACATACAGCACATATTACACCACGACAGAGGAGAGGAAGAGTTATGAAGCAGAGCGGCGATGTACAGCCTGACAGCGAAGCACACCGGGCGGACAGAAACTAAACTAAAGCCAATAACTACGCCATCACACGTTTCAGAAGAGTAGTCACAAATGTACAAAGGAATTCCATAAAAAGCACAAAGGTCCAGTGTTGTGCAGAGTCAGAGTGTTGCTGATGTGTGCGGGTTACAGCAGGCTGTCCAGGCTCTTCTCAGCGCTGTCCTTGTCGTCAGCGCCGGCAGACGGGCTGTATTTGTCTTGGTAGTTCTGCAGGATGGTGACCACGTCGTGGTGGCCAAAGTGGGCTGCCTCCTCCATCGGCGTGTTCCCCCATCTGCACAAGAACAAAAGTCATGGTATGTCAGAAACTCTGGATAGATAATGTGTCTGCTCAACAGATAACCTTCATCTGGTTAAAATGCATCGGCACTCTGACACATGCTGCGGCCACGCATTTCATTAAATGAAGCCGTTTCTCAAAATCAATACAAGAAGTGTCCTCTCAAAACTACAAATACAGCTCAACGATGACGACGAATCTCATCAGTCAGTCTCCCTCTTCTGTGTGAGGAAAACTGAGGTTCAGCTGGAATGACTCCTCACATTCCTCTGTGATGTCAGTGCATGATTTTTTTCTTTTCTGGATAAAATAAATTCAATAAAATGTTAAGATGTTCTACACTCACCTGTCTATGGGCACTGGGTTCACCTTGCAGGCCTCCAGGAGGAAGCGCACCACCTCTGTGTGTCCTGAAAGCAGAGCAGATGTTTGACAGACAAACATACAAGAGCGTGGACACATGAGCCGAAACGTCTGTGCTGCAAAACCTTTTTCAACGAGTATGTTATTATTGCTGTTATTGATATTAACATTGATGATGATAACAATAAAGAGATATGAATGTTTTCTCTCGAATAAAAAAATCTAATCTATTTATTTAAAGCCCAAAATCAAAAACATTGTTTGCCTCAGAGGGCTTTACAATCTGTACAGTTTCTGCAGCTTCTTTATTCCTACTTCAATGAACGTTTATTGTACCTGATGCATGCTCGTGTCATCTAAAAAAAAGTCTGTGAATTGCACCATGTGTGAGTCTAACATCTCGTGCCAAGCATTAATACACTGCTGTCACAGCCTCCGCTCTGCTTGGCAAGGCTTTCCACCACATGCTGGCTGCCTTTGTGCAGCAGAATCACACTCTCACTGAGCGACAAACACGGTACAAGCTGCAGCGTCGATAAAGATGAAGAAGGGACTTGAGGCGGCCCGTTACCTTCAGCTGCTGCCACATGGAGCGCCGTCCTGGAGTCGTAGTCCCTCTGCTCCATGTCCATGGATGACAGCGCAAACCTACACACAGAGGTGATGTGATAACTTTGTAAGCACCTTCAGTAATAAAGGGCTGAACAACTGAAGCATATTCCTTTCCCAGAGACTGAAACACTGAAGTGCTGCCCTGATTCCTCAGAACATGCGCTGCTCTCTGAAATGATACTGTAAATGATATAACAACCTGTATAGTTTATCATCACCACTATAAACCCTTTCATTCTGACCTCTGCGCTCTTCAGTCACACTCTTTTTTGTTTTGTGCTGTGTGCACTCAGGAGTGATACACATTCCCTCAAACGATTTCACACCTCCCCACCGACCATCAGATGGCGGTACGCATCAACGAGCACAGGCAGGAACCAAAGAGACCGTGAGCTGGAAAACACGCATGTAAACGCTACAGATTTCAAAACCTTCAACAGGACACCTAGTAGTGAAGGTTTTGCATACACTTTCCTCTTGCTGCCACTTGAGGTCATTGAAGTGTTCACTTGAGCCCCACCACCTCCCAAAATCTATCTTTGTGAGCATCAGAAAGTGACGCGGTTTACATGTTAGGAATGTTAGAACTCCGCTGGGTGCCAGCAGTGAGATAAGCCTGAATCTTCCTGTGGCCAAAGTTACATGTAAATACATGTGAAAAAGTGAATGTGAGCTGCTCACCTCCTCAGGGCAGAGACGTCTCCCGTGTAGGCAGCAAACAGCAGGTTGATGACAGACTTGACCTGTGGACAGAGACGGACAGAGAGAGAGAGCATTTGCAGGATTATGACATCACACTGTTTCCACCACAGCGCCGCCACGTCCAGCAGCTATACGAAATAATACTGAATCCAACTGATGTTACACGTCACGTTAAAGCAGCGCTGAGAGGAATTCACGTTCACAGTCATTCATTCTCATTTTAATCTTAAAAGGTGGTGTTACTGCTGATTTGTTTCAACAAATCCCCTGAGAGAACCAAAACCAACAATGTGTTGTCTGTCTCTCTGTGCATCTGAAGATTTACATTTTTAAAAAACTGCTCACAGATACAGTTTTCCTAAAACAACATTTGGTTTTTGTGTGGTCACTTTAGGTTTTAGTCAACATCACTTAAACTCCAGTGAACAGTGGACTATTTTGAGCAGTGGATGAACTCACATTTGGTGTTTTTGTGTGTATTTACAGAGTCAGTCTTAAAATAAACAGCATGTGTGTTCATGGTGAGAGAGAAACTTGTCAGCCAGAGCAAACTGTGGTTTGGTTGTGGTAGTTTTTGGACTGTGGAGCTCTGTGACAGAGCAATACGATCTATCAGGGTGAGAAACACAGACAATACTTGTTAGCAGATAGATTCATTGCTGGTTTTGTTTTTTTGAATGGTTGACCATCATAAAAATATCACCAGATTAAACTCTGAGTTGGACATTACCACCTTATTTTAACAAAGATTCATCCTAATTTGATATGTGAAGGAAACATCCACATTTCATTTTGAACGGGAATTCCCCTCAGCTCACGACCACTACAGACCCAACTGCGTCTACTTAATTATAAGAACAGTTCATCATACAGCAACACAGCAGAAAGTCATGAACACAGACATCCCCGCATCAATTCAGACTTACCATCAGACAGGAATGAATCATTGCCTATAAACAAAACTTGAGTTGAACACATAAAAGAAACAATGGAGATGGGAGAAAGTGTGAACAGATACGAGCCTGTATTAAAATGCCAACACGGGCTAGTATCTGATAGAACATATTACACCATTACAGTGTAATATACAGCTGTTAAAAATGTTTTTTAGAATTATTCTCAGTTCCAAATGTTAGTTTCTTCACTTAAAAGACCAGATGTGAGCCCATCGGAAAGGGAGGAGTCAAACTTTAAATGTATTCATTTTAAAAGGAAAGAGGAGCAATTATAAGAGTTTTGTGCAACAATAACGATAAAGAGCTAAACCTTCAAAAGGAAATCAAAGGAGAGCTCCACGCAGCAGAGACACACCTGTACATGTACACCTGTGTGTGTGTGAGTGTGTGTGTGAACAGGTACATACTTCTCCACCACTGCACGAAGGAGCATCACTTTATAAAACAGACAGCCAGTGCTTCAAGTCCATGCAGCAAAAAGGATTATTAAGGATTATTATCATTAAAATATTTTAAGTCCACCAGTCACAACCCTCAAAAACAAAGTTGGAACTGAAGAAAGGAGAAAAACAATTCAAACAAAACATCTTGCAAAAGAAGACGTGAGCTTGTGGAAGAAACACAGAAAACAAACAAACAAAAAAAACAGACAAAAAACAGACAAAACCAGTTAAAAAGTATTACTTCACCCAAACAAAAGTCTTAAGATGTCACTGCTCCAGAAAGAGATTCAGGCTGCCAAACAAAGCCCACAGAGAACATGATCTGACACTTGGTGCTATAAAACCTTCAGCAGAAGCAGAGTCAGAGTCACGGCGAGAACGGACTTGATTCTGTGGGTGAGGTTTGACATTACGGTTTCTTTTCCTCGAGCATACCTTGTTCTCTCATTATTCTCTGTTAGAGACTTTACGTCAGGCACAAACTTCCACCTCAAGTTTAGTTTTAAGCTGCTCAGAGTCCCTTCATCTCAGTCTGGAACACATAAGGCAGTGAAGCTCAGACTTGTGATATACGACATGTGTTAGTTTCACATCATATCTAAACGCAGTATTTGCAATAAACAGTCAATGAATCCTACTAAACCTGCGTGGGTTTGAACAAATCTTATTATTATTATTATATGAGTTAATTAACTGGGCTCATAAAAGCCTCTCCGAGCTGTGTAACGCCTCTGAGGTTGTGGCTTGATTAGTTACTGTTGACCTACGCTGTGTATCTATGCAGAATTATAAGACACTTAGAAAACACTTGTTCTGTTCAGATAATCAACATATGTGAGCTCAAACGAGAGAAAAAAAAACCTCCAAGTCTAACCTTTTCTGTCCTCCACGGCCACTATAAGTCACCTAAGTCAGCAGTTAAAATCGTTTTTAAAAAATTAAGCTATTGCAATTAGTCTCTAAAACAACTGATACAGGTTTCTTTAAAAAAACAAAAACAAAAAAAAACGCCTTTACAACCAAACTTGGAGGCTGCTGATGTTAGTGATGCATATGACATGTTTATCAAGCATTAAGCCTTCAAACACATTTCACATGCTGACCTGCCAACAGTAAACATGTTGACATGCTTCCTGAGACAGAGAAATGCCGTAAAACAGGAACAAGCTGGCACTTTGGTTACACGCTGCAACAGTTTGCAGTTTGTTTGTCTCTTGATTTATGACCTGAGTCCGTTTCCCAGGTTGCAGGTTGCACTAACTAAACTCACAACAATAAACCACTGCTGATGCTCAATGAATGCAGAAAAGAGTGAAATGCTCCTGTGAGTAGGGAAAAAGAAAAAAAAATCTGTCAAACTAATCAAGTGTCAGGGACTCTGACAGTTTTAACAGCAAACAGAAAAACATATTTATGCGTTGTTGAAGAAAAGTTACAGGTGCAGAGAAATGACATGATAGATAACAAGCTTTATTAGATTTTATACAAGCGACAACAGAGCTAAGAAATTATAACACAGCGTTCTATGTCATGTGTCAAGTCCATCGCAGCCAAAACAACTGTAGTATTTGCTCAGAACAGTGAAGGAAGACGAGTTCACTGACTTTACAGACAGAATTACAACCATGTGGACTGAGAAAAGAAATCAGAACATAGAAAAGTTGGACAGAAATGAGCTTGGAACTGTATGGCTTCATCTGCTGGATGTCTTTGACTTTGGCTTTCCTTTTAAAAAGTGCAATTTGAGAAGGTTTCTTCAACAACTGCTCTTCGGGCATTAATCTCTGCTGGTATAAATAAATATATCACATCTGACCAAAGCATTAGAGAACCTTACAATTCCAAGGTCACCAAATAATAATGGTAGTGATCGTTTTTTTATTTGCAATTTCAATGTCCCAAGTAGAGTTTATGTCCAACAAACAAATCAACATAAATAAAGACAAGTGGAAGGTCATCAAATGAACCTAAAACATACTGATTACATGGGATTAAAGACATATTTCTTAAATCATACAAAAATATGCATGCAAGAGGGAGAATGAGAATTTACAAAGAAAGAAAATGGACACCCAAAACATTACATAAATGGCATGAATCATAAAAATCTGATGATTTCCATGGAAATACTGGTAACTGCATTCAAAAGCCCCTCTGTCATGAGTTTGATTGCACAGAGTAATAATCACACTCTGAAGAGTAAAGGAAGGTTTGCTTATTTACAAAGTTCAAGTAAGACAGTTCATCTACTCATGCAAAGCAGCATTACTGTTGGTTATTCTGATCTACCAGAGCAAAGAGGATGAGATCAGATAGTCAGCCCTGATTGGCTGTGGAAAGGTTACATCAGTCTCTTGTCAGTGCTGGTCCAGTCCAGTCTTGTAGACATGCAGGCACTACATTTTACATTTTAGGATGACGCTGTGGCAGCAAAGAAAAAAGAACTTTGCACTTTGTGAGAAACGAGAAAATGATTTCCTTCACTGTCAAATCAGAAAGGCAACAAACTTAACTGAATCAGGACTGGCCAGGAGAAAAGATAAACCAAGGTTGAGTTGAGAACTGAGATGACATATTGACATGTATTTGCCTCCTGACTCATTTAACAAAAAAAAACAAAAAAAAAACAACAACAAAAGCAAATTGAAGCAGCTTTTATAATCATGAAGAACATGATAAATATTTCAACACTGCTTGTGGAAATCTTGGAAGTTTAATCCTTAACGGCCTATAGTTCCATCATAGTGAAGTGCTTAAAAGATGAAAATCTGTCTCTTTACTTTTGTTTTATTCATCATGAAGACTTATCATTTTTGAACAGACAGACATGTTTCCTTCTCCAAATCCCTGGGACCAGCTGCTTTGCCCTTCTTGACTATGCCATTATGTGAACTATGCACTATCACACTAATTTGAGGCAGACTTATTCATTTCATTCAGTATACACATGCCTCATTTCCTGCAAATCCCTTCTGCATATGCACACTATTTTAAATGCCATGCAGGCATAGGGGACTGATAATGCAAACTACGAGTATAATAAATGCCAGCCATGAATTCTGTAAAGAACTGGAGGTGACATGATAAAAATCTTACAGATTAAAGTTAAAAATCACATGTCAATCTTACACTAATTTCTGTAGTCCACTGCAAAACCTTTAGCAGAAAGGCAACAAGATCCATGAATGAAATCATTTAAAGCGACTTCTTGCAAACTGCCGGAGCACCGAGGAAATGGATTTGGAGCATGAGTGATGACAGAGGCTTTTGAATACTGTGTACTTCTACATAACACAATAATAATGAGCAGAAACCTTAACACAGAAACACTAACAGGAATCCATGACATAGAAACAGAAAACACTTCACACAACATGACATCAGAGGAACAGGGCATTACTGGCTCCAGCAGCCTTCGCTCTGAGCTCAAGTCAAAGCCTGAGCCAAACCCCACATGTACAGTTTTAACAAACCAAAACAGAACCCCCCCACTCTCTACCGCCACAGCAGAGAGACATATCTAAGGCATCTGCTGACATCACAGTCATGTGCAAGTATTTCTATTTCCTGGAGGAGACGATATAATAAATTCGGAACGTCTGAAGTGTATATTCGACACATATTCTGGTCTGCTGTTGAGGATCATCACTCATGTACAGACACGAACCTAAGAGCTATATACACCGACCAAAATGTACAATCAGAAGTGCAGTAAATTATGTATATGGAAAGAAGTTCTGATAATATACAACCTTACTAGAAGAGTAAGACTTAACAAACAATACTGAATACGTGTTGAGTGTGTGTTTGCATACTGACACTCAAAACACACTTTTTGAGTATACAGATGAAAATCTCTGGATGAGCGCACTTGAGGCATCTAACTCATTTTGATAACATCCATTTGATACAACAGTTCTACCTTTTTCCTATGGATGCAGCATTATTGAAAAAAAAAACTTAACTATTGCATGATTGGAATGAATGCTGGATCTGATCATTTTCAGCAGCTTTAAGAAAAGCAGAAAAGTATATTAGATATATGAGCATACCTTCCCAAAACTTCATCCAGGAAACCTGACTGATTTAGTTCAGCATGTTTTGGGAGCTTTATTCCAGTTTCTAGAGTTTCTGATATTGGACCCGTTATCCTGCATGTGGCCTAAGTGTTGAATTATTCTGTATGTGGATGCAATTCACTTTTGATTAAATTGTATCACAGAATATCTCAACACGCTTATGAAGCTGAGCAAATATTCTTGCCAACTTCTGGCACATTTGCTGCTCTGCTCTGGTCACATTTCTGGCAGAACTACAGAATCATTCGGGTTCAGCTCTATCTGCTGCCCTCTATGTTCTGGAATAGAATATCTGAATATCAGAATATCTGAAAGGTATTCCACATTGAGGTAAACATCAGATGCTTCACTTTTTTCCCTTTAAAGCATTAAACCATTCATTGTATCAATGACTGCGTTACTTGATAATACAGTCTGTTTCTGTAGAAAAGCAGCTTCCGTTCTAGACTAAGGCATCATGTTTCAACAAGAGTGTATGTTTGTGTGCAGTGTAAACAAACTGAAGGTTTTGGAATGCAGCCCAGGTAAACCCTGCAGATTAACCCTGCAGATTAACCTGTCACAGTCACCTGTTCACAGCAGAGAAGTTACAGGTTGCCTGTGGACTCATCAGACCCTTGTGAACTGTGATGGGCTTCAACTGGAGATTGAAGTTACGAATCCCCACAGCCATCACAGAGATACCAGCTAACCTCGACTAAACACAGCACGAGCAGCCACACACACACAAGCTTGTTTTCCAAGAATACCCAACAGCAGCTCACAATGAAGCAACATGTGAATGAGGACAATCAAGTTGTGTGAGTCTCTGCAAAGAACTTTGAAAACACCTTTTTGTTTTGGTCGTCTCAACTCTCCTGAGTTTTTGGCTGAGCAGGCCTTTTTTCTATATCCACATTATCATTAGTTTATCAGAGAAAATAGCCCCAGCTGTGGTCCGGGCACAAATACTGACAGTATGAAGCCAAGCAGAAGTCCTGTTTAAGTCAGCACAATGGTTTCTCAACCTCAATGCTGCTTTTACGTTCCAAAGTTCTCATGACTGCAACACCTTGACGGTCAGGATATTGTCTATTTTGCATTCTATCCTCAAAAGTATGAAGGGAGGCACAAATGATGCTACATTTCAGAGTTTTTCAATGTAATGTTCACCATTAGAAGTAATTGGAGCACATACACATGTGCAGAACCAGGACCAAAAATCTACAAACCATTTTTGCATATCAAGTAACTCTAATGGGGTCCTCATTAATCTAGATTCACGAACGCCTGCATTTATTCCACTTCAGACATGTGTGGGCAAGTGTAATGTCTTTTAGAAGTTAACAACAAAAGATGCTACAGCTGCTGTATATTATGTAGAGCTGTTGTGCTTTACATTAAACTATCAAAGTTGCAACCAGTTTCTTGTTTTCTTGTTCCCACCAGAAGGTGACTCAAACAAACTGTCACTTTTTGGTTTGATTTTTTTTTCTCAAGGTCCAGCAAATAAAATTACAAAAGCCTGCATTAATTCTCTTCAGAAATCAGGGCTCATTCTTTAAAAATGAGTGACTACGTCTCATTAGCTGTGACATTGCTGTGCTCCTGCATTCACAGCTAACTGATATGATAACAATATTCTCCTTTGACCTGAAACATTTTCATCAGTAATTCAAGAGCGCATTCCTTTCCACTGCCATCATCACATCACATCAGCTTCTGTATGTATGTGCTAATATCACAGTCTTAGGCCTCAGTGTGAGCTACAGTAAGCAATCATCACAACATGTATATATCTATAAATATATATCTGCATATACTAAAGGACTGTCTAAAGGCTGGCTGTACTGAAGCTCCATACATGCAAACACACTCATACAGGTTTTCTTTTTTTTATATTAAAATACAACAAAATTCCAAATCAACTCCAGCCTATGTTTCTGAAGAGAAAAAAAGCAATGAGGGGTGAGGTGAAAGAAGAGAGCAGTCTGTATGGTGTATATCAGATCCCCCCCACACACATACACACACTAAGGCAACAAGCAGGAAGCTACCTGTTCAAAAAAACAAGCAGTATCTCATCCCATTTTGCCATCACAAATAAAGACAAAAGAAACTTCCCAGTCCGTCCACACAGTAACCGCTTAACAAGCAATAAATAATCCTCTACATAATTTAATATAAATACTTGAGGGTGAGGAAGGATGGTGGTGTTGTTGCAAGAAGTTGGGAGAGAGATCAGTGAAGGTGGGGGTGTGGGGTGACAGGCCATCTCCTTTTTTTTTTTTTTAAATGTCACTCGCTGACATTGTCCATCCTATAGACTACAGTGGTGGAGCAGTCCTGGTGCGACTCAGTGGGGGACACCTTTTTCCAAAGAGGGGCTTTCAGAGCTAGCTCTTGTTGGAGACTCTCGTAATCCATGGGTCCGAAGTTGTGCAGCTGTTTCAATTGACACGAATAACATATTAGTCTCATTCCTCCTGTGTATGTCTGTGTGTGTAAGTGGCATGTTGTTGGCTGAAACATCTTTCAAAAAAAAAAAAAAAAAAAAAAAAAAAAAAAACAAAAACCAGGAGGGAAGCGGGAAGAGGGCCGTGGAGGGAAAAAGGGTGTTTGTTTTTTCGAGCTTCTTTGTTTTCATTCTCCCTCAAAAGGGGGGGGGGG
>JBAJHX010000043.1:21195453-21262273 GCA_037176925.1 Amniataba percoides | reverse complement strand
TTTTTTCAAGTTGTTTTAAGTGGAAAAAAGGAAACGTGGGTCTTACTCCTCCTGGGGGGGGTTGGGGGGGGGAGGGGGGGGGTTGTGGGGGGAAAACTTTTCAAAAAAAAAAAAAAAAAAAAAAAAAAAAAAGCCAAAACCAGTATGTTTAATGATTAACTGGCAAAACTAGACAGGTTCCCTTCTTGCTTAAGAATAGCAGGTGCTGAAGCAGACTGACTTTGGCTCAGGTTTTTCATCAGTGTGGGCCTCCATGTATTTTTGTCATACTTCTTTTGTAAAAACAAAGCATGAATAATGAGTTTCCAGCATTTGTCATCACAAATTGGGATGATTTAGCTGCTTATTAGAGGATACCCAGGGCCCATCAAACAATATCCACTAACTTTAAAAAGTCACAGAACTTGAAAGAAATGTGCAGTATGCCTGAAACACCTGCAGCAACGCCGCAAGAATTCAAACGGAGACAGTGTACCCAAAGATAGAGGAAGAAAAGGGACACAGTTTGTCCTTTATCTGACGTTACATATGATTTTTGGCTTTAGGTGTACTATCTATGACAGCTGCTAAATCTGAACTACAGTAACCTCAGCATCACCCACAGTCTCAGAGATAAGGTGATTTAATCTGTGTGTTCTGATGAGGGACATTTTCCCTCGTCACAATATGGTGCTATGTGCCCTTACCCGCTGGTCCCCTCCTTCTCTGCGAGGGTCATGCTTCTTGGCAAAGTGTCTCAGGTTGTCATAGTTGTGGAAGTTGAAAAGCTCAACCAGGTCCTGGAATGAAAAGACAAATCAGAGGAGTCACAATATGAAATCACCATTTAATTTGACATCATACCTTGATTGTAAATTTGCTCAATTGTAAACTGTGTTTTGTTTGGGTGTATACAACACAGCTAAATATGGAGCATGTTACCTTTAAAAAAATGAAAAGGAGGTAATCTGATTACATTCATGGCAGTGGCGGGTTCTTGCAACCTGTTACTTGGTGTTTACAGAGATTTGTATCAAGGCCAAGCCTCCAGGTAATCATTAATCAAGTATGACTTACTTATTAAACAGGGTGAGTCACTTTTAGAAGTATGTCAGCCACACTGAGTTGGTGCCTAAAGGACACCATTTCACAATTTACCATACTTCACCTTGTTGTGTTTGCTTATGTTAATACATGAATATAAAATAAAATAATCAAACTATGAAATCAGTCCAAAATGCCCTTTTGGAAACAGTAATAAATACAGAAACTCGTGATAATGAGACAGAGCCTAAAAAAAAACACTCATGCTGCTTTTTAAGCCCTGCTGTGTAAAATAAAGCTGCAGCTATTTCTTGCTCTGGCTCAGAGTATGTTATATATCTGTTATCTGTTCTCCTGTTTCCTTTTAGAACGTACCGTGCAGAACTGAATTCCTCTGACTGAGTTTCCCAGCTTGTCTAGCGGAGGTGACCAGCACATAATACCCATCACGTTGGGTACAACCAGCAGGATCCCCCCTGCTACTCCAGACTTGGCTGGCAGACCAACCTACAACAGAGACAACAGACCACTTACATAACAGAAGATCCGCAGTGTAACTACAGTTCCACACATGGCAATAGCACAAAATTAAAATAAAGAAACTCAGCAAAGAAGTCCACATGGCTTCAATAATTCATCATTTGGAGCCGTTTATCCAGTGTGACACTGAACTGAAGCAAAATGTAGGAATCATCTAGATTTTTCTTAAAAAAGAGCTTTCATTTGCTCTTCAGTTCAAATCAAGGTAAAATGGCATGTTTCAGATGAGAGGTCAGTATTTCTACCACTTCTTTATTTTCCATTAGTTAAGACAAGGACTCAACAACACATACTTATTCAGAGTATGCTAAAAGGAATGGAATTGTTAGTGAGAATTGTTAGTGAGAATTGTTAGTGAGAATTGTTAGTGAGAATTCCGGTTTGACTGCTGTTCCTATTTAATCTTGCCGGAGTTTGTCCAAACTATTGTATATAGCATGTTAACTATGAATAGTAACCAGCTGGGAAATAGGACTGGACAACAGTAAATGTATTGTTAAATGTCTGAGTTCTTCTGATATTCTGTTGTAGACTACCATATGGGTTAACTAGCGACTAATGATTTACTAAATTCCACTGAAATTCAAAGAATGTCTTTGTCCTATGTAAACGGAATTAAGGGCTTTAGAAAGGAAAGATGACAAATCCTTTCAATACAGCATTAACAATGCAAAGACAGAACATCCCTACTGTAATGCTGCTCAGCGGGCTGTTTTCTGTGCAGCGATCTGTGACTGTGTTTGTTGTTGTTACTGTGTTTTAAAAATGCCGCGGTTGATTCTTGTGAGTCGCTCTCCTGACGCATCATGCTCTCAAGTTCGGTTGGAACCCCGACTGAGTAGGTACTAGAAAAGTACCTGGTACCAGGTGCTAAAGCGTAATGGAAACACATACAAACTGAGGCGAGGCGAGCCGAGCAGGTACTAGTGGAAAAGGGACATAACAGACTCATAGCTCATAGCTGCCCTCTAGTTATGTGTGCCTTTTACTTACGTGGAAAGCAAACTGTCCTGAGAAGTCGTACATGCCGCAGGAGTGCATCAAGCTCAAGGTGTTCCTCACCGCCTCGGGGCTCAGCACGCGCTCACCCGTGATTGGGCAGATACCGCCGTTAGCGAGAGTGGCTGCCATGACACTGGCGCTCTCGCAGGTCACCTCAATGGAGCACAGCTGGAAGTTCAAACAAAGGACAATCCCTGTCATTACTCTATCCAGTTTTCTTCAAACAGCTCACATCAAATGGAAGCACAGCAGTGCAAGAACTGGAGAGCGGAAAGAGTCAAGTGTGACATAAAGAGTACAGTGGTGAGGGGGGGGAGGGAGGGGAAACATGATAAAAACAGAGGCGATACTGACAGAAGGGATACATTTGGTGGGGAAGCAGAAACTGGATCTAGCCAGGATGCTGAAAATAGCTGCAAAAAGCAGGAAAGCAATATTTTACCATTAATAATTAGTAGGAGTTGAAAACTGATACTGAAACAAATAATCCCTCTTACACTCACTTGAAAATAGAAGTCCAGTACAGATGTCATGTCTGTGCCTTCTGGGAAACACTGTAGACAAACAGAGAGTTTAAAACATGTAGGGCACAAAGATGAACTGAGAAGGAAGAGATCACAACATGTTTTACTGTTGACGGACCTCTGCTTTGGTGAAAGATATGCAGATCTTATAAAGGTAAGAACTTCTGCCTCCTCTTACCAATTTTTAAACTGAACTGATTAAAAAACGAGATTTTATCAATCAGAGCTTTTCAGCTTCTTAGGACAGAGAAAGAGAAGAATTGGGAAACAAGGCCTGCCATGACTGTTAAGGCTAGAGCAAGGTCAAACCTTTTTTTCTTTCAGGTAGTAGCCGATGGCAAAGTTCCTATCTCCTGACTCACGCTCAGACTGGAATCTGTCACATAAAGAGCAGAGCACTCCCATTACACAGAGGAAGGAAATATTTGCATGTGAATGTGTCTGTGTGCGTGCGTGTGTGTGTGTGTGTTTGCACTTGTGTGTTGGAATTCCACCACCCCACCCCTCATGTGTTCAGTACAATCAGACCTCTCATGCCATCACGTGATGATACTGCAACATGAGCCCCAGTGCTGGGTCTTTTTCCAGAAACACTGTTTGCATGTGGTGTCATCATAAATCATGCACATGCAAGTGACCTTAACAACAGACACCCATTTCAGTCCTCATCCTTAAGAACAGCTCTCCATATGAACAAAACAAATCATTTCATTTCTGTGTTTAAAAGGAGGTGATTGGGAAACTGTTCAGAGCAGAACAGACTAAAGGGTCTGATGGTTTTATTTGCACCATATTCATTTGTAAATACAAAGATCTACATGGCACAGTAGTCTGTATAGACTTTGGTGACACTTATTGTTTAAGATTAACTGGAAAGACGTAAATATCCCATATAGCAAATATTAAAACTATTAAACTGCGTTCTGTTTGGGTGTAAACAACACAGCTAGCCCCACAGCTGTTTCCTACCTGTGCGAACCTTTTCTCAGAACTATGTAGGTGTGTACAGACTGTGCTTGATTCATGTCTTCCTGACACTCCCAGCTTTGTAGCATCTGTGTTTGAACTCAGCTTGAGCTTGGTGGCATAATGTAATTCCCAGTATGGCTCTGCCCCACATCAACCTAAGCAGAAGAGCCGGATTAACTGACAACACTTGTGTGGGTGTAGGTTGCCTTTTATTTCATATTTTTATATCTTAGAGCTTTAAACCAGTTGACTTGTTATGACGGTTTGTTAGGCTGTCGATACACGTGGCATTTAGTTTTCGTGCTGCATTAGCAACAGATTCAAGGGCCACATTTTGTTTCTCCACCAGCACTGAGCTAACAGGGGTTTAGAGCACATGATCTTAAGAGCTGATTAAAAAACACCTGCTGTGACATGACTGAAGCATGTTGAACCTCTGACCACTCAAACAAATCAAAATTTGGACCTGCAGAATTAGCAGGTTTTGTACTGGAAACTAAGAAAACATGACTTGTGCATAACTTGTGATTTCAAGAGACTTACGTGGCGTTGCTGAAACCCACATACTCGTTTCCCGCCATATTTTTCAAAAAGTCCATGACCTGGAGGGAAAGCAGTGGGAGTGTTAAGTGAGTTCATCATAAAATGGTGGCTGAATGGTACTTAATAATTAGCTCTCTAAAGAAAGTATCACTATCACCCAGGTCTGACTTCTAATACTTACATAGTCAAATCTTTCTGCAGTGCTTGTACCTTGCTGAGAGAACAAAAAACGAGCAGTTAGTTACAATTCATTCATTGAGAGATTTTGCATGGAAAGGCACAGCATCATAACAGATGCTAAAATGACAACGCTAATGTTGACAAATAAAAACTACAGAATTAGCAGATATGAACAGATTTGATTACAAATACCCTTTTTTTTTTAAAAAAAAAATCACATGAGCTTTGCCTGGAATTCAACAAAATATTAATAAGATTGGCTGGCTGGACAGGTTACAAAGAGGGAAGTCTTTTTGAGTTAAAAAGGGAGATTTAGTAGACATGTGAATTACCAGTTTAGCCAGTTAAAGAAAAACATGTCTCACCATTACCTCTTACTATGCCATCTCACTGAAATAAGGGATTCGATATTATTTCAAGTGTAAAAAGGAAAAAAAAAACATCTTTTTCTAAATCTGAAGCGGCCCTGGTTGTGTGAATGTTTCTACATTAAGTATCACTGCACAGAGATGTGGGTGTTTGCAGGAAAGTTTTACATATTTTGTATGTTTTTTATTTAGGATTATGGGTTACCATAATGCAGGTGTGTGTGTGTGTGTGTGTGTGTGTGTGTGTGTGTGTGTGTGTGTGTGTGTGTGTGTGTGTGTGTGTGTGTGTGCTTGAAAATGTGTGTTGACTGTGGGTCATGTATCAACATGCGTCAACATGTATTTATGCAAAATGCCTCTCAGCCAGTTAAAAAAAAGGGGGGAAGGAGGGAGGGAAAGAAGGGAGGAATGGTCTTCCTCTGAGAATCACATTCTCAGCTTGTAGCTGAGTGTTCATTTATTAAGTCATAGTAGAAGTTCATTGATGCTGCTTATTCCCACAAAGAAACCACAGCAAGGGAAAAATGGACACAGATGCACATTTTAATTGCTATAGAATTACTGTACTGAAATGTTTGTATTAATTGGTGTGAAGAAATGTTCTAACCTTACATTTCAAAAGGCTAACGCCTCGTGTGTGACTGTACATTTTAAATTCCACACCTTACTGTGCAGAACAAAAAGTGACACTGATGGAGGTGTTAAAGAGTCACTAAATGGGGTTTCTACAGAGCTGATTGGAAAAGAAAGAGACAGGAGAGGGGGATCAGGGGATTGGGAGAGTGCGAGGAGATAGATATGGAAAAGGAAGAAAAAATTACCAACGTCATTTGACCTGCAGCAGCAGTCATTATTTCCCACAGTTCCTAAGTCTGGAAAATATGCAACAACATACAAAAACAGCAACAACATGTAGCCTTCAAGCACCATGTAACAATAGTTTGGGGCATACTGCCACAGCAACCATCCCATAGCTTTCCCACCGAGGTTATAACAAACTGGGCAACCCGACCAATGGCTTGACATTTGTGCTTCAGAAAAGAAAAACAAAAACACATTGAGACACTAATGACAAGTGGGTGTGGACACAGACACGCACTGCTGTCTCTGCAAATGGGAGGTGATGTTTGAAATCATTTCAGGGCTGTGGTTATGCACTTTAACAGATTTGTGTGATGATATAAGAGCAATCTGTACATGCAACTGCATACTATCATTTTTACAGTCTGTATCATAAATCAATAAGAAAACTGGTGTAGTAGTAGTGTGTAGTAGTAGTAGTAGTGCAAGCACAGGAGTACAGCTATAAAAAGGAACCGAGTGTGTAAGTAGAGCTCATGGTACTATGGAGTATTTAAGAGAACAGAGCCAGTTCCTGAAATAGATTTAAAAATACAGTGGAACTTCATCTGCTTCATTCACACCAAATCCAGCAATGTTCAACATTTTAGGACAAAACGCTTGTGCTTTCCTTCTGAGAGTGAGATGAGACGATCAATATTAATCAATCAATGTTGGGGTCGTGTTCAGATACTTAGGAATGCTGGTGTAAGCAGCCAGCTTGGTCTATCGTGAGTTCAGAAATACACCCACTGACTCTAAATGACCTCATTTAGTTAACACTGAATCACTGATTAAAACATTGCATTGCATTTCTGTAATCCATGTATATAGAGAGATGTGTATATTTGACAAGCTTGCTAAATGTGTCCAAACTCTAGCTGGGAAATTAAAACAGCAATTACTCATTTTCTGGCCACCTGGAGCCAGCAGAACAAGCTGTAAACAGAACAGTTCATTTAGCTCTTTTTGGTCTCCATCACCTACGGAGAAAACACTGTGACTCTTTAGCTGTCAACTGCTGCAGGTAGTGGATTTTACTTTGCTTCAAACCTCTTCCAGCTCAAAACTATTTCAATGGGAGCTGAGAGAGAACAGTTATGTTGCAGCCCATAAATCCAAAACAATGCAATTAAAAAACAATTAAAAAAATACTAAAATGCTTTGTAGTTGCTGAGGGACTCTAGTGAAACTACAGAGAAGTGTCTTTGAGGGTTTGTCACTAAAAACCCAAACTAGCATTACTGGTAGTGAAAAGATCCATTTACTGATATAAAATTTTGAATAGTGCAGTTTTAATGCACCAGCATGAGATTGATATCCATTGTCTCAATTTATTTTCTGAAAGAAGCAAATGCGTATTTCCCAAAATGTGAAACAATTCTTTGAAAGAGCCAATTTACTCACTGCTGTCTGTGATCACTGTGGTGTATTTTAGCATACTATTTACCATTACTTACGTTCTCTATCTTTCTATTTCTGTTCTGTCCTCTTCAAGGTGAGAAAAAACAAACTGGCTAATCTTGGACTTAGTATTTTGTGACTTCAGGCTTTTTAAACTTTAGCAATAGGGTGACGACAGCAACAGAAACAGAAGGATTTCTTAATAAGTACACTTGTTTTGTCACTGTGCCAAAATAAAAAACAAATAAAATCACAGAAAGAAGTGAGAGTTGACTTGTAAACATCACTGGTTACAGAGACAAGACAAACCAGATGTTTGTGTTTTATAAAATGGGACAGTTTTTAATAATGGTAACTGAAGACTGGAATCAAGTTTCAAGTTTTCCTCAAGTACTCTTAGTTGTAAGGGTTTCTTTATTACAGTGCAGTATTTACTGCACAGCACCTAAAATACAGATAGTCATAATTATTGGTGTCCCTAAAACTAAAGCAGATGACTATTTAGGGGTCTGAATGCCTGCTGTCATGGTGTAACAACAGCAGAATCAAAAGGCATCAATGTCAAATGAATGCCAATGTGTCTAAGTGATTTTCCTGACAACATCAGGTCAAGAATGTGGGGCAAATATCACTTAGGTTAAGTACAGTTGTATTTGTGAGGTGAAAATGCATATGTGGAATAAAAAAATTCACTTTTAAGAAAGGAAATGGGATTTTAAGATGTGGACACTGAAAACACACAGGTCCCTGATTCCAAGAGTCACAGAGCTACTCTGTTGTACTCTGTTGCTTTTAAGTACAAGAGGTCCTAAATCAAATCGAGATAAATCAGGCCATGTGCTTTGGCATTTTTTGCCATACACAGTGTTGACCATCTTCAGCTGAATTACTCTGTGAAAGCTTCAATACATTCTCTCTCAAGATTGCTTCTTCTCAATTGAAAATAAACTAATGGATCACTCCACCAAGCTTTGGTAGCAGACAATTAATCATTAATAAGAATTCAAAGGATGACGCATATACTTGGTCAAAGAATTCTGTCTAAATGCTTTGGAGAAAAGCTCAGCATAACATAGGTCATCTCTAGAAAAAGCTACAATCAAATACTCAAAGTCCCTAAAGTCGACAATTGTGTAGCAATTAACAGAAAATGTGTCAAAAATTGATAATTCAATAGAGCAAAGTAAAGTTCATTTCAAGATATTAAAACATCTGCAATGCCATCTTGAAATAGTAAGAAGCAGCAGGGCTGGTACACAGTAAAGGTGTTCATAGACACCTCTTGTGTGGAGTCTGTGTGTGTGCATGAGAGCTATAATAATTACTGTAATAATTCACTGTTTGATTTGACTTGTTTGTTTCACTCTAGGATTAAAGAACTGAAAATTAAGAGGGATCAGTACCAGCTGTTACGAGATTCAGTATCCAACAGCTCCAATGTGAAAAGCTGGTATTTAATCCAGGTTTCATTCTTCCTTTCTTATTAATGATCCTGTGAGCTGCAACTCGTTTGATTGGACGGATGATGGGCGACTAATTTTTACCACTAGGAGAGCCAACTTACTGTCAATCCATCCTCACACCAAGAAATTCAAACAGTGTGAAAGCCAACTTGGTGCCAAGATAGAGGGCCAGTGGTAGGTGAGGCCCTATCTGACTTCCTATCTCTCTTCACAAAGCAGACTGTGGCAGGTCTGCATGCAGCTGCATTTGACTTGCTCTCCGTGCAGGTTATTTTCAGCTGGGACAATAACAGCCTGAGCGCTGGGGCTGCTAAGTGCCTTCAGGAAGGATTAGCACAAGTCTTAATCACCACAACAAGACACATGGCAGAGGACTGAGGTAGTGACCTAGAAATGATTCCAGCTGAGTCAAGAGTCACACACACACTGGGAAATCTAGTGAGTAAATAACAATACCACAAAAACAGAACGTGCTCTGACAAGTGTGGACAGGATATCAGTTGTACATTAGTATTATTATGCATTACTATTATTGTTCATCTTCTTGAGAGGGTTTTATTGTGTTCAAACAAATATAGGTCAATTAGGCCATCGTTAAACAGTCAAACCGTATCTGCTGCCAATATTAACTTCACTTTATCTACTTGATAAAGCAGCTCAGTGATACCTACCATACAAGGAATTTTCTAGTCAAGGCTCCAGCAGAAATGACACACAGACTGTATATAAAAACACACATGAAGGAGAGAGAAAAAAAAATTGCGATTGCTTTTACCTTTATCAGTGAAGTACAAACGATAGCGCCAGCATTCACCATGGGGTTGTGGGGCTTATCTGCCAAACAACAAGAGCTAAGTTAGCATGCTGTAGAGGATCAAAGAGTAAACGTTGACTTAAGTTCCAGTCTGAGACTTCTGTAAACACACAGATTAAACAAAGTGAATCAAATACACATAGAGCACACATTGACTCAAGACACTACTGACAGGGGACTAAAGTACATAGGGAATAGAAAATGATAGAAAACAAACAATAAATAGAAAACAATTTCCTTCAAGAATGTAAAAGAAGATCATTTCAAATGTGTGTGGAGTTGTGGGGGTGGATGATAATCTGTGTTCACTACGCGGCAGGAGCACTAAATCAAGAAATAGTGGCTAATTTCCTTTACCATAAATTCCTTTTTAATTCTGATATAAATCATACAAATTAAACCATCAGATGAGAGGAGGCCTTCCGCCCTCAGATATCTAAAGAGTTCAAGTACGTTTATGCTTACATCACCTGCATTTCCTCACTGGTGTGTGATCCCCTTACACAACACAACAAACCACGGGGGTGTCCTGGCAGATGTGAGGCAAAATTCCCTCACAGGATATGACAACAAGATGGCTGCAGTTTCAGTGCTGGCCAAGGGACTGAAACATTTCCTCTGAATGACCAACCACTACGATATGATCACGATAACCATTATGGGATTCATCTCCATATCAGCACATTCTATAAATAATATCATCAAGCATTTTTTCAGCACAGTACATGTGTTGGGTAGTCATTCACATGCTCAGCTCAACAGAAACACCTTGATTTTAACAGTGCTGTTGTCTTTGGGATCATGGGATCATGTAGCAAACTGAGCTAAAGCTAAATGTGTAAGACGTAGTGGGGAGATACAGTTAAAGAAGGTTATAAAACATTCCTCTATCAAAAACTTGTTTTCCTCTGAGTGCCCCCTTCATTATAAGACTAAATGGCTTTGAAGCAATTAATCAGCAGATGTAGGTTGTCACTAGCAGTTTGCACAAAGAGGATATAATTACAGCACACACAATGTCATTCTGCAAAAATAGGAAACACCAACTTCCAAAACACAGGCAAAGCCCTGTGTTGACTTCACATGGGACATGCCCTATTCTCAAATGTGCATCAAGTCTCCACTGCAATGTCTTAAGGAGGATGAACAGTGTGTGTATGAGCTGATAAGAACACCCCATTAAGGAAAGACAAAAGACTCACCCTCTTCATTTAGGAAGAGCTTATTAAAGCGCAGGCCGCTGGGCTCCTTCCCAATGAAACTGTGCACGTACTCCGTGCCGTGGTCATGAACAGCGACAGCATACTTCAGAGGCTTGACACAGGACTGCAGACAGAAAGGGACCTTGGTGTCTCCTACTGTGTGTCTACAAGAGACAAAAGTTGACAAGTTATTAAAGCAGGTAGAGCTGCTGTGTCATCAGCTGATTTGAAACGACATGCGCAGAATGAGAAACTGAAGCAGACTACTAAATGAAAAGAACTATGAAGAAGTCATTTTAAATGAGAACATTTGCATTGACATTTCATAGCATAATGTCAGACTTCGGAGAAAACCATAAACGTCTGTGACATAGCCTAAGAGCATGATAACAGCACCTCACAATCTGTTCAGGCACATGTTATCTTTATGACTTCCTCTCTTACACAAACACAAAAAAATAAACACACCTATGGAATTTTACAACTGCCTATCAGAGAACACACTGATCAAAACACCTGCTGACATCATTATGGTACACTTTGGATCGCATTCTTGTACTAGTTTTGTTCTTACAGGGACACAGAAAGGGAAATTATACAGAAAACCCAACACCTGACAACACTAACGAACCACCCTACAATAAATTAAGCTACAAAGTTGATGAACACCTCTTTAACACATATCGTAACACTAAACATTATGAATGTTTTTCCATGTAATTCTAAAGCTGTTATTTTGTCCAACCCTGAAGTTAGAGGACTAAAGCACAGCTCCATCTTAGGATAATTTGTCATGTGGCACTAATTCACAAATTGAAGAGTTTTATTTAACAGTTAGAAACTAATTAAGAAACTAAATAAGCTTTAAACTAAAGCTCTAATGCATATGATGATGGTTTCTGGGGCTGCAGTAAAAAACAGCAAAAAACAAAAAAAAAAATCCCCAGCTTGTTAACATTTCCCAATAAGCGCTCTGGATGTACTTCAGTAAATTTTAACCTTTATGATGCTGGACAAGAATGCACGCAGCAGAGAGCAGCCACTTTTTTTCTTGTGTTTACACCGCTCATTATTATGGACAGGATAGCTGAAAATGGACAGAATAGGTAGCAGAAAGAGGGGGGAAGACATGCAGTAAAGGGACTCCAGTCAGGACTGAGCCACCAATGCCAAAAGACAGCAGCCACTTTAATGTAAAACTCAAACAGTCAAAATAAAGTCGAAAAACAGTATAGGTTAATTATTTGGTTCTATAGATGACATTGTCTCACCTCTGTCCGTCAACTGTGCACAGAGAGACAGCCCACAGGTCAGGGCTGAATTTGGCAAGCTGAGGAATGTAGTCTGCAACCTGAAAGAGAGGTAAGGCAGTTGAAAGAGTGTCAGCACAGCAGCGGTTCACTTTACAGCGCTGACGTGTGCTGAGGCTCAGGCTTCAATGGAAAGAAGACACCACTGACAATAGATAATATCACAAGTGACTGAGGTTAAATCCTCACCTGAAGACCATATCAAAGGAGGTACTTTAAGACAGTGTTTTGTTTATGTTGTTTATCTCCGTCCACTATGACTATTACAGCAAATAATGTACATTAAAGCCAGTTAAATTTGAAAGCACATGTGGTTTCCTCTCCATTTTGGATTTCCCTCCATATAAATCCTTCATTAAATTTGGAAATACTCACCTCAGTTTTTCCTTTTTGTGATTTTGTTGTTCTCCTCTTGTAAATGTCAAATCATTTTTGCATCTAGCATATGAATTGATTTAACACAAACATAGAGAAAGCTGCTGCTGTAGAAACAACCAGTATAAAGTACCATTATCACTCCTTTTAATATGTTCCAGGGTGGACTTTTCCTCCAGTGTGCTAATACAGTGGTTCTCAATTAGATGAAGCCTCTGGCTTCTGATCTGCATGTGTAATCAAGGACTAATCTACCATCTGAATGCAGACTGCAGCCAGACTGATGGTAATGAATCTGTATGGGCTCAGTAATTATGAAGATGCACCAGGAGAAAAAACAAAAGAGTTATGGATGTAAGGACACACCTGTCCTCCAGTTAGTTTTTTGGCATTCTCATACAGCTCATCAATATGGGAGGTGAAGGACTGGAAGTCTGGGATGACGAACTTCTTGCGGAAGGCCTGAGTGAGCAGGACAATGTTGCTCTGGACACACCTGATGAATAAACCACAAATAGCATGCTAAAATATTGTGACTGCATGCAGCTGAGAGAAGTTTGCCAACCAAGATTGCAATCCTGAAGTCTGACAAACTTCTGTGAATGCTAATAAAAGTGGCTGATGAAGAGGCTTCATCATAACATATTGATCAGCTGCTTTTTATCCATCCAGTGTGGTTCAACATGATTCCATAGACTGATGAATGATATTTTCAAACAGACTGTAGAAAACCATGTACTTAGTGTCACTGACATTTGCCAGGTTCCTCTGGGCCCAAACATGGCCTCAAATCCCTAAAACAACCTCCTTCTTAATGTGAAAGCCTAAATGTGTTGTTCATAGAAAGGCACATTTTTCTAGCACCACAACACACATTAGAAAACATGAAACTAAATACTGAGAGCTTAACTTCCTGTCGGTAAAATCTGTTGACTTCTACTTGTAGTTTGAAGAAAGGAAGGAAGTTGCTTTCCCACTGATTGTAATCGGATTTTGTTTGAGAAAATATGTAGTAGATTGTAATTATATTGGCATGCAGTTGTGGTGGTTGCTCTTTTGTCTCCACCATGGATCCAGTATGTTTTAAAAGATTTTTTTATGTTTGAGTCAGAAAACTATGGTACATTTTTCTTTCAGACTTAGTGAGGCGATGAGATCAAGTGTTTCTGTGAAAAAGTTACGTTAGTGAACTACATTAACTAATTGCTATCGTGACAGAAAGCACTTTATGTTATGTATCACACACATTTCTCATGTAGCCTTACAGTTTCAGAAACTACTGTGCAACATAAAGTCAACATATTTATTTGACAATGTGATTTCATTTTTATCTTATTTGATGTAAATAATACACCCAAACAGACACACACACATCAAGCCTTACTTCTTGAATAGGTGCCTGTCCAGTGTAACGCCATCTGATGTGTTCTTCAGAGTTTCTTTGAGGGTGTCCATGCACTCCTTCAGTCTGGGATCTCCAGTGCGAAGTCCAGTGGCTTTAAGCGCCTAAAACACATAAATACATTTTTAAAAAGTGTAAAAGAAACAAGCACAAACAGAAAAAATTGGTGTTAATGCAGAACTCACTGTGAGAAATTTATGAGCGGGAATCGTCTCTTGACCTTCTGCGACTGTGTAGAAGAGCAAGTCCTCCAAACTGGGGAGAATGCCTGCATTTCTTCTCCTGGGTTGGAAACAGACAGACAGACTCAAACACATGCATAAAGTAGTGAAAGTAGTGTGAAGTTTCTTTGCTGGTGGGGTCAATATTGGAGTACAATACATGGATGATGGAGCAAAGGAAAGAATCATAGAAAAAAAGAGACCCCCTTGTTACTGTGTAAATGTAAACGGATACAGTGCGTCTGCAGTGAAAGCATTGTTGATATACAACACAATCACCCTTTAGCATGAGCTGCAACAAAGTCTATTTCCACCTGTTTGTCCAGTGTAAACACAGAGCTTATCAGCAGCTGCTGATACAGTCTTAACACATTAGTGAGGGATTTCAGTGACACATACTGGAAATATGCAGTCCAACTGTAAGCATTAGCCATGGTGTATCTGTTTATAAAGCAGGATGACCAAAGATCCTCATTATGCATACAGTAAAGACAATAAGTACAACAGTGTTTCCTGTTGGTTCTGCTGTCTGTTGGCTAACATTATGGTGTATAGCTGAACAGACATCAAAATTGTAAAAATTAGCTACACTGGTCACTAGTAAAGAGGATCTGATCTTGAAAACATGTTACATTAAAGCAATTATAATAAATAGCAAGTCAAAAACATATTTCTATCTTCCTGTTTCATACAGTTCCACAGAGTACCATTTAACCAGGCCCCTACAGACACAGGGTAAAGCATGTATGACTGCTAAAGAACTCTGCATTCAGAAAATCCAGCCTATTTAACAGGTTTCCTTTACTGGTTTAAAATATGTTTGCATTGTTGTGTGGTGTTTTACATAATGTCCACAGGGAGAGGAGTGTCACTCTTGGTCTTGTGTGGCTGGATGGTTTTGACATAATTTGAATGGCGTACTCAACTCCAGCTTGAACAAAAACACTAAAATGCTGTTTTCCACCAAAAGCTACACTTTGGAGTCGTCCACCTGCGCAATGTCACAGCGATGGAGGCACAACAACCTCTCCTTCATCGAACTGCCTGTTTACTCACCACACACCCTCAGCTAGAGTGTACCTGATAGAAAGTGTTGCCTTCTGTTCATTTGGTCAGGTTTCACTTGCACACAACACTGGGTGTCGGGAGACGGTCCTAAAAACTTTTGAACCTGCGAAGCAATGGCCAAGAACAAAAGCAAAGAAACAGGAGCATTATGTAGAGCTCCAACTTCCTCCTACTGGCATGCAGGTTAGGTTAACAGGAGTCTCTGTGTCTGTCTCTTATGTGTCAGTCCTGTGCTACTGTATGGGAAATCCTTTCTATCTAGATCACAGCTGACACCACACACCACTATCAGTCAAAGTAGTTTGGTGCTAGTACTGAATCTTTAACCTTCTGATTATAGATACATAATGCCACCATACTACATGTAGAGTTGTCTGTAGTGTCTAGAGCAGTGTTCGACCAGGCCTAAATTCCAGGAATTCTCCCGTCTTTAGTCCTGCCCAGCACTGTCGCTCTTGGATTAATAAAGCCAACACTGTGGCCTGTTCACACGCTGGCGATGACACAGCAGCCCAGTCTGCAGTGGAGAAAACTCATCTCAGCACAGAATCAGTATTCAAAAATGTTGTGTTTAATTTAAGTAAGGAAAACTGCAGCATGTCATGACGTCCAACACAAAGCACACAGCAAAATATTTTCAACAGTCTTCTTTCTGCCCATGCAATAACGACAGTGCTTTTCTGTCAATATCTAGCAGCAAATCTTCAGTTTCACTTCACTTCAGATTGATTTCTGCTCTCTAATGTCCCAATGTTTCAATACTCTGTTTCTAAAGATCACGCATCCCATTGAATAAGTAATGAGGCCCTTTCAATGCAAACTTCAACACAAAAACACAAACGTTTCCCCTCATATTCAACTGAGACTGCAGCTGTGCACACCAGACGCATCCAGTTTGCAGTTTGCACCTCCTCCCTGCCTTCATGTCTTCTTGTTTTGGCACATCCATAGAGAAAACACTCCACATACAACCGGGGTAACTGCACCTGAATGTGTGCAAACAATCCAAGACAGACTAAAATGCTGTCTCCCAGGCATGGTTAATTTAAAGGGAGTGTTATTGCCTGACATCTGTCACTACAACAGCAGTCAACAGGTGCACATGACCATGCAACTAGTGTCCAGGGTAGATACACTTTAGGGTGACATTTTAATTTAGACTAAACCTTATCCATCTAACTACGTAGCCAAAGGAGTGTTCGGTGTCGTATGTGTGACAGAGGAATTATTTGAGGTTGTGAAAAGCTCATTAACCACCAACACACTCTTAAGCAGGGCAAGTGTGTTTGTGTTTCCAGAGTATGCACCTTCTGCTGTGGAAGGACCCATGTGTAATGGCAGCACTTGTCGAAAACATAAAGGCAAACTAGGATGTATGTGGACAATTAAAAAGGAGCACTTCTTGGATAATGTCCTCTGTGGTTCTGGCCCAGCTTTGTTAATGATGTCAGCAGCATCAGAGCTATCAGCTTCAGCTTGAGGACTAACCAGATAAAAACTGAATGATCCCTGGTGGACACTGATGAACGTCTCAGTATTCTTCTACTGTTGTCACTGTTCATATCAGCCTCTGACCTCATACTACCCTTCCTATAAATCATCTACCTTGCAAATGTATAGCAGTTATTATGAAAAGATGTCATTAAGTTTTATTATTACCATATACTATATTAGTACCATATAGGTGCTTTCATATCTGCAGTGAAGTTCCTCTCTAGGTCCAACAATAACACTGACCCACTGCTGCCTTTTAGTTCTTGTCCTTGTTTAACTTGAATTAAATTATTTATCTGGTCAGTTTCAGAGGCCACTCCTGGCTGGGCAGTGCTGCACATAACCTCAGGGAAAACAAACAATAAAACTAGAGAGTTTGCTCCTCGACTAACAAGAAGTCATGGTGCCCTTCCAAGTCAGGGAGTTTACTGAAAAACACTTGGTTGTGCTGCAACTGAATTTCTGTAACAAATACTGACAGACGGCTCGCTGCAACATGACAGGACAGATGGCGGAGTTAACATGTGCCACATGTCCACATCATATAATCTTGTGTAGAGTGAATCTCATATTCTCAGTTGACACCAGCTGCCAAACTAAATGAGCAAACTCACCAGTGTATTTGAACTGCTCAAACTAATCAGGTGTGAATACAGCCTAAAACGCCTCCTTCCTCTGCATTTGTACATTTTAAAAACCCTCTTCCTCTCCACAGGCAGATGGCTCAGTCCATTTGCCTCTGGATGACTGCTCATTGGTGTAAGCAGAACACTCTGAGAGTTTCCTGGAAACAAGCTTTAGACTGAACTGTGCTTTTAAAACATTTTTGCTCTGGAGGTGTAATAAATGCTAATACACAGGTGCTTTGTAGGCCCAAAAAATTCAAGGTTACTACAGATTAAAAGATGTGAAAGGCAGAAATAAAGATTCTGGGCTGCAAAAACTGGCTTTAACATTCATCTATTCGAGTGTGGGGATATCCTTAGCAAGGCTGTGTCAATGACTTAACACCAGACTTAGTTTACTGAGCAGTCTGGAAGAGCTTAATAAAGTGTTTCCCTCACTTTCTGTTTCTGTCATGTGTATAACAGCCTGTCATTTGTCTGCTTTGATATCTTAATCCTATCCACCTCCAGCTACTAAAGTTGTAATTGATCCCATACTTTTCTGAGATGAATGGCTGTGAGCCAAGTAAGCTCAACAACACCTCCAAGAGGATGTAATAGCAATCTAGTGCGTTAATTTCCGATTAGTATGTATTAGTATGTGTATTAGTATGTGAACATTTTGCTCAATTTCAAATTGAAGGAATCAGAGTGGTGGTGACACTGATTGTGTCTCAATGTACAGAGTGGGATGAGTCACCAAATTTCCTTCAGAGGTTTTCCTCGTTAATCATCAGCAGTAATCTGGTCAACCCCACATCCTCGTCACGTGCACCAACACCTCCCCTTTTGTGCAGCTGATACATTATATGAATCACAGGTCTGATCCCAACTACTGAGAACAGCATGTTTCCAAGGTCGGTGTCAACCCGAGGACGCAAATGTGTGCATGCACAAATAGACTCCGCAGGGGATACTCCAGCTTTGAAAAAAAAAAAAAAAAAAACCTTGCCATTTTTGACACAAGTTTAACACAAAGATGTTTGTGCTGGGATATTCATGGGCCCTGTGATGTGGATTTTCAGGCCAGACTGCAAGAACCAGTCAGTGGCCAGCTGGAGGCTAAGTCTAGTCCTGTCTAAGCTTCAACGCTGTACTCTCTATTTTCTAAGTCTTTTTTACTTAAA
Source organism: Amniataba percoides (assembly GCA_037176925.1). Taxonomy (NCBI): domain Eukaryota; kingdom Metazoa; phylum Chordata; class Actinopteri; order Centrarchiformes; family Terapontidae; genus Amniataba; species Amniataba percoides. The sequence continues at coordinate 21,243,739 of JBAJHX010000043.1, read as the reverse complement.
GTTTCTAAGTTTTCAAATCTTCTTCTGAGAAAATTGCAGAGTTAAATAAGCACTGGAGTCCAGTAAAGTTGAGTCCAGAGAGCTTTTTTCTTCACCACGGAGTACAAAGCCATCATTTCTAATGGTGTCAAGAGTCACCTAATCCTGCCTTACGTGTAGCTTCTCACAAAGTATTGATTACCATATTTTTCAAACTATAAAGGCGCACTTAAAATCCTTAAATTTTCTCAAAAAATGACAGTGCCCTTTATAATCCGGTGCGCCTTATGTATGAATTCTGGTTGAGCTTACTGACCTCGAACTGATTTTATGTGGCACACGACGCTCAAAAATCTGTCAAAGTGTTTTAGTCCGACTTTGGTAAGCTACGAAGCTGCGCTGCTTGATGGATTGTTGGAGCATTACAGCCACCGTAGTCAGGAGCCTCGCGGAGTGATACGCACTGTGTGTAATGCGCCTTATAATCCAGTGCAGCGTATATATGAAAAAAGACCATTCATTGACAGTGCGCCTTATAATCCAGTGCGCCCTATAGTGCAGAAAATACGGTATCTTATGTGGTTTACTTCTTGAGAAATCTGGGCCCCTCTTATCTTATGCATGTTTGCATGTCCTCACCTCATTGCATGTATTTGTTCCCTGTTCACATGTTGCTTATTTTTTAATGGTGTCAGATTTTCTGTTGGTTGGTTTTTTAAAAGCAGTCCAAACTGTCCCTATCATTATCTTAGCCCTTCTGTTAAACATGTAACATGACAGCTATTAAGAAACAATTCAGAAAATTCGACACTACACCTGTCATCAGCCACACAGGAGCATAAGACAGACGCCGCATTCCAAGCCGTAGTTATTTTCTACTGCAAGAACGCAACAGCGTGTCACATAGAATAAATAAAATATTCTGATTAACCTGGGGCTTTTAAGAGCATGTTTAGGTGCTGGGCTTTTCCTGGACAGTAGCAAAAGGGCTCTGGTATTGTGAAAGCAGACTCAGGAGAAAAACATTTACATTGCAGAGCAAACACCCCCAGTCCATGTTTCAGTGATGACACTGCCCTGTTCTTGAGTATGCTGATTTCTAGGTCAGGAATTATCTCAGTCATATTGGCTATACCGAGCCTGCTCATGAAAACTGCAGTCACTGCCAGCTGACTGGAAGGAGTATGACTTGAAATGTGAAATGGACAATTATAAACAATTTAAAGGCAACTATGGTAAATGAGATGAGCATTTTCCAAAACCACCAGCAATTTCATGCATGAAATAACAACAGAGAAAATAGGAACATGAAAAATATAGAAAAAACAGAATTGGATCTAAGTTTCTGCTATGAGCCTGAATTAAGTCGACATTCCACGCAATGACAAGAATTCATGATAACCAAGATTTACTTCATTTGACTTCAAACTAAGTTGTGGGCTTTGCTCGACAAACACACTTATCAGTGACGTCATTGGGTGTCTTTCTCAAGCTGTACAGCTCTGCAAACACCATCATGCAACTACACACAAAAGATTTGGACAAACAGCACAGTTTAGGGGCAGTTTCATGTCTAAAGTGCTGTACAGAAGTAGCAGTGCTTCTCAAGACATTATAAACATGTGCGCAGTTGATGTGCAGGCAGGAAAAACTACATGAAAACTAGTGCAGTGCAACATAACAAATGGAAACATTACATTTATGTCATGATATGATTGTTTCACGGTCACATGAAGCGGCTGAAGCCTGGCTGAACCGGTCTGGACAGCAGATAGTGTCAGTAGCCTGGTGTGACATAGAGGTGACAGTAGAAACCACTGGAAACCTCACAGGCCACTTCACACAGCCTGAGCTCCAGCAGGGGCTCAACTTTGATGGAGCTGATCAACAAAGTGGGACTAAACCCAATATCCTGTGAGGACTGGCCCAACTCTTAAAGCCATTCTCTGAATATTTCACATCATGGTCTTTGTTTTAATTCGACTACAGGCTGCCGTGTGACACGCTGAGTGGGAACTTCTCATGACTGTCAAGTTCCTGCCTTCCTCCTCATCTCTGACCTTGTAACAGGACCTTTCACTTTCTGCGCGCGGCACCATGCTGCGGGTTATCTCCACATCTCCACAGGAGCGGCAAAAGCCGGTGAAGGCCGACTAAAATCCCCGTTAACTCCGGGCTGAGAGCAGTGGCCGGTGTTTGAAGGTGTATTTATACAGCTCCTTGGCACAAAGCCACTGGAGGCTGCTCCCGGCATGTAGCGCAAACACACACACACACACACACACACACACACACGGTGATAGCTGCTGCTAATAGGCCGTTGGTTTGCCAGCTGTGTCCTAACGTTACATATAGAAAGTGTTTGTGTGAGTTTCTGTCTCTGAACTCTACCGGTTTATCTTACATGTTCACATGGATGGTAAGTTAGCTAGTTATTTGGTGCGGTCGTAACGCTGCGTTTGTTACGGTTGGCGAGTAACGTTACATCCGCCCGCAGCTATGTGCGTCATGACTCGCCATGAATGCCGTCATATCGCGGCTCAGAGGACAGTTTTTCTTTCAGAGAAACGAGCTGAAACATACTTGTCGCTAGCTGCTTCGGCGCTGGCACCATCCTTCTTCAGCTGCTCGTCCAGAGCCACGGCACCTTCAGTTTTCACGCAGTAGGAGCGGCGCGGCGCGGCGGGCGGCGCGGTGCGGAGCGGCGCGGGGCGCGGCGCGGCGGCATGGAGGAGCCTCAGCGGGGCACACCGGGCTCTGGCATCAACGGAGGCGGCGCCGAGGCAGCAGTGGCGGGTCGGTATCCAGCTCCTCTGACTACAGCCGGGCAAGGGACGCTTGAGGGTGGCTTCAGACAACTCCTTCAGCACTGTCGAAAACCTAAAATGTAACATTTCAATCCTGTCGCGCAGTTGGAGAGAAAGTCGCGGTTCCTCGTGTATCCGGTAGTAACTGCGGGGCTCGTTCACGTCTGGTCTCCGAACACGTTGACTGTCTGTGCGGCGATGACTCACTAACATTGGCGGCCAGGAATAAATACAGGCGGGTTGACGCCTCTCCAGCTCCTATTGGTTACATCAAGATGAGGCCCGCCCACAAACATTATTTATGATGCTCTTGCGTCAGCTATTGGACTGTCTCCATGTCTGTCATTATTTTTATGGCCGGCATGGCGATTAGAGCAGATTTTTTCGGCCTGTTTATAGCTGACATAGATATGGCCCATCAGTGACTGCTTGTTTCCAGTAAAGAAACTATGGCTCCCTTTGTATACCGCTTCAATATGCATTTCAAACTATATTTATTACATGCTGAATCTAAATGATTTTATTTTTTAAAAAGTCTTAAAACAGATACTGTTGTGCCTGCTTCAACCTTTTTTATGTATCAATGAACATAATGACTTATTTTGTCTGATAGCATTTGATGTTATTTTCACATGTTGAAAATGTACAAAACTGGAAACAGAGTCACCTGGTTACAGCTACAGCTGGTTTTCTGAAACTATCACTAATCCAGGGATTTACTGTATTTATTTTTGCTAATGTATATTTCCTGATGTGGAAATGTATGTCTATGCCCCTTGATATTCCGTTGTACTGCTGTAACTTTGTAAAGCTTGAAATAGAATTGAAACTAGAAACAAGGTCATGTGTTATAGGCTTTAACTCCGTGTACTTTACATTTATTAACCACATGTTCTCACTGCCATTCTTTACAGCAGTTGCAAAACAAAGAGGACAAACATTCAGAAAGACTTGAAAACAAGACTGAGCTATTTGAATGATTGTGTTTATAATAACCTAATGTAAAAAATGTGCGACCTTTATTTTTATCAGGATGCTATCTGTATTGCTTTGATTGCACAATGACAGATGACAGGGGTGAATTACCTGCTATCAATACCATTTATAGTTTTATTTATCACTAATGTTATATGTTGCTTATAGAACACAACATCTGCTCATTGTGTAAAACCAGTATTAAAATGCAACACATGTTTGTGAACTGTGACGTGTTCCTTTATTTCAAGGTAAAAGAATACTTGAAAGTCAAGTATGAGAGAGGCGAGAAGCCACATGATGACCCTTTCTGTGCTGATGCCATCAACAATCCTGGAGCTCCTAAAACCAGGTGCATACAACTTCCTCTATATAGTCCTAAATATACTTCTATAGTTTATGAAATCAGAAATAAAGTCATATGGAGCACATAAAGCAATGGAATCTGGGCTGGAAAAGTTCTTGTGGATGGTCTCAGTTTTAATTATTAGTATGCAGTCATGAAAATTAATTTCAGACTTGTGATGCAGGAGATTTGACCTATTTTACAGCCTGACACATTTTACACAGGACAGCTCATACAGGGTATAATCTATGTTTCTAATCTATGTAGTTCTTGGGTGTAAGGGTGAAATGAGCGTGTCCTGGGTTTAGTTTGTCAGGCACAGCGCGCGCAGCTCCCAGCCAGCACGTCTGGTCCAAAGAGAAGCGGAGAAGCCCCTGACAGCCCGAGCTCAGGGCGGCACAGCTCCTGGACGCTCTGCACGTCCTCCTCCGAGCTCAGACGTCACCCTGAGACGTCACTCTCACTAGTTGCCACGAAGACACGGCGGCACGATGCGGAGGCCGGCGGGCTGCACACTGTGCGTCTTTGTGTCCTGGCTCATCACTCTGAGCTCTGTGTGGCCCGCTGCGGCCGAGCCGGACGGAGAGGTGAAGATCGAGGTGCTGTTCCAGCCCGAGGAGTGCACCCCGAAGAGCAAGAGAGGAGACCTGATCAACGTGCACTACGATGGCTTCCTGGCCAAAGATGGTTCACAGTTCTACTGCAGGTCGGTGCAAACACTGAGCTGCACTGATGGGTTTGGTCTGTCCAGGCCGGTCTGAGGCTCTGTGCAAGCTTACAGACACTTCTTTGCTGTGTTATTATCTTAGTTTTGTTGTGAGGGGTGGTGATGGTGATTTAGGCCTGGCATACAGTATTAAGGAATACTGGTTGTGGAGGGGAGAGGGTGAATCTTCTGAGTCATTTTATGAAAAGGTAAGGGCCCCCCCAGTCTTATTTATAGTTCCGTTAGATCCCTTAACATAAACAGAGTGAAATACCCCCACAGGTCGGTACAGAGCTTCTTCTCCAATGAAGTGCAGTGCTGGCTGGCCTGTAGAAAAGATGCTACACTTACTTCATGATCCCTGAATTCCATCACCAAGCTTGTTGGACACAGTGGTGAAGAAAGTGCCAAGCTGTTGTCTGTATGATGCAACTCTCTGATCTCTCCCCTACTGTCCCAAAAAAATGGACTACCCGCCCTTCAGCAAAAACCAAAATGAGAATCTGTCCGACTGTATGTACTCAGACTTATTCCAAAAAGATTCAACATTGATTTTAAGGCTGATTGATTTACAGAATGCTTCTTTTCTTTTCATTCTGTCTTGTTTCAGCCGATCAGACAAAACTGGGCACCCTCAGTGGTTTGTGCTGGGTGTTGGTCAAGTCATCAAGGGCCTTGACATCGGGATGATAGATATGTGTCCTGGAGAGAAACGGAAAATAACTGTTCCATCTGAGCTGGCCTTTGGAGTTCACGGCAAAGGTAAGTAAGTGTAACAGACAGAGATAAATATAAGCAGAAATACACAGCTGTACAATTACTCACAATTACATCACATTAAAGGGCTTTTTAATCTGTACTATGGTTCAAGCTCTAAAGACACTGGGTCCTACATTCCCATAATGCAACTTGGTAGTATCTTTTTTATTAGATACTCTAAACAGCCACACCTCTCAATCCCCACAGCCCCACTTTGTAACATGCTTTCTGTTATAAATTTGTAGTTTTTCAGTCCCGAGCCTGGTAACCCTGATGACATCACCAGGGTTATTTAGTCAGACCTGAGAAAGCTCCTTCAAAGAAGATGATGCGTGTAAAACCAATTGAACACCTCTTGTAATGTGTGATATGTTCTTGTCCAAATGCTCTCTGTGACTGAACATTTGTTTTCAAAAGAGTTTTATGTCTGAAAGTCTGCCTTCATGCTGTCTTGTCTTCTTTTACAGCGCTTTAGTTGAAAGGGCGTCGCAGTGTTTGCTACTCATCCTTCCACGGCATGTCCTATAAGCATGCACAAAGGTTTAAAGGTCTCTACTTCATTTCAATCTTTCTTCCAAACGTTGGGGGAACTTTCAGAAAACTAACAACTAACAGCTGACTGCTCTTCTCCTTTAAACTGTCTTGTCACACAAACCTGTTGATGTTTGTGTTCATACGTGCACTCTGCTGTGATCTGGTGGCGGTGTTTCCTTTAGTCTGGGAGCCACGTCTCATCACTTGATTTACTCTTTGGCTGTGAAGGAGTATGCATGCCTCTGTCGTACCTTTTTGGCGTTAGAGTTGCCTACGTGTGAATCTAACCAAGACTGAGAGCTGCTGAGTGAAAAGTCTGTGTTAAACAGCTCCAGCAGAGCCTCCGTGCTCATATTTTTCACTCTTTCCCACAAAATTAACAACTTTAATCGCATGTTGCTCCTTTTACAAAATTCTAATATTCTACTCTTGCTGGTTTGATGTTACATTTCTAATTTTGTAGAATTTGCTCTTGTGGGCAGATCAGTCCTATCTGATCCTAGGAGTCATCTGTTTATATAGTTAGTCACTGTTTTCATCAGTTTCATCACAAAGTCTGATAATGTAGCTGAACCACCAGCCAGATAAAGAGCTTACCTTGAAATGAACTCACATCTGTCCTGAAATATTGTTAAACCTGCTTCACAATTCTGAACACTGTAAGAACAATGTAATAATAACAGATCAGTTTCCCCGATGTGGGATTAATAAAGTTTCATCTTATCTTAATCTGTATTTACAAGTCACGGTTCTGGCAGATAATCTTTTCGTAAACTTTTCAGATCTTTGATGTACTGTTACTTCCTCCTGACCAAATAGGTCCGGTGCCTCCCAATGCCACAGTGGTCTTTGAGGTGGAGGTTTATTCTGTGTCCAGGGGACCACGCAGCATGGAGGCTTTCGGAGATATGGACCTTGATAAAGACAAAAGTCTCACAAAGGCTGAGGTAACTATAATTTAAAAGCAAGTGTTTATTACCATCACTATGTGATGCTGATGACCAACGCTGGGTTAACATGTAGGGGCTTCAAAGGAAAAATGAGACGTCTGTTACTCCTTACTGTTACTACTTACTGTTACTTCCTGTGCAGTTTTTTCATGTGAGGATGATACCTGGGAACAGTTGTGCAGTCATATGATTTAAAACATTCATGTAGTATTTAGAAATAATGAGAGCCTTAAAACAAGAGGTGTCTTTTGGTCAGGGCCATGCGGTCAGGGAACAGGACAGTTGGGGAAGTGGTCTTCGAGCTTCACACTAAACACACTGACATGAGAGTTTTGTGAATGTTATCATTTCACTCTTGGAAAAAATGTAAAAATACATTTATTACAATATGAATATATTTCTCCTCTGGCAGATTTAGATTTTTTTTGCCTTATTGTCCAATCATAGGCTTTATACACAGTTTATATTTAAGACTCCAAATACAAAGTAACTTTATTTGTCACCTCTTAAAGAATGAAGGCCAGAGTGTTTCTCTCCTCATTATCTCAGCATAAACATCCAGGGATTGTTCAATCAGTTATCAGGCTATAAATATTTACTTTACATGTATTAACTTTATCTTCTCACATCCATTCCTACAGCAGTGTGAAAACAAAATAAAGGTCAATATCAGTTCTACAAACCAGCAGAGTAACATGTTTTAAGGATCTGCTACATGCAAGAAACTACTGGAAACTTGAATTTCCCTGAGGGAGTCATCCTAAAGGGATCAATAAAGTGAAGTCTAAGTCTAAGTCTAAGAAGGATCAGAACTTAAATGATGACCGAATGTAAAGAAGAGAAAAAACTATTTTAGTGATGATGTTATCTGGTATGTTGATAGCACACTGACAGATGAAAGAAGGAAATGACCTGCTATCAGTACTATTTACAATTCTATTAATCACCAATGTGATATGTTGCTTGCAGGTAAAAGAATACTTGAAACTCGAGTATGAGAAAGGCGGGAAGCCGCGGGATGAACCTTTCTACGAGAAGATCATGGCTGACATATTCCACAAGACTGACCAGGACAAAGACGGCGTGATCAGTGTGAAGGAGTATAACATTTATCAACATGATGAGCTTTAGTGTTGGAAGTGGCTTTAGTTTAAGTACTTTTATTAATTAGAGAGAAAACATGAATACTTTAACAGGGAAAAATCCACATTGTTAGATGTCATCATCTTCAGTACACTCTGGGTATTATTTTGTGGTGACTCTACTTTTTTTGATCTACCCACTTGACTTCAACATGCTTCATCATTTCTACTTTAGTTAGTGGTTCCTGCTTTTCCCAGAATGCCCTCCTCTTGAGAACCCCCTGTGTGCTTTATTTTGAAGCTACTGTGGAAGTGGACAACTGGATCTCTTCCCCTTCTGTGGTCAATTTTGCCCTGTGTGATTTTTCAGCATCAAGTCAATGTATAAATAGAGAGAAGTTCTGTCTCTTTGAGTGAAAAGAACAGCTATTTTTATTGTAAATTAAAAAAATGAAAATATTGAAGCAGTGAATATCACTGTCAGGCACCACATTGTCAGTGTTTGACCAGAATGCACAAAAATGAATCAAACACCTAAATGGGATCCAGAGTGCAGGAGAATCAGTGTGAACTATTGTTAAAAAGCGTGGAACACTTTCAGGGTGGATTTTTCCTTTAAAGAGCAAACCAGCAAACTAATCTCTCAATTTTAGCACTAAGTATGAAAACTATGCACGCTTGAACATCTCCAACACCTGTAAAAAAACATTCACTTTTGTGCATATACCACTACATTTTAGCATTTTTCTTTTGTTTTGTTTCGAAACTTTGATTCAGTATGCAGCGCACAGAAGAAACCACAAGATTGCACAATGCTGTGGAATCAGTGACACTGTAACATGACTGTCATGTGAGATTTGAGAGGGTGGTTTACCCAGACATAAGAGAAACCAGCTCAAACTGTCCTGCTTCCCTGTGAATTTCCTGCTCTCTCATTTGCAATGTCACACCAGTGTCCACATTAATGAATACAGACTGCAAAGACTCCCCACATAGCACGTTTGAATAATTCAAATAAGCCAAAAAAAATTCTGTGTTGTAAAGGTGTGAATATAACTGATGTTACTGATGTTTACAAGTTGTACGTCTGTACGTTGTGTACGTCTTTATGTGGTCAAACCCATGATTCCCATTGTATTCATCTGAACAAATGTAACACAATAAATAAATCACTACGTATGTGGAGATCTACAGACTGTGTCATCATATGTTCATCAGATTTCTCTCGTCTGAGGTGGATGTGTGTGTTATGACAGGACACAGTAGCAGTAAAATGTGCGCAGAATTAAAATGGTCAACTTACACTCTGGGGACAGAAAGACCTGCATACACGAACAATCTGTACTTAAATAAAATAATAAATACATTGTAAATAGACATAGAGAATATTATTACATTTTCTTAGGCATGATATTATCTGGACTGTTGATTGCACATTGACAGAAGGAAGATGTGAATGACCTGTTATCAAGACAATTTATGGTTTACAATTTATCACCAATGCTGCTTGTAGAAAATAACAGGGGCACTTTATGTAAGGGCAGTGTTGTACAAACAGACATATATTACATATTAAGTTTTTTTTTTTGTACCTTGAGTACTTGAGTAAATGCACTTTGACACATTCCACCAGTCTTGGTGCACATACATAAACTTACCACTAGAGGACAGTGCTCAGCCAATGATATCAACACGTATGTGCCTCAGTGAGACTGACTTGCAGACAAAGACACAGTAAACACCTGTTTCCTTCTCATAAAAAAGTCTGTCTCAGTCTCCAATGTTTTACTGTGTGACACGTTCACATCAAACAGAACTGCACAAACTAAAGATGATGGAAAATGTGAACACTTTATGTTCACGTTTATGTGGAGGCAACAAGCTTCATAAACAGCATGTTGGAACTTCAAACTTTAAAAAAGATTTCACTTTGATGGAAAAAGGAAGGAATCAAGACATCCAAAAACAAATTTATTAATAAATACTCTTTAATCGGCTTATATATATACATCTATAGTATGTACACAGTATGCACTTTGAAATGGGGAAATCAAGGAGGGATCATACACAACAGTCTGTCAGTTGGAGATATTCATCTTAACAGGTGGTAACCTGATGGCTGCTGCTCTCACTTCTGCTGTCATGTTAATGCCCAGCGGTGCCCTGGAACAAGACATTCAAATAAGTAATGATAACACTTGATTTCAAACAGCAGTTAAAAGAAATCACACCGCTGCAGGCTTGCTTCATTAATTTATTCTCCACTAAACACTGACAGGAAATCGTTAGTTCAGTGTTGGCTCACTTTGGCTCGTAGCAGACGTCCACATGTGGAGGCAGAATCCCTCTCCCCTCTCTCAGGCGCTCAACACCGTTCCTGGTGAGAAATGAAACCAGCACGTTTGTGAGAGATAGATCAGACTCTACCATGGGACAAATCATCTGACCATATTTACTGTCAGTGCTTCACTGAGCGTTAACATACGCACCATGCAATCATTACTCCGTTGTCGGTGCAGAATTTGGCCGGAGGACAGAGCAGGTGCAGCCCTGTCAGCTCACTGATAATGGTCAGAGCCCTACGGATGTACTGGTTGCTAGCAACTCCTCCGGACAGCACCTGTCCAAGAACAGTTAATGATAAATTCTATGTCCACACTGTTGTCTTATTTAAAGGACGAGACTGGTTTTAAATTATTTCCTGGACAGAAAACAGTGGAGCAATGTATATTTAGCAAATATTACTCACAAGTAACAAGTTAACACAAGTAAACGGTGCATTTGTTGATTTTTATTTGCAAACTGGCAATAAGAGAAATTAAAATGTCACAGCCTTATCCTCTAAAAGCACGCCCCAAACTGACAAGCAAAGTTATACGCTCACCAAAGTGGGACTGCTTGATGGCAGCATCCCGTTTGCTTTGCAGAACAAGATGGCACGATGTGTGCGCTTTGCCAGATGACAGGCAACTGTGTGTTGTGTAGCAGCTGCAATATCATTAACACACGACAGCAGTGTGCCCTGTTTGATACCTGCACAGGGAGGACAAAAGACAAAATGTCATTTATCAAGACAGCTCCTGTCAATATGTCACAGTACAGGAGAACAAGTACAATATTACTGAATAAACAGAAAAGATCATCATCACAAACCATGTGCTTCTTTTCATGTATGTTTGCAGGAATGTACAAGTGAAAAATGCACAGTGAATGAACACCTCTGTGATTTTATTAATGTGACTGGTTTTAAGAGAGAATTTTTAAAAAAAGAAAAGAAAAATGCACATTCAGTTTTTCCTAAACTGCCAGTCTGCACTAAATCTTTCTAACCTCTTTCCACCCTGTATTTTAGTTACTGATGTGTTTTGAATTGTTATAGCAGGAAAAGCACGAGTTAAATGAACAATAATCAAGAATTCCTGAAAATCCTGCAATTCAATGCACAAATAAATGTTTTGAGTTACACCTGTGTTGGAAAAATCAAAAATATCTGCTGTAGAAAGAGGCCCATGAGGGCGATGACAGGTACCTGGGTTATGGTTATCAAACCACAAACCTTAGGAGTCCTCATACCTTCCTTTTCCTCTTCTTTCATTATCGTCATTGTAATGTTATTCCGTAGTCCAGCAAAGGAAAAGCAGCAGTCATACATCTGTCCCATCGGTGTCTTGAAAAAGAACCTTTTTCTGTCACCATCCTTTGCTAGAAGCTCAATAGCTTGTCCTCCACTCAGCGTGGAGCACTGTGGGTGTTTCGTGAGGGACAAACGTCTCGCCACCTGGGAGTCCACAAGAGACAGTATTTTATTTGTTTGTACTAACAACCTGAACACCGTGACCAGCGACAACATGCAGGTGTGTGTGTTCAGGTCTTACTTTATCCAACGTATCCCCCGGAGCTTCATCCAGAGTGTGGCCCAGAAGCACAAAGTCGTCGACTCCTCTGGCCACAGCGAGAAGTGAGTGACCACCAGAGACCAGCAGGACCAGGAAGGGGAAGGCCACAGGCTGGAGCATCCTGACGGTCAGAGCGTGCGCCTCCATGTGGTGGATGGGGATGAAGGGCTTGTTGTGCTGCCTCACAAACCTCTTACTGAACTCAAGGCCGACGCCTAAGCTCAGGGCCAAGCCCGGCTTCACGGTGCTGGCCACGGCCGAGAGCTGGCCAGGGTCCACGCCGCTCCTCTCCAGGGCCTCCTGGACCACGCGCTCGATGTTTTCACTGTGGAGCTGCTGTGCCACGGTGGGGATGATGCCTCCGGTCCTACAGCAGAGGAGGAGGATACATGTCAAAGAGAGAGTCCTGAAGTCCTGAAGCAGTGACGCTCAGGACCAGATCCCGCTCTCACACCCACCTCAGATGCACTTCTTTCTGTGAATGCAGAGACTCTCCCAGGATGAGGCCGGTCTCGTCCAGCACAGCAGCTCCAGTCTCATCACAGCTGCTCTCGATGCCCAGAACCAGCCTGGAGAAAGCTGCAGGAGAGCTCCGAGCAGCCTGTCTGAGCTGCAGCAGCCTGTGCACCAGGCTGGCCTGTGGAGTGAACATGGTGGCTTAGAGGAGTCTCCTGACTGAAGAACACTGCGTCATTTCAGGCCTCAGACCAACACAGTAAAGCTCTGAGACACATGAAGCAGGTAACTTCAGTCTGCTCACCGTTTCTCCTCTGAGCCGAGGAGCTGTGTCACATGGAAATACTCCCGTCCACAAACAGGTCTGTCGCCTCTCTCTGAGTACAGATATTTGACCACAAGAGGAACTAAAAAATGGCTCATTAATACATCTTTATACCCACCAAACGGATGTATTTAAAAAGCTGATTACTTGAGAGAACCGCTATGAAAACAAAGCATGGAACCATTGCTTCTCGTTGGGGGACATTTTCCGGAGCTGCACAGAAATGGCAGCATGGAGTCGAGCAGTTAACTGGGCCCTATGACCAAACGGTGTTTCCCTCCAGGTTTCGATGCTAGAGAGGTAAAGCTCGTTTTGTGTGACCTCGTGGTTAAAGTGTGTTAAACAGTGTTTGTTGGTGTAGCTCTCGGCTCTGTTTCAAGCTTCTGTGAATGAGTCTACCTCATGTGAGCGGGCTGTGCTGCCTTCACGGACACCAGAAACACGGTACATCTGCAAGAACAGCAAACATCTCAAGAACAAAGCAGTGTGCTGTTGTTTAATACTGACAGAGAAAAGTGCTGAAACAGCCAGTGTTGTATAATCGTAACATATTCATGTAAGATGTAGTGTAACTTAAAGAACACTTAATAAACTAACATGTCTTGTGTCACAATATCCTCAGCCAGTGTTGACTTTATCAATAAAATCTCCATTAAAATGACTAAATGATTCTTAAAGGTGGTCGTGGTTCTTAACCTAAACCAACTTTATTTGGATGAGAGTAAAATTGTTTTTAACAGTAGGAATATTCAAAGACCCATAACATTGATCGCCCCAATACACGAATTTACGTTATTTTACCCTTTGCGGCATTTTAACTGCAGAGCAATAAACCATGGTCTATTTTAATAGTATGAATCTGTCTGCACTGTGTTTTTCATATTGTAGATGCAATGTTTATATAAAGTGTTGAAGGAAGCTAAAAGTTGCTAATGCTAACACACGCGGAAGTGCCCTGAGTCACGTGGTGCCGTGCTGCGTCTGGTGTGTGCCGTGCTGCTGTAACAGAGATGATATTTTGTCAGTAGCTCGTTCATTTGATAATCTGTGCGTCCCCTGTACGTTTTAATGTATGTTTGAGCCGTTATAGCGAACCTTTTAGTGTTAGGGAGGTCCTCAGACAGCTGTGGAGCACCAACTCTCTGTTAGCCACCAGCAGGATTAGCAACTTTCTTTAACTCGGGTTTCATGTTGACTTTTCTGAAGGAGGCATGGAACAGCCAGCTTGTATTTTGGAGGAGTTGAAGCAGTTTGCTGTAACTGATGCTCCACCGACAGTGTATTACATCCCAGATTTCATATCAGAAGAGGAGGAGTCCTACCTTCAGGAGCAGGTGTACAAGTCTCCAAAAACTAAATGGACTCAGCTGTCAGGCAGAAGGCTTCAGAACTGGGGAGGGTTACCACATCCCAAAGGCATGCTGGCAGAGAAGATCCCCGACTGGCTCCAGGCGTACTGTGAGAAGATTTCCTCTCTGGGTGCATTCAGCGGGAAGACGGCCAACCACGTGTTGGTGAATGAGTACAAACAAGGAGAAGGGATCATGCCTCATGAAGACGGCCCTCTCTACCACCCGACTGTCACCACCATCAGCCTGGGCTCTCACACCCTCCTCGACTTCTACACGCCCGTCGGCAGCCTGGGGGACGACGCGCCGCAGACTGAGGAGAACCGCTTCCTCTTCTCGCTGCTGGTGAAGCCGCGCAGCCTCCTGATCCTGCAGGATGAAATGTACCAGCGTCTCCTTCATGGCATCCGCCCGCTGGCCCAGGACACGCTGACGGACACGGTGGTGAACCTGTCTGCTGCCGGGGCCCTGCCAGGAGAGACGCTGACCCGGGGCACCAGAGTGTCGCTGACTATAAGACATGTACCCAAAGTTATGAAGACAAAGCTTATACTGGGGAAGAGATGACTGCATGCTGACCTGAGAGGTTGTTAGCTATGTTCTGTGTGTGCCACTGACACGATCAAGATTAACATCAATGGGGGTCTCCTCCAGGCTGCTCTCTGAATCATATTTCACATGTCTATAGTGGATCACTTAAATATTTGTGCTGCCTTAAGTGATCTCACTGTGCCTTAGTGTTCTGGACATTATTAAAGGAGAAAATATAGAGAGCATTGTTTAAGTGATGCACTTATGTCTTATTATTAAGGGATTATGGGTACATATCTTTGGAGCAAATAACCACAGAAGTCTTTAAATGTCATTTCTGTCTGGAGCTGTAACCTTCAAACATTGTTTTCAGTTGATGGCTTATTGTGATTGTTATCCAGCTGTAAAATCTGGACTCACTTATTGTTGTATCATCAACTTCTTGTTTCAGCACTACATGAATGGATATTAAATGATATCAAAAGGATGTGCATTCTTTCCTTCATGGATTCATTTAATGGTGTCAAAGGGCCGTACTGATATTCAGCGCGGCTGATAGAAGTGGTTCCATTTCAGCTTTTCACAAGTGCATTTGTGTTGGCAGGTAACAGAAATACCAAAAACATATTTGTGGTAATAAAGAAATTTTTTAACACCATTATGTAGTTTTTCAATTTGAGAGCACTGAATTTTATATTTCTACTGTAAAATCACCTGCTGAGTGCATGTGCTGTTCATAACTCAGAATTGATGGGTTATCAAATGAATGATAAATTGTGCATGTATTTATTAAACTTACAGATATAGATATCGATGTTGGCCTCAGAGGTACAGTATCAGTTCATCGCTACAACTTACTTCACTAAGCATGCAAATGTAATTCAAATCAACATGTTTCAGTTGACTGATACAGAAGTTTGTTAAATTTTATTGTTTATTATATAAGAATAATGTCATGAAAAAACTACAAACCATTCACTGTACTGTTTCTTAGCCAGAGTGAAGGATTTTTTTACAAATTCACTGTCTGAAGCTACAGCTGGTTTGTTCATGTTAAAGAATAGCAGCAGCACAAAGGTCTGTTGGTTTGAAGCTGTTGCATTCTACGGAGCAGGCTTAGTTTTTGTACAACACAACTGAAAGGTTCTGTCATCATGTGCTCTGTCCTGAAAGTACGCTGACTGTGTCTCACTTTGGTGTGAAATCATATTTCGCAGGAGACCACCAAAACGATGGAGCCGCAGACGAAGCGCTGGAAGGGGTCAGAGAGTGACAGCGACTCCTGGGTTGCTTATCCGGTACTGTCAGACGAGCAGTCACAAGACGTCGAGCTGATTGAGGCGTTTGCTGTGCCCATTGTCAACAAGAAAGAGACGTCTCGACTGGTCCGGGAGCTGAACGGCCTCTATCCTCTGAATGGCCTTCAGCACATCAAGAGGGTGCGGGCAGTGAAGGAGGAGGGCAGCCCTCACCCTCTGGAAGTTCTTGTGTGCCTCGTCAATGACGCACCGGACATGAAGGTGCTGAGCATCGACTCTCTTCTCCCCTCAGATGGAGTTGGGCTGGACGGATTGGGTGAGCCTTTTGTGGTTAAGGTCCCCGCACGCCCCCCCTTGACCCGACCCCAGTTTGAGCTGGCAAGCCGACACTGGCCCACCTCCTTTCATGAGGACAAACAGGTGACGGTCGCGCTGAAGGGAGAGCTCTTCAGTCCGCCTCAGAAAGCCAGGATGCACATGTACATGACAACGGCTTTGACTGCCGCCAAAGCGGGGAGGGAGTCTGGAATGGAGGCGGTGGGGGCTGTGGTGGTCGACCAAGCGACAGACACAATCGTTGCAGTGGGCCATGACTGCAGAGGTGACCACCCCCTTCATCACGCAGTCATGGTCTGCATTGACCTTGTGGCTCGCAGCCAGGGCGGGGGATGTTACTCTTTTGACAGGTACCCTGACTGCCGATTTACTTCAGACACCTTTCAGAAGGCTCCTGATGCAGAGGCCAGCTCTCAGCCCTACATCTGCACGGGATATGACCTTTACGTAACCCGAGAACCTTGTGTCATGTGTGCCATGGCACTGGTACACTCCCGGATAGGCCGGGTCTTCTACGGGACTGCTTCTGCTGATGGGGCCTTAGGGACCAAATATAAAATCCACTCGCAGAGAGATCTCAACCATCGCTTTGAGGTGTACAAAGGAGTCATGGGCAAGCAGTGTGAGAATCTTTATGCTTTGGATGACCACATCAGAAGGGAAAGTTTGAAGAAAAGCAGATAAATAGTCTTTGTGTCAGACGCTCTAGTTATCTACTACAGGAATAAACCCTGTGTTTTATGCAAGAATTTTTTAAAATAAAGTTTTTAATCATGTGGTGGTTGTTGTATTTAGACCATGTGTAGATGAAAACCAACAAGACTCCAACAACATTTGGACAGTTAAAAATGTAATCACTTGGTTGAGAATTGCAGTTGATGAGCTGCTCTGAGGGTGTTAATGAATGATGGGGGAGTATTTCATTTTTTGTCACTCAATCAGACACAAAACAGCTCAATAAACTGAATTGTATTACCATTTACACTCAGATTTAGCTCCAGATTTGAATCAGGTCAATGTCGGATGAGTTCTACACCTCGGCACCTTCCAGCCTGGATAGGTGGTACCAGATCTGGCTCTAGCCACTTTAGTGCCTTAGGCCAGATTATTGTTTGGCGCCCCACTGCACCTCCCTGCACACACACTCCCCCTCCAGCAGGTGGCACCCCACGTGACATAGGCTGTATTCAGTGGTGGGACATTACTCATGATGTGCTGTGCTGACTGTGACCACTAGGTGTCGCTGTGTGATGTCCATTGAAAATGTCCATCAGAGAGACAGAAAAGTCACCGTCACCTCCTCACAGTGCATCACAGGGTGGCTCACTCACACCAGACACATGAATGAGGTTTGGTGGAAAAGGGGTATATATTGCCTATGCTAAGAGTCAGTTCTGGGTTTTACAGTCCTGCCTGAACTATCTTGATGTGATATTGTGCTCCCTTGTTTTTCAAAGATGACATCTTTTACATGAAAGATGACAGTATCCTTTTTGTTATTCCTGTACTATTAGTTGTGATACTCCATCATTTCATCTGTTTGACTGTGTGTGGTTTCAGCACCCAGTTGGGCACGTGTTGAAGCCTTTCCTGATAAACTTTGTACTGTCAGTGTCACATCAAAGGGTGGGTTGTAAAATACATCCTGTGTTCACCTTTAAAGTAAACCATGTGTTAAATCCCCTGATTATCTGAGAGAATCAGTAAATTAACAAACTTTTCCTTTATGGAAAGTCCCCTTAAGTGTGATTCCTGGAATTCCATAATCATCCTCTGACGCCCCTGCAGTGTCATGGAGGCTCTCTGACCAGCTTCACCAGGTAATTTGTTGACATTTGGGGGCTGTCAGCTGATTAGGCTCACCTAACAGCTGGTCACACCTGATGTGTTCACACCTGCTCCTTACCTACAGCCAACCTCCACCCTGCATCACTGTCTTTTGGTTCGTGTTAACATTAGTTTTCATCGATTATGGTAAAAGACAAATGGAACACTTCGAGGGCACAAGCATTTTAATAAGATTAAGAACAAGAAATATCAAGAGTACTATGAGCTATGGCCAAACAAAGCAGGACTAGCTGCCTTGATGATAGCAAAAAATCATAATCTAACGAGAGCAGCTACATGAATGTAAGTTTATCAGAGACACTGCAGACCTCCCTCAGTAAACACTTAGCCTGACAACAACAACGGTCTCATTTCTACATACAAGAGTTTTTCTTAAACATACAGGACATTAAAAAAAAAACCTGTACAATGAAAAAGCCTGCCCTGTTTTGATTGAGTTACAAATGAGAAATGATTCACACACCAAGGAAACCATGCAAAGAAAGAGTATGATTCCATTCTTCACTCAGCATGAGTAAGTTTGACACCCATTACAAAATGAGAGTGTACCAATAAACAATGAGCCACAGGCTCCTACCCTTAAGAAGTAAACATCTTTGAAAAATACATTTAGGACATCTTTGTGACTAGAAACAGACTCTCACACACAATCTTTGTTGCCATGTGAATTAAGGGCAAACACAGAAAAACAAAGTCAACCAAAAGCCTCACGGATCCCTGGGCCAGCCCAGGTCTATGCAGGCCAAAAATACATCATTAAATATTCACATAAGTTAGTAATGCATATGGCATCCTGTCATCTACAAACCTACTCCTGTTTTGTTTTTTTTACATTTCATCTTTAACCTGATATATCTAAACGACGACGGAGACGTTTACACAAACTGTACGACTTAGTACACACATCTGTGGTACAGGCTACACAGGAACTGACTTCTGTAGCTATGAGGCACAGCATTCACAATAGCTTAATACTTGTTGATGCCAAAAAGTCTCACTCCGTGTAGCTGTGGCAGCTTGGGAATCAGGACACTCAAAAGTGATGCAGTGTTTACGACGAAGTGTGTCGTGTCATACTTTGTGTAGAAACTTGCCAGGAAGTATCTGTGGAGCAAAACAGATGTGTTCATTCAAAAATAAACTGTGACCTCCCTCTAATAGAAGAAACAGGCAGTAAGACAGAACAAAGTGTGCAGAGCAGTTGTCAGTAAAGGATTCCTTTACATTTCAGCACAACAACATTTGATATTCTTTTGGACATTTGATGATAAGACTAAAATATTACTTTCCCTTACATATAAGTTGTCTCTCAGTGAAAAACAATATCATATAACATCTTATACGTACAGAATTATTGGGGAGATGGTGAAGAACTTTCTGGATGAAGTGAACTGCACGCCATAGTCAAGCTGTTCCCAATGTGTGAGAAGTCTTGCTTTTCCTTGGTCAGGGGTCTCAAAGGGTGTGCCTTTCACTGCATGCATAAAGACATACATTCCCTGGAGAGACACAAACACAGCCAATCATGTTAGTACAGACTGTGAAGAACAAGACCACAACAGACTGATTAAACTGAGTTTGTGTTTCACCCTCTTTACACCGTCATACATTAATGACATTTCTCTTAGACTTGTTCAGGGCTTTAATTACTTCTTTGCTAATGCAGTATGTGACGCCTCTGGCTGTTTTTTAATTACCATGACCTGGATGAGTGAGAATCCTCACAGACAGCATGTGTTTACTTCCCTCTTGTCTGCAGTAGTTTTACTGTCTGAACTGCAGAAGAAACCAAACACAAACAACACAGCTCCTGCTATGTGCTTGTGGTTTTTGATAAATACACATTCAAGAGACACATAAAAAAGGGATGGGATGATGAAGATTTATTGCTAAATTTGCTTTCTTGGGAATGACACCTATTTCCAATTACAAGCCTCTTCGTCCCAACACAGAAATGGCTGGAAATGGAAAACATGCATTACAGAGGAAAAAGTAATAAAACTAAAATGCTGACATGGGGCCAAGACATAATCAGCACACTGCTGCTGTATTGTGCGGGGAAACAATAGACTATAGTTGACCTTAGCCGATACTGTTAATAGCCTTCCGTATTTGCTGTGATACACAATCCTTGTAAACTGCTTGGAGCTTGCACTAGTTGATGATGTCACACACATCGACTGTAGCCACGCTACAATGAAAGATCAGTTTTGTCTACGGATCTTGTGTGGAGTAAGGAAATCACAATAGGTCACGCGTCAGGCTGCCACAGGGACGGCCTCCCCAAAAATAGTTTCTCAACAAGAGCTCACACAAGCGCAGGCAAGACAGAAGGTAACAGACACCAGGTTGTTTGGCTGCACATGCATGCAAGATTCATTTGGCTTTTGAGATTACAGCTTACTTTGTGCTGATCAAACTGTCATTTAAAAAGACGCTTAAATCAAGATCATTGTTTCAGAGAGTGATCTGGCAATAATCCGAATGGCCTAGTGTGTTGTAGAGCTGCAATGGTTAGCCAATTCATTGATTAGTTGCCAGCTATTATATTATTTACAAGCTATTTTAATAATAGAGTCACCTTTTTGGGTCATTTTAGGAGGAAGTGTCCAAGTTCTCAGATTTTGGCTTCTCAAATGAGAATCCTCTATGACATTAAACTGAATATCTCTGGCTTGCAGAGAAAACAAGACATTTGAGGACATTCGGGAAACATTCTGCTTCGGGAAACACTTTTTAACCATTTTTCACGATCTTCTGGATCAAACAACTAACAGTTGCTGGTGAGAAGCAGCAACAGCATGAGAATATAACTTACAAAGTTGTGTATGACGTTAGTTAGAGTCCACACCAATGGCACGCTGAAGAAGGGTATGCTCAGGAGCACGATGTGAAGTATTCCAACACCAATGGCATAGGTCAGCCAGATCCCTCGGCTGTTCATGACCCGAGTGTTTGGGTTCACCTCACTGTGTGCCACACCCACATTCATCCTGGTCTGCAAACACAAAATATACACACTGAGCAATACACACTTTAGTGCTACATTTCTATTTCTTATTGCTTCTTCCATTAATCTGACTTTGGTGTAATGAAACTTTTATATAAACTCTAACATAATCCTGTAACACTTTAAAAGAGCCCTGAAATGTCAGATATACTCCGTGAATACACTTGCAGTAGGAAGCTACTTACAATTTTCTATATGACATACCTTTAGCATACTACCAAAGTGACAGTGTAGCACTTTGCCCTCCCCACTGTGTGATTAAAAAACAGCTTGTGCAATCTGAACTTTGCCCTCTTGGCACACTTTCAGTTCGATTAAAGACAATGAACAGAGCTAAAGTTGCACTTCTCACACACTTATTACATCATGACCCTTTTCCACATTCCCAGCCAGGCTGCAGACTGCAGACTGCAATCTCATCACTACACCAACACATTTTAGATTTGGACATCTGCTAATTGTTAACGCGTGTGAGTGAGAGTGCACACATGAGCTCCAACATTTGGCCACATACCTGTCCACTCTGCTGAAACATGAAGCTGTCTGCTACGTTTAAGAGGTCATTTCAGTCAGCAGATAACAGATTCAAAGGAGATAAGTGAAATAATGATTCGGACTTTCAAGACAACTGATAAGATTAGTTACATGTACAAAGTATCTGCAACGACAGCAATGACTGGGGAAGCTGGAGAGACTCCGAAGTTAACATAAAACTTACATTCGAAATTAATAATGACATAGAAATAAAATAATAACAACAATAACAACACAGTGCTTTGGTGCTCCCTGGCTCGGTCTATTTGCTGATTACTTCTCTACATCTACAGCGAACTCTCAACTGTTAAATTATTTGAGATAAACAACAACATGAAAACAAACGGACTAAACTGAATTTAACTCAAACTAGTAAATTCTTAATAGCAGATGTTATTTCATATTTGACGTCTATCTTGCCTTGTTAGATAGAAATGTAAACATGAGACGATACTTAGACATGCTTTCATCTTCAGTACATAGCCCGGACCAAAGCTCCACTATATTTAAGCAAGTTAGTCGGCGTCATCACATAAATAAGTAACAGTGAGTGACACTGCGTGGTTCAAAGTGTAACACTCACTCTCTCACACGCACAGCAGACTTACAGGTAGTAGCGAGCAGTGGAGGTATTTATTCAAACAGCTGCTATGGAGAGAAATGGTTTATCCTCGATGATGTGTGCAGACTTCAGGTCGTAGACTGAGCCCACCGGAAACAGACGTCGTCTCAAGTAATGAATTGGATGAATTTTACCTCCTGTGCTGTCTTCTCAGGCTACGTCCTTTCCCCCAAAGAACAAGTTCTGTGAAACGGCTGGTCATGTAAACATTTACATGACATTTGTGTGAAGCAAGAATGACTTAGCCACACTGTATTTAGTGTTGGTGTGACAATGACGCTTAAATTTGGGTTTCCATGTAGCTTGTCGAAAAGCTGTGCCTGTTAGCTTAAACCCAGGGTGTAATTTCTCGTAGACCCGTTTCAAAACCCGCCCTCGCGTCACTTCTGACCAATCAGCATTCTGTGACGGGGGCGGGAACCAGGCAGTTTCCGGCTCGTGGCTCGTGTGTGTTGTTGATGAAGGATTAAAGTGAGGCTGCAGGTTAGCGATGAACTTCAATATTCAACGATTCTCTAACTGTAACGGTCACTTTGAGCTTTTAATGCCAGTGTTTGTAAACGATAAAAACACCAATATTTACACGGAAGTGATTTGTGAGTGTCAGCTGACGAGTCCGAGCAGCTGCAGGGCGGTTAGCTAATGCTTGATTGTTCCTATTTACTGCAAAACTGTAATTATATTTTATTGTTGTCTCAAATATGACATTTCTGACTAAACTGTGTTTTGACTGAGAGATAACTTGTGTCAGTGATACATGCATCTGTCACCTTAGTTGAAGTTAAAGATGCATATATAATGTAAAGATTACCATTATGTATGTATCTTAATCAGGTGACATTCAGGTATGTATGGTAACCAATCTAATGAAAGCAAAAAAAGGGCTCTGATCACTAAAAGCAGGCTTTTTTCAGCTGGCTCCTGAAATGATGAAGCAGCTGCCTCCGGACACAGTGCGGCTGCTGTCCAGCTCCCAGGTCATCACCTCTGTGGTCAACGTGGTCAAAGAGTTGATGGAAAACTCCCTGGATGCTGGAGCTTCAAGCGTTGACGTTAAACTGGTACAGTGTCTCAGACAGACTTTGGAGCAAGAAGAAAAACATTTATTTTCAAAATGTTATGGATTAGTAAATGATGAATAATAAGTGTGGTAGTCTAAAAACCATTTGGACAGCATGAATGTGTTTCAGTCTCAAAGATGGTGATAGATCAAACTAAAGCGTGGTGTGAAACAACAGATTGCTATAAATCTCAACACCATGAAATTGACATTGCAGGAAAACTACGGTTTGGACCGGATAGAGGTGCGTGATAACGGCCATGGGATCAAAGCTACAGATACTCCTGTGATGGCTGTGAGGCATTTCACTTCAAAGATCTGTAGCCATGAGGACCTTGAGCGAGTGGAGACGTACGGCTTCAGAGGAGAGGCGCTGGGCTCCATCTGCGCTGTGGCCGAGGTGAGAGGTGTTTAACATCCAGATTTATTCAGTTAGTGTGAGAACAAAAGAAAACAATGGCACAGAATTAACAGAAATGATACATGCTTATATATAAGTTTGTGCAATACACAAAGTTCATGGAAAACCAATCTTCTTACTCATGCCAACATTTATAATGTTTTTAGGTAACATGGCTTATGAAAGTATATTAAGAAAGAAGTATACAACCTGTTTTGTAAACTTGGATGGTCTTATTGTGCTTCTTCCCTTCAGGTGTCTGTCATTACCAAGACAGAGGAGGATGACATCAGCACCCAGTACAGCCTCAACCTCACAGGGGAGATTGTTTCTCAGAAGCCGTCTCACTTAGGCCAAGGCAAGGCCCCGATAATTCACTGCTCGTGTCACAGATTTCAATAAGACACAGTTTTCATTTTTCATACTCCTGGAAATGCATTGCCATGTCACAGACAGACTTAGATACCAATCAGCAATCACATTATGTACTGTATTACGAAGATGAAGGTACTCATTTATTTAATGATTTTTTTTGTACTGATCATACTGCATTAATATCTTGGAGAAAATATTAAAAGACGATTGATATTTTCCAGCAAAAAATAATGTCATGAAGAGAAATGGAGACACTACTCGCTCTCATGTTTTTTTTTAGCACAGAAGACATATCAGCTGATGTACAAGTCTTTGTGGTGGTTTTGGAAAACACACACATTAATCAAAAAGTTTTACCCATGCGTGTCCAGGTTAAGGAATATTCTCTTGAATCCCTCAGCCTTGTTGCAGGAAAAGTCCATTTCATGTTAAACGCTGTTACACACCTCTGAGGTTTGTGTTTTACAGGCACAACAGTGAGTGTACTGAAGCTTTTCAAGAATCTTCCTGTGAGACGGCAGTACTATTCCTCTACCAAGAAGTGCAAGGAGGAACTGAAGAAAGTGCAGGATCTGCTGATGGCCTACGCCATCATAACACCTGACTTAAGGCTCACACTCGTTCACAACAGGGTCAGTAACGCCTCCTCTCTTTTTAGATGGAACATGGTAAAGAAAAGGAACAGTGACTAATCTAAGTTGATATGAGATAGAGCAGGCAGCTTTCAATCAGCAGGGGACAAGACTGTGTGATATATATTATTTATAATCAACAATGACTGCTGTTACTATACTTCCACTAGACAGTCTTAGTCTCAAGTGATGTGTAGCCACAAATCTACAGAGTATCAAACACTAATCTAATGTACTGATACTCAGGAAACAACAAGTTTTAACACACTGAGGTTTTGATAATGAAGTCTGTCCCAAGTGGTGGAGCAACCACTAGGTGTCCTCATTAGTCTTCAAACGGCAGACTCAACATCACTGCCTTATTTGCAGTATAGTGTTATATGTGTGGCAAACTTAACAGCCAGCATTGACCTGTGTAGACTCACTGAGAAGCTGTGTAAGACAATATACCATGTGAGATGACTTTGCCCTCATTTAGTTCTTAAACAGTGAAAAGGTACACTTGATTCTGTGAACTTTGTTGGTCTGAACATTTTGATAATACTGCTGCTCCTACTACATCTACTGGTAATAATAATAACACTAACAATAATGATAATAAAACACAATTATAATGCACTTTCTAAATTAATTTGTCAGCGACAACAGCAAAAATAAAAAGCAATTAATTGTTACTATTGTTACTATTAACAAACATGGAATTTAAAAGGTCTGCATAAAGAATAGTGCTGCACGGGACAGAACAAGACTGTGGAGATTAAGTGTGCTGTGTTTTTGTTATCAGAAATATCTTTTGATTTAGCAGTGTACTTAACATGATTCAGTTTAACAAATACACTGAGCCAAAGTATAATTTATATCCATTTACAGTAAATAGAAAAGTTTTCAACAAATTCTGACAAATGGAAGGAGAGAAAAATCAGTAAAAGCCTACACAATTCCAGCACACCTAATTTTCCTGTCTGAACGTTACTCTTTTCATAATGAGAAATATTACAAAGGTGTAAAGTGTCAGATGTGTTCTGAGCTTACAGCCTAAAACATGCATAGTTTGTTCTATTTGTCAGAACTCAGTGTTAAAAGATGTGCAGGAGCTTGTCGGGTGAATTATCGATCAAACACATTCTTGAGGACCATAATTGTGTCCAGCCTCCTGTTGT
Organism: Amniataba percoides; assembly: GCA_037176925.1. Classification (NCBI taxonomy): domain Eukaryota; kingdom Metazoa; phylum Chordata; class Actinopteri; order Centrarchiformes; family Terapontidae; genus Amniataba; species Amniataba percoides. The sequence goes on along the minus strand of JBAJHX010000043.1, from coordinate 21,217,808 downwards.
TTTGTTGTCACTGCTAATGTGAGTTATGAAATTGTTACGTGTGATGGAAAATGTTCATTTGGCTTGTAGAAGAACGTTAGAAAGACAAAAACTAAACCATTATCGAGCCAAGACACGACAGGCTGGCTGATCAGGTTAGTTAGTCCCAACTGGTTTGGCTTGATAGTTTTTAAAAAATGTGTCTCAAAATCATCTGCATGCAGCAGTGTACATGTAGCTGAGCAGGTCAGGGGATTTCTAATTATCATGTAAGTAATCATTTATTTTAGCTAATTACAAAAACATCTAATGCAACTTTCAAACTGAGTCTCAAGCTGAAGGATGAAAATATTGATGCCCTCACATCATACAACCCCCATAACATCATAATTCTACATGTTTTTATCATGGCTGTAACTAACACTTGTTCCCAGTCAGATTTGCTCAGTGCATACATTGTCAAGAAGTGATTAAAATCCTTCATCAGCCCACATTTTCCAAAACCTAAACCTACTGATTAACAGTGATATGAGGAAAGGTGGAGAAGCTGGAACAAGAGAATGCTTGACATTTTCAATTAATTAACAACTTAAATTATCAATTGATTAACCAAATAAATCAGCTAATTTATCAATAAATGTCTTGTTTATTTTTCCACCAAGCAGTGAAAAAACTCCTGCTCCTGCATTAGTGTTTATGGAGGCTTAAGGATAAAGTATGTTTATTCCTAAGTGTCTCTCTCAAAGGTTAGGACATTGAAAGAAATTCAATTTTGCTGAAAAAAATGAAAGTGCTTTTTTTTTAATCAAATAATATGTAAATGTATGATATGAATACATTGAATTATATTAGGGATGATGAACCCTCTCTGACACTTCCACACAGATAGTGCTGCCTGTGCACAGTGCTTCTGAAATAATACTGTAAGTTGAGAACAACTGGCAAAAAGAAGCACAGCTGTATTTTGAGGAATAACACAAACAATTGAATGAATGAACAAAACATCAGGATGCAGTGAGCATCATGGTTTGGACTATGCAAGCCTGCAGCTGTTGAGGGTGCAAAATGAATTTCTAATTCTACTAGAAAAATGTGGCATAAAATATCAGCATGCATATTATTACAGCCTCATCATTACAACCAATCACTTTCATTAAAGAAACGTGACTCGTGCAGTTTTGACAGTTTAACTGAAGTGTAAACTTCTAACAAAGTGTTTCTCTTGTTAACAGTTAATTTTCATTAGCCAATGGAAACATTTGAATAACAGCTTGATTGTGCATCATATTTCACAATATCCAGTGCTGATGACTGTGAAAAGATGAATGTTTGTAACTAATCTATCATTGCCTTAAACATTAGTCATTAACTAACATCAACTAAAGTTTGCATGTTTTAGGTCTGAACAATAAAACAAATTGAGTGATTTTGCTTTTAGCATGTGTTTAACCCACCTGTGTTCGGTTAATTTTTATCACCTAACCCTGGGTTGTACAGGGTTGCATACTTTTGGTGCCCGCAATAAAAAAAAACTGTTATTTTGGGTTGTTTCATTACATAACATTAGATTAATCAGCAGTGGAATTATTTAGCAATTAGACATTTTCATCCCACATGCCCTCTCCCACAACCACCAAGCTTAACTGTCAGGTGCCCCAAACACAAATATGGCTGACTGTGAACCCTGATTTGGCTGATTATGACGCCTGAGTAAGTTGCAGAACACAGCTGCAGACCGAACCCCAGATTGTGTTTCAGGCTGCAGCCACTTTGTACACAGGAGTATATAGGTGGTGTAGGTCACGCAGGGGCCACACAACCATCATATAAATTTCATAGAAATCAGTTTCGAGGTTGCCAGGGGAGGGCAGTGAACCCATTTCGTACAATCAGCACTCAGTTGCCCCTATCCTTTATCTCCAACTCTGCTATTCGGCCTGTGTCGTGTTTCACAGCTTCTTCAAGAACTGTTTACAGGAGTGATCCGTTTACATGTGCCAAATTGCGTATTTAATAGCTGAGACATGCCCCGCAACAGGGTGCATGCTTTTAGAAATCAACACCCAGGAGATATATTCAGCAGCGGACACTAACTACAAGCCTGCTCGTGGGTGTCATATCACATATACACATATTTTGTACCTGAAATATTCTCTGATTTGATTTAATCCTCAAATGGGTTGAATTGATTATTCGGGTACTAATGTTTCTAAATGTTCTTTAAATGTACCACAATCTGTGTCACAGGTCCATGAACAAAATCATATATTGTATAAAGTAAACATTTTTGGGGCCAGAGTTTGTGTTAACTGTTTTCACAGCAGCATGCATATCATGTATTGTCACACGTAGCATCTCGAGCTGGAAATAGAAAAATGCCTTTAGAATCACAGTTCTTGCTGTTTTGAAGTAAGGGCTTTTTTCTTTTAATTGTAATACTCTTTTTTTCAGTTTCTCTTCCATGTTTCATGTCCTAAATGTTGACAGGCTGATAAAGCTTAGTTTTCATTAACTGTTTTTGTCCAATTCCAGCTCAGTCTTTGGACAGAAACTGAATGTAAGACCTCCAGATATGTCGGTGGCTCAGTGGCCCTGTTACTATCTTGACGGGTGTTTATGCAGTGTGATTCGCCTGATGTGGAATCACTGAAGCTGACCGGTGTCATATTGTTGCAGGTGGTGGTTTGGCAGAAAGCCAAGGTGGCCGATCACAGAAGCGCCCTCCTTGCTACGCTGGGGCCCAGTGTCGTTGCCAACCTGCTCCCTTGCCACCATCGTCAAGAGCAACCAGAGGTTAGTTGAGGGGAAAAGGTGGAGAAGAGAGAGAGATGGAGCAATTCCTTGTAATCACGACTGTCAGGCTCAGAGAAAATACCTGAGTTTGCGTGTTACAGCTTTTGTTGGGTTCTCATGCGCACTAACATTGCGGATAAATGCATGGACGGGAATGATTTCAGCTCAGTTATGACAGGACACAGGGCTCACGTTTACAGGCATTTGGTTTCAGGGTCAACTATTTTTTTTATTGTTTCACATGGACCACATTGCTCAGCTGGACAAAGTCACCTTTGAACATCGTAATGAATGAATCTGTGAATGTGAAGAGGCCACATGAAGTGCACTGCGCTCGGTCGGGTGAGCGTCACGGACACATAGTACGGCTTTACTGGAACAGAGCTGCACGCTAACCCTCCCACCCCGTGCACACATCATGTACTCTTTGCTCTCATACTGTGACTCCCATGCCACTTTGCCCTTCATTGTGGAGCCATTACAGGAGTTCATCTTAATAAGGGACACTTTTTCATTTAAAAAAGCTCATTGTCAACAAGTCCATCCTCAAATGACATGTCACTTAGTCTCATGTTCAGTCACAATTCAAATCAAATGAAGTAATGTGAAACGGGGTTGAAATAATGTTATAATGTCCTCAAGTTAGAATCTTTGATATCATGCGACACTAGAGCTAAAAACATTCTCTTTGTCTTAGAAATAAGAATTCACATCAGCGCTTACACTTTGTACATCATTACTCAGGTAACCCGTCTGGTGAACTTGGCATAAGTAAATGAAATTCCAAGAACTCGGAAACAAGTTTGATGAAGTTGATTTGCATTGGAAATAAATGAGGATGAATGTTTTTCTTGTTTTAGAAAGGTCTCATTTGACCTGTCAACATCACATCAAATGCCTAGTTAAGATGGATATTTTTTGCAGAGCAAATGAGAGTGTGCACGTTATACTTGACCGTGAGCTAATAACCTCATCATGAACGCCTGGTCTGAAGCCAGCAAATGTGGTCAGTTGGTGGCTAGCCAACTATTCCCTTGCCCTTTTCTCTTGAGTTCTTTCCTGATGAAGAGTGAGTGCTTTTTGTTAGCTAAGCTTTGCTGTGCTGATCGTAATTGAATTACTGTCGAGCAGTAACTTTCTGCTTGGTCACGGTAGGTGTCATGTGGCTCGTACCTGCTGCCCGGCTCCCAGCTAATCTAGTCTGACAGATATGGAGCAGCCCTTTTCACCCTGTTTCTCTCTCATTTTCCTCTTTGTTGTTGTTATTTTGCTGCTGCACTTTGGTACCCAGTTATGAGAATGACCTTTCACCTTTTCCTCTTACTCCCTGTAGCAATGAAAGTGAACTTTTCTCCTCTTTGTCCCTAAGACCAAAGCTTAGTGATCAAGGGAACCAGGTTGACAATTTCGCCGGGGCCTCGCTCGGGGAGAGTTGTAAGAGCTATTCCTCTGCAGAACAAAATGTGACACTCGTTTTTGGCAGCATGACTACACATAGCCACGGCCCTTCGGGGCCAGAGGTGCCATTTGTGCTCTCATAAAGTGACCCTAATGAGCAGAAATAGAGAGAAGCATATGTGCCCTGACCTGAAACAGCAGTTCATTTATTAACTTCATTGGCGTGCATTGCTGCTAATAATGAGCCTGAGGCCATGTGGAAAAAAAGCATAGCTATTCTGCTTGCAATCTGTAGAACATTAATAGCTTTCCATAATTTCTTACAAGCTTACATTCATAATGGAGTTTTAAGTGCAATTGTTTGGTTTTATGTCAAGTCATCAATTTCAACTCATGAGAACTGCCTCTGGCATGATTCTAGGTGAAAGGTCGTTGTGTGTGATGCGCAGTCTAATAGAAAAATGTTCAACACCAGCTGGGTGTAATGGAGCCAGCATGACGTGCATACGTTCACAGTAAAAAAGAAGTTTGACATTTAGACAATAAAAAATGTGAGGCAGTTGATGAAAGAAGAAGAGCAAAGCTCTTGGGAAATGCAGCTTCACTGCTCCTCCTCAGTATGCTGTGGCAGTGTATGAATTAATGGCTTCATTTCCAGCTGTGCAGCTGTGCTGTCAGTGGGATGGACCAGGCATACCATCCTAATTGAAAATGTAATGATGGTAAAGTTTATGTAAGGTCTAGGTTGCAAAACTAGTGGTTACACTGTTATGTGCCAGCCAGCTGCTGAGCATGTCAAATTAAACAATGTTTGCAAAAGCATGAATCGCAGTAGTTTCCCTGCCAAACCCAGCCAGTCATTACAGCCATTATTTGTTATGTAGTGTGATATTTTCCTTACTGTATTTCTTTTTCTGTCAAGTTAATGCATGACACCTAATTTGTGCTTATCTTGTGGTGATTATTAATATTATGCTTATTTTATTTTGTTCAGATTGTTTTAGATGGCTTCTTCCCAAAACCTGGAGCCGATTACACTTCTACAAGCTCATCGAACCCTGACAAAACATTTATATTTGTCAACACCCGACCAGTCCACCAAAAAGATATCATGAAGGTTGAGTCATTTCAGATAACTACAACAGGGTTTCTATAGTGAATACTCCTTATACGATAATACTTTTATCTAATACCATTTGTCTCGTGTTTACCTGTAAACTGTTTCCTGGTTGGACTGTGTGATTGGTCATCAGTTGTTGCGCCAACACTACACTGCTCAGTATCTGGACGACTCAGCCAGAAACCGTTATCCCACCCTGATGCTTAAAATTTCAGTTCCACCCTCCTCAGTTGACGTCAATCTGACACCGGACAAGACCCAGGTTCTTCTTCATGACAAGGTAGCTATGAAACTCAAGAGTCAAGTTCAGTTGAAATGAGCTGAATGTGTCAAAATTTGGTCAAACACACAGATGATTTCATGATCTAACACTGCTCTACATCTGTCTGAAATTCAGGAGGCTGTTCTGACAGCAGTGGACGCATTTCTGGTTTCTCTTTATGGTTATCGATCTAGTGGTGCCCCCCTGGCAGAGAAGCACCACGAGACATCTCCCTCAGCATCTAGTCCAGTGCAGAATGGTGCTTCATGGCCGGACAATGATCAGATTATTGAGAGGGACGACAGTCTCACTAACCATGATGGTAACGTCCTCGATTCTGCACCGAAACAAGATGACGCAGCTCTGTCATCAGAAAAAAGTACTGATGCTTCACTCGACCGCCAGACCTCGAACAGCAGCTCTTCATCCTCTGTAGCAGAGGACTGGATTGTCCCAGCCCGATTAGAGTCTAACTTTTCTCTCTGTGGCATTGAAACAGCTCAGAGCTGCACTCAGACGGCAAGCAGGTCGCCTGAGAGACTCCAGGATGCTGAGTCAGGTTCAGACAAAGACCAGTTATCAGCAGAGGACTGGAGCCGAGGGACGGGGCTGATCGACCCCGTGTCACGAAACCCCCTGCAGCCTGTCAGAGTCCATCAGCCCACAAAGACCAACTGTTCTGACTCAGATGAGATCAAAAGTCCGAGCAGCTCCAACAAAAAGGCGGTGAACGCCATAACAGAGAAGCGGGCGGCTCTGACGGCCTACGACCTGATCAGCAACCGCGCCATGAGGGCACCGCTGACTCCCGCTGCCCTGTTCGAGAAGGAGGCCAGAGCAGAAGTCCTCAGGGAGAAACCCACAGCCAGCCTGCAGGACATCAGCATCACTGTTCACGAGAGGTGGAAAAATCTGAGGGAGGAAGACCGTAAGAAGTGAGTTTCCAGACCTTCACCTTTCCAAGTAGTTGTTTCCATTTCTTGTTATTTGCAAGGCGGAGGGGGCGGAGGGGGTGGGGGGGGGGGTGGGGGGGTCTGTCCTGGCATTTGCATGTGAAAGGCCTTGTCTGGAAATTTTTTTGATATGAGCTGTGTTTCTAATTTCCAAACAACTGCATCTAATAGGTGCTTCAGCAGATGGCATTTTCAGCAGCACAACAGGTATCACTGATGGTGAAATCTCCTCTTTTTCCAAATTGTGCCATCTATCCGGAGAACTCACGTTTTAGTGAAATGTATACAAAATGAAACCCACTGAGATGTTCCTGTATTAACATCTTTATATTCAGTGTCTCATATTTCTGATTTATAATATAAAAGCATAATAGTCAGTCAATCACATATCTTAAAGTCCTGTTTCCAGGTTCACACAGGTCTCTTTGTCCATTAAAAAACTCACCATCACTTCACAAGAGGTGAACGAGTGACACATAGTTGGCCAGTCAAGAACACATTTGGGGCAGAACAGAGCAGGTAATGAGTGTTTGTGTTTGACCCTTGCTCTCTCACAATGAAAGGATTTATATTAATGAAGGTAAGATGAGGGTGGAGCTTATTCTAAAAGCAAACAAACATGCAGAAAATAAAATATAAAAACAGTAAATATAGGTTTTGGGCACAAGAGTGAGTCAGTCTCAAAGCTTTAAAGTGTATTCGTTTCTTCAAGTGCTGTTTTTAGCAGGTCCAAGTAGCACAAGGCCGAGCATTTTTTTCAACTGATTTATTGTATGAGAGGTAAAAATTCACACAATAATTAGTAGCTTCTGAAATGGTCCAGATGCACATGTGCACATCAGTAAAACAAAGTACAAACTGTGCTACCTTCTGATCTCCGTCCACTGAGTTACTCAGCTAGTAGCATCATGGAATAACACCATTATACTGCGCTGACGGTGCTTCAAGCCAATTATGTCAGATTACTGCATACCAATTTAAAATAATTGCAAAGTTGGAAAATGTGTATCAGCAGTAGTTGGGGCCTTATATAAGGTATGGACGAGTGTATGGAAAAAGACATCTGTTTAGAATCCTGCCTCGCCGTACTGCTGTCTTAAACATGAAATAGGATGTGGCGAGGACTTGGCTCCTTTCACCGCCACTGTTAAGTGGCACGGCACTTCTAAGAATTACACTTACACAAGTTCACAAAACAGGTCATATGAATAATGGGGTGCTGAAGTGTAAGCCCTAATGCTTAACATATGAAGATCTATGGAAACATGAGTGTGCAAATAACAGTTTTTCTAGGGAAAGCACCTTTATGTATATAATTCATGTTCCCTGCACGTACAGTGGGAACAAGGTGCTACTCAGTATCTTACTTTTGTACATTCTGTGATGTGGTCTAAGGAGACAAAAACTGATGGCAGCTTAGCTACACAGTGAAAATGAAACACACAAGGAATTTATCAGTTTATCAGAACATTGTGCAAAAAGCGATATGTGATAGAACTGTTAGAGGTCTGTATCACTTATTTAATGATTAATTTGTTTACTTGTTTCTGTGAAATACTTTTATTAAATAACACTTCAGTTTGAGTGTGAAGCAAGTCTTGATAATGATTTTGACATGTAGTCATTTAAACAACTGTCATAAATAACGTAGACATTAAAGGGGCAGTAATTTAATATTGAACTTCAGTTGGGGGACGAGCAAGAGGCAGGTTGAATAAACAGCAGAGGTCAAAATATTCACAATTTTTGTTCCTCTGGGTCAAGATCTGAAAAGACTGGATCTTTTTATTCTCCATAAGGAAATTCATTAGCATCTCTAATTAGATCCCCCAGGCCCCTTAATGCCAATTTCTTTAAAAAAAACTCACATCTCACGTTTGTTTGGAAATGTGATAGAAGTGTAAAGCCCAAACCTGAGGTGAGTAATCCAGAGTTATCTTCCCTTCAGCTTTGGAAAGCTCCCTCCAGAGCCTCAGAAGAATAACTTAATAACTCTGACAGATTGAGCAGTACTCCTCTTGACAAGTAAAGTGGACTTCTTCTGTAAAACTGGTTGAGCCGCTTTAATTTAACCGAGTTTTAAACTAGATGTTTGGGCATCTTGTTCTGCAAACTAGCATGCTGAGGTGGCGACTTGAAATAGATCTGATAACAAAGAGGGTTGTCACTGCTATTCCTGTTCTAAAAGACTTGAACTCTGCAGGTATGAGGAGAAGGCGAAAAAACACTTGGAGCACCACGACCAAAGGACCAAGTTGGCCTCTGCTGAAGGCCCAAGAGAGACGAGCTCCCCAAGAGGCCACGCACAGAGCCAGAAACGCAAAGCCCCATCGTCCAACCAGCAGCTGCTGGACAAGCTCTTCTCAGCACAGCCCCAAAAGACGATGAGGAGCCCTCCGTCTAAGCCCTCGCAGCCCCTCCCCTGCAGTGTGGCTGCCCTTCGGCTGCAGCTTCAGCGCCTTTCATCCCAGAGCAGCGCAGTGCCACGGGGCCTCCGTCTTGTAAACCGGCTGGCCTCTCAGAGCGCCTGGGTCATTTTATGTGGTCAGAGGCTCATGTTGTTAAACCCATTTCGAGTGGAGGAAGCCTTGCTGTTTAAGAGACTTCTAGAGAATAATATACTTCCAGCAGTGAGTCTGCAGAACCCTATACAGTTAACAGATGGGTAACGTATCACTCGCTTCTCACCAGCAAAATGCCAACTCTGACAGTTTTCCTCTTGGAAAGCTGCACACTCGTTCAATGTCTTTACAGAAGAAGATGTATGAGACTATTTTTAAGTCAAACAAATCCTAGTCAGTGGTTTCTGATAAGGCTTATCTAATGTCAGATAATACATCGGTCTGTGTTAAACACCTCCTTGTTCTTCTTTTATAGAAATCTAGGGGGAGCTGAATATACTGAGGCTTTGTGCGACATGGAGAAAGAAAGGCCTGGGCTGAACGGAGAGGTCCTCTTCTCTGATCGCAGGCTCGTGGCTAATGGGTTTAAAATCAAACTCACTCCAGGTATGCTGTAAATAAAACCGGATGGCCAAATGGTCCCTGAAAATATAGTATAACACAGACTTGTACAGCAAACCCATATCAATCAGAAAAAAAGGCTTTCTTATTTTTTTAGTAAAGCTGTTTAAAGGTCTCATGGAATGACTAGTTTTATTTAACAAATGTTGGAGCAACTTGCCCTCATTAATGTCACAGTTCACCAGTCATTTACAAATGTCAAACGTACACTCCTGAGTAACTGGATTACAGGCAATAACTTGTGACACAGTTTCTGTGTATCGGATTAGTTGTGGATATAACTAAATATTGTTATTCCTTCAACAAATGTATCCATTATGAAAAACTGAGAATGATTGAATAGATTTATAAATAAATAAATCAATTTAATCTGGTAACTGTAAAGAACCAGTATAGTATAAAACATGCAAAAAAGACTGACAGATTGACTGATCATCAGGGTACTTCAGCCATGTAATACTGTATTAAATGAAGTGAAAGGGTGATGCAAACTATAAACCAAATATGAAAAGAAATCAGAATACCTCCTACAGTTACAGCTGTTTTTGACAGCTTTGCCATCATCATTGTGCCATTATTTCTCTGTTTGCTCACAGAGACTATAGAAGGTCCTGTGAGTGTTGGTTGTTTTTGTTGCTAGAATGGTTCACCTCAGTTGACATTGGCCCTCTGCCCGCCAGAGTGGACTCACAGTGGGTTTGTACCCCAGTGTGCAGGTGATGAGAATGGTTGCCCTTTAAGAAATGCGAGGAATTTTCATTTGGCACTGCCAGCCTCGGTGGGTGAGCATGGGACTGAAGTTGGCGGCATGTATAAGATGGTTTCATTGCACAACCTCTGCTGAATATCATGTGCCTTTGCTAGGACTGTGTATGTTTCACAACTTGTGTCCTTTGATCGCACAGAGAGTGTTATTTTAAAATAAGAAAAAACATCCAATGTAGTATATGGAGTTAAATATGCTGTTATTACAATAACAAAATGTGCTGCTGTCACTCTCTTCATCCTTTTTAATAGTAAATATTATATAAAACTGTGCACAGAAATATTTAAGAAATATTCTGCTTCAACCTGTCCAGAGTTTTTTTTTTCATACCTTTCTGAGTTCAGTTTGCATCCAAAGTCATGGATCAGAAATATAAATTGTGCGTGATTTGCAGTATTTCCTCATGAAATGAGAAGCTATCATTCTTCCAGCCTACAAGACAACTTCCTTCCAGTCTGCTGGGGCTTCTATTAGTCATTTAACACTCCATTTGGCCCCTTGCTTGTTTGACTTGGTCATCAGTCCAGCCGTAAACCACAATATTTATTTATTATTCTTTCCTGGAGATAGTAGTAGCGTCTGGAGTATATTAATCCTTGTTTTCTGCTTTTTTTGGCCAGGCCTCACGTCAGCCGAGAGACATCTGGAAGTGACAGCAATGGCAGACTGCGTGCCTTTCCTCGGTGTGGAGGACCTCAGGGAGATCCTAACTGCAGCTCTTCACAGGAAGGCCAGGACCGTGCAAGAGTGCCGGCCACTTAAAGTCACAAACTACCTACAAGTGAGAAATTCTATGGATTGATATGAAGGCTGGCATTGCTGTAGATTTTCTTTTGTTTGTTTTATTTAATGTCTCAATTGTGACTTTCCCCATGCAGGGTGAAGCAGTACGACTTGCACGTCAGTTGCCTACAAATTTATCAAGGGAGGATGTGGAGGAAACACTCCTGAGGATGGAACAGCAGCTTGGTGAGAGCAACCGGACCTGCCTCCATGGACGACCATTTCTTCAACACTTATCTGACATCCCTTCCACTGACCAGGAAGCTGAAGCTCTGCTGAGGCCTTTAGAGCTCTAAGAAGTGGACACTTTAATGAAAAATCACAGGAGGATAGTATCTATGCAACAGCTGTCTCATTGTGATGCAGCTGATTATTCTCAGGGAAATATACCTGAGTTGTTTCCACCCTGCTCAGATGATTTTCAAATATGTTTCAAACAGAACATTAAATAAAAATGGGTCTATTTTTCCACATTTTGTGCTTTCATTCTGTATGAATACAGATACAAATATGTAATGTATTTAGAACAAGAAGTCAGCAGAGCTCTGGCAACAAAGAAACTCACATTTCAACATCAATGCAGTCACTTAATAAAAATGAGCCAGGAGACAAGTGAGACGTGTTTGTGTAGTATTAGTGGCTAAACAAAAGTAATGACGGATGATTCAAATGAACATTGCACAAAAGTTAGTAAAACTTCTTTGGTCCACAACAGCAGTGAAACCAGTCTGGATCATATGCAGATTAGCTCTTTGCCACTGTATGAATTATACATTTAATGTTCTGGTTTGGTTGAATTATTTTTTGCATAGTTAGCATTTTCTTGGATTAACAACAGCAGTCTTCAAACCGCAGAATGACATTTGACTCCCGAACTTGATTTCTGTCCAAAAGCCAGGCTATGTTACTACCCCCAAGCCTCATCGTGGCACCATTGGAAAGGGTATTGGCAAGCTCCAAGCCAGAGCAGTACACTGTGCCAGCTCCTACCCATAATTCTTTTCCCTCAATTAGTGCCAGCTGCTCGGCCTTTAGTATTGACAGATAGTTGTATATTATCCCTGGCTGCATTAAATGCTTCAGAGATTTGCACTGTAATTTCAACCACAAAGTTGAGCAAATCCTTGACACTGCGCTAACTTGTAGTGGTGCCACTTCCTAAAGACATTAGTCCATTATGCCATCATTCTGGTGTTCAATGTAGCGTGGACTGTCCTGTGGGGAAACAAATGAGACTTTTATGTATAACTGAAGAAGACAGGCTGCAGCAGAAGTTTAAAACTCTTTTTAATTCCTATCTTTTGTAAATCATTGTCAATAGGCCTGATATAATGATAAATGGTATGGTACCTTAAGAAGGCATTTTGACATTAGAGAATCACTGAGTATAGTTTTACCACATTGGAGCAGGAGTACATATGGCCACATGAGGTTTTCACTCATCGCCTTTTCATATGGACACTGAATCTCACCACAGGGGAAAGTGCAATCTGATCGCTCATCTTATGATAATATTATAGTTAGGACCGTGAAAGGTCAAACCACAGCACACGTCTTGTTTTACGTGGTCTCTGCTGAGAGAGCCCACAGATGGCTTCAGCATTGCTGCAGGGCCAACACTCTGCAAAGTGCCTCTGGGAAGGGGATAAATGCCAGTGAGAACCCCTGTCCCTCCTTTCACCCTTCTCCCCTCAGCTTTTTGCCCCTCTCTCCCGCATTGACTCTTGTTTGAAAAGTCTCTGCTGGATATGTGCTCCTAGGCTGCTCGTGTCCAGAAAATGCGTGCAGCAGCAGAATCTGCTCTGTACATGCTGCCTTCGGCACCCAAGGGACATATCAGGGTAATTGGGGAGGATTAACTGATGATCATCTTTTGACCATGTGACCGCACTGTTTAAAAGGTCAGTGATGGTTCAGTTTGCCAGCTGTCTTTTAAAGCACCTGTTTCACTCTTTTTGACATTTTCTGCAACCAAATCAATGTGTTTGCTGATGATTTTCCCAACGTGAGGAGTGGAAAAAAACACAATTTGGGAAAGCATTCAGAACACTGAATATCCAAACCTTGAAATGAGAATACTCATTTCACATAGAGCGTCATCTAGATAGTTATCTGTTCTCTTATTACAGCCCAAAAGTGCAGAGCTACTGCTTCTTAGGTTGTATTTAGTAACTGTACACCACTCTCGCAACCCAGAAGTAACGGCGCTCTTTAACAGAGTCATCAAATCCAAAATAAAATGACATGAACTATATTTAACCCCTTTCCCACTCTATTTTTGGAACTGTCATGAGGAGTAGTCACGTAGAGTACCTTGTCCAGTTCTAAGTACAGGCAACACCTGTTTCTGTTTAGAAATGTGAAACTAGATGGAGAGAAAGATTTTTATATCCCTCTGGGAATGCAGGAATACACAAGTTTAATTGCCAGCATGTCACACTTTTGAATGTAGTGATCAAATAAGAAAAAAAAATCTCTATTTTGAAAACACTGCATATTCAGGGCGTAGTTCACAATGTATCATTCATCAATGCATACACACATTTTCAACATCTGAAGGAGCTGCTTCCAAATTTTTTACCCAATTGCAATTAACCAGGTGTGCTGGGGTGAGAAAGAAGGGAGGGTTTGTCTCAAACTCCTGTTGACTCACTTTTCGTGTGCACATCACACCCCTCCGACAGCCAGCTTCTCACCCCATGTGCTGGTGCGGCCGTCCAGGACAGCTATAAACACTTTTGCCTCTCACATGGTTGACAGCACCTCGTGTACTTCGTATCAAGACACCCTGGCCTCAAACCTGCCAGTGTATCTCTGAACTAGAACTACCTCTGTGTGAAGCTTGAGATGACCCGATTAAAAATGAATCCCACCGCTCTTCAACAGAATTATTAGCCATTTGGAACGTGCCATCTTCTGCGAGCTTTGATCATGTTCTGGGCGTTGTTGGAGGAGGCACCAAAGCCTGAATATACAGAGGAGCATTAGGGCTTAATTTAAGTGTTGCTGCTCTTGATGTATAGTTATGATCTTGAAGATTTTAATTGTCATCCTTTGTGGCACCTCTGGTGATAAATGGCAAATGGCAACCCATCTGCTAGTTATTCAGACATTTAAATAGAAATATCAACATGCTGGTGCTGGTATTGGTAGCCGAGTCATTATCATAGCTGAAAATGAGTCATTAGTCCAGTTAAGATCTATATCTATACCTGAAGTGAAGGCAGGCATGAAGTGATCAAAACACTGGCAGTAAGTGGAAATTGCTGAGTTAGATTCAAGCTTCTCAAAATCTTGAAAATACCTTGAGATAAAAGAAGTAAAGAGGAGTTTGTCTTCTGCCAACAGAAAATGTTCCATATTTTAAACGGAAGACATGAGTGCTGCTCACATGTTCATACCAGCATTTACACAGGACCCCTTGCAGCAAAAATCTCACAAGACACTGAAATGAAGACCACCACACACGCTACGTTTTCATTCGTCTGATTTAATCTTGCACTGTGTGTGCGTGTGTGTACAGAAGAAGTTTGATTGACAGCCTCCTGTTGCACCTGTTAGCTCCACCCTACTTCAACCTGACCAGCTCAGCAAAAACACCTGCAGATCCTCTGATCATCTTTGTAGCTTTTGACTTCTAGACCACCTGAGAGCAGAAGTGCTCCAAGCCAGACATGTTTGACATGTGTGTTTGCTCTTAACCGGCTACTGACACGTCCAGTAAACTCCAGAGCAACACGAGCACTCATCTGGAGCTGTGTTTCAGATAAATGGGAGCAAAATATTCACCCTCTGTTTTGGTCTTCACCACATAATGTTAGTGTATATAACTGTGTATGCTGTTAACTGCTAAACACACCACACACAATATGCTTTTTATATCTCCTACTTTGTAGAATTGATGTTATTTTTGATTGTTATTACAACAGTAGTAGGAACTAGGCTTCACTTTTTATTGCATTTCAAACAGGAGAAGAGATGTAACAATCAATCTGTACTATTCTGTGTGACAAAATGAAGAGCAGAGCTGCAAGGATCGTCCACTGGTTGTGATAATTCATTCATGGTGTCAAAATCTTCTGATCTTAACTTCTCAGATGTGAATATCATTTTTTTCAGTCCTTCATGACACTGAACCAAATATTTTTTATTTGTGGACAAAACAAGACATTTGTGGACTTTTCTTCATTTTCTGAAAACAACTGTTCAATGAATTGAGAAAATGAACAACAGATTAAGTGATAATGAAAATAATTAATGAATGTTAGTTGCAGCCTCTCTGAAGAGAGATTGCTAGCTGTGCTGTGCTGTTTAATTTTGACACCAAACTGTCCAAGAAGTTCAGCATTACAGACACAAAACAGGATCAAACCTCTCTTCATATTCGGCATTCTTTTTTTGCACTGACAAGATGAATGATCCTGGTAAAATATGACCACACACTTAAATGAAAGAAACAGAGATATGCCACATAGTTAAAATTACCAAAAAAAATAACATCAAAATAACATTCTGTCATTTGTCTCATTTCGGCTCTGAAATGAAACATCCATCAGAGAATATTCATTCTGTCACCAGACAGCATCACTCACCATCAACACCGAACTTCACAGAAGGACTTAATCAAGCGTCTCAAGCCCGTTAACCATACCATAGTCCATATGGGACCAACTATAAAATCTTTGCTGTATCGAAGTTGTTGTTTTTTAGCTGGTAATTGGTGGTGGTGCCTTGCTGTGCCTGTGCACTTTTCTGCCAACCACAGAAGGGCCACTTAGTTCTTTTTATGGGCTTCAGGCACACACTAATGTGATGGGTGTTAAAAAGCCACAGGTTCTCAACTGTTGGAGAATTTACAGCCACAGCACATTCAATTTCATGGGTCAAGGGCATCCACAATGGGGCCATCAAGTCTACTCTTTTTAATTTTGAATCACTTGTCAACCATTTCCAAGTTCTGAAGTTATATTCCATGACATGCTATCTAATATATATATTTGATTATCAAAAGAAAAGAGTAACTAATCATTTACAGTTAAAACAGCTAAATTTAGTCTGATTTTAAATAGCAAGCAGCTCAGGATGCCCGGCTCAAGGAGTAGCTGCTTTCAAGGAATATCTACTTCCGCTACAGGCCAAGCCTTTAGGACATGTGATGTTTTCAGCCGAATCAAACTTAGAGATAAACACAGTTGATTTTTCAAATAAATATGCCATAGACATATTGAAACATTTTTGAAATTGGATTGCCTTCCATATCAATAAATTTCAAGCCTGTGTTCAGACAGTCCCCTGGATTTATCCACCGAGGCCTAATTCTGGAAGCCCTGCTTGCCGCATGAATGTCACTCAAGTGAGCTTCTTGTAAAATTAATTGTGCACAGTAATCTGTAAAAATGTACCATAAATGTTATTTCTGAGATGTCAAAATTCATCCAGGCCTCTTGACACATACCTGATACTACTCTACATCCGTCTGTGTTAAGAGCATAGGCATATCATCGGGAGACAGGAGGTTTCCATAATCTGCCCTCCCTTAGTCTCCTTGGAGGAACATCTATTCTTCATTACTGTCAACCCCTCATCCCCAGAGAGACAATGCTTCGCTGCCTTGGACCTTGGATGGCTTAGGGCCACATTTTTTGCTCGTCACCTAACCCCTCCTCGCAAACAAACACTGACATTGAGGAATTTTCTAAACATATCTGGAGTGGACACCAAATTTGTCCTGTCTCCAAACTTCCAGCAGCTTTACAGAGTCATTAATCATACGATAGCTTCCCAGAGGTGACTGTCAGTTTTGGGGTAGGAATAGTGATTCTTCATCCCTAAGTGAAAAAGCAAGCGGAGCGCAGACGGAAAGGATAAATCACCAGAGAAGTGAAGACAGGTAGCATTCAGCAGCTGGCCATCTGGCCCTTATCGTGTCCCAGACTGGCTGATTTTATTGCTTTTCATTGCTTTCCATAGACCCAAGAGGGATTTTTGCAAACAACCTGTCAATCTGGCCTGAGGTGATCATCCTCTGCTGGTTGTTTAAGTGATTACAATGTGCATCTTGAACATCTTGCCCTCAGAGATAGAGTAGCTTCCCAGTGGCCCACTGTTTAAGTCAGTGGTCAGATGGACATCGGACGCTGTGTACTATTACCCTGATCAATGTGTTTAACATGGATTGAGACACACACCACAAATCACAGTTACTGATCATTTTTGTTGATCTCCCTCGTTTATTATGAAGGTGTCACATAGAACTGTTTCTAAAAACCTACATGATAGACGTAATGAATTTACCTCCCCTGAGAACACACCAAAGAATGCTGTTTCTCACACTGTAATTACGGTCTAATACATGTCTGAACAGTCTATCAGGATCTAATAAGCCAGGTTGTTTTCTTACCAAGGAAACAGCTGCCAATGTACACGACCTCAGACCTTTTTAAATCAGGATTACATAGAACTTTGTGTGGAGTAGAAAATATCCATTGGAGCAGTGGAGGCTATAGTTTGTATGACTAGATGGTAGTGGTCAACACAACAGCTAGAAACAGGTGGCAAAATGTATTTCATGATATTGTCTAACCTTGCTGGCCAATTCAGTCTCTCTGTGGTTGGACAACTCGATCTGTTATCGCTCTCTAACAGTGCTGTAACCAGGAGGACCTTTGGCAGCAGAAACACTTCTCCAGATGGTACGGTGTGCACATCTGTTTAAGGATCCAGATGTTTTTGGATATACGTGGCAAGGCCCTTTTCTTTTCTCAGCCGTTGTCCACGGATCTGCACCATGTCCAAGACAGGGCATCGCCCTCCTTTCCCCAGATTCCCCAGTGATGTTGCAGATTCTTAACAGATGCTGAATGTTGAGGTCCCTTTAAACCAAATGCCTGAAGTTTCTATTGTGGTGTATTGAAGACATAGTGAAGAACTTTTTTTAATATATGGACATGGAATAGCATGTTCATTAAATGGTTGTTTCTTATATCAGCACATTAGCAGTTAGCATTAGTGTTGAGTAGTAGTGTTACAATAGATGCAGCAGTTTAGCTGACTCGTATGAAACAATTACACTTTGCTGGCTTTAACCTTTTAGTTTTGTTTTCTTTTCACAGACAAGTATTATGCTCTGATCCTTGTTCTTGAACCGTGCTATCAATATTCAAGTTGCCTCCATACATATAGCCTGGATTCCAGGAAAGGCCTCTAGGAGAGATAATTCCCTTGAATAGCTGCTATCATCTCTCAGGTGTCTTGACTTGTGAACATTCACATTCTCTGGAGACTAATTAGACCTTCCTAAAATAAACCTGTGTCCTGTGTCTCTTGTGTTGTGCTTACTCAGAAATGTGTAGATTAACACGCATTAGATGGCAAAGTTGACTGACACTGAGCTCCAGACTGAATTAGACCCTCCAGGTTGGCATGAAATTTTCTGCTGACATTCCTGTTCACTTGAGGATGAATACTGGTGACTGAGATGATCCCCTGACATTTTAGTTTCTGATTAGTTTTCTTGTTGAAAATAAATGAATTGCCATAAGTTTAAGAACAGATATTCACGTTTCCTTGAGGATCATTTCTAATGGTTTTGGTGATCCACTGAGGTAAGAGTGACATCATCTGCAAACCCTATAAATTACTGTTATCTATGTTACTCCTTTTTTTATCCCAAAAACATTTATATCGACATTGATATTGTACTTTTTAAAATGTATTTTAGCAACAGTAGCAACATGGTTTTAGGGATGGTAGTATAGTTTCATTTTATTACTTTGGCCCACAGTGAAATATAAACATCTGATCTAGTGGATGGGTTAGCATGACATTTGGTACAGCTTGTTCACAGAGGATGACTTTGTTGATCCTCTGTCCATCAAATGGCTCCCAGCAGGTCAGAGTTTTACTTTTTCATATATCCAGTCTCAGCTATTGGGTTACTATGTAATTTGCTTTACTTACTATGCTACTTACTATTATGTTATACGGTCAGGATCTGAGATTTACTTATTATGATTATTACCATTGTCAGCATGTCTGCATTAGATAAGAGAGCCTCATGAAATATGTTTGTGTGTTAAATCTCAGGACAGAGGTGTGGCTGTGGAGTGCTTTAAATGTATAATTATTGTGTTTTGAGCAGGGCAAGTCTAAAATTCTACCAAAGATAAAACCACACTGTGTCAGGAATACACTGAAGATAAGTGGGATAAAATGATTTTTTGTGACTTTGGTAAATCAACCTTGTGTAGTAAGAGTGCAAATATAATTTAATCAACCTTTATATTATTATCAAACTTGTATTAAACTTTTACATTGCACATCTTTTAATGACCGTTCATTAATGAGGACTTGAGGAGGAATACAGGTTCCATCAATTCAAATTCTATTAACTTTACACAACAGGAATCCTGTCCAATAACGGGGTCTCCAGCTGCCTTGGAGTACTCCTTTACCCCCTAACATCCTTCTTCCCGTTCTCTCACTCTCACTTCCTCACCTGTCAAGAGGTGGAATGTCGCTGGCAGATACAGTCCTCCAGGGTCTGACAGATGTGGCGATGCTCAGTCAAAGCGTTTCCCAGCTCCTGTTCACAGAGCAGCTTGAAACAAGCAGACAGCAGCAAATACAGCAGAACTGCGTGAAATGATGCAGCATGGTCACCGTCACACAGTCAGAACTGCTCACTCCGCTGCAGCTCGACCTGTAGCTGACTTCATTTACTTTCATTTTTCTTTCCCCAGCTGCCTTTGTCTAAAGAAGCAGACAAATCATCACTAAGTATTTACATGCTACATCCTGTAGCTGTTACATATAAATCTAAATTCACATAGTTGTGTAAAGACCTTTAGCACTTGAAATGTATGTAGTTTCACTGACATTTTTACATGGGCACTGGGACCAATGATATCATTACATGCTTTTTTATTCACTTAAATTGCTCACTTTTAAGAAAATGCATCATTTGTAATAAACTGTAAGAAACTGTTCAAGAGTATCAGAATCATAAAAAGTTCATGTTAAGCTGCAGATTTGTAGGAAAACATGAGGAAGAATAATCAATAATTAGTCCAGCTTGTACAGAATTTGGTATTTAACCTTTATTTTTCCTGATGACTGAGATCTCCCTCATCACCAGCAAACAGAGAAGGATAGAATCAACCTTCCCCCGTGAAAAAGAAGTTCTGTGGATCCACTCTACCCCGAGTCTGCTCTGTGCTGTGGCCGATCGGCATGGCAGCTCTCCAGCTCTCAGCAGGAAAGGAAGTGGCTCTCGGGGGTAGTGCTCAATTCGCCCTCTACTGGGCGGAAGTCAAGCCTCAATGAGGCCGTCAGTCGAATAGGTCATGCTGTCAGAGCGCACCAGAGTTCACATCCTCTCATTAGACTGCAATACTTTCAACATCCCTTCCCTGGAAAAAAAAAAGCAAAGTCAGGGAAGTTAGGCTGAATTACGCCTGCAATAAAACAGGCTTATGGTGATAGGATTGTGCAGGTGTAGTCAGGTAGACAGAGAGTGTGTGTGTGTGTGTTGCCATGACTTCTCTCCACACACACACCAATTCATCCAGTGTACAAACCCGCACATTGCCCATCTAACTGCTCATTTGGCACCGTGTGTTAAAGACAAAGATGGTGAATGTGATGTGGGGCTGCAATGTTCAGGTTTGCGGTGTTGTGTTGTGGCACTAAAACATCAAGTTTAGATATGATCTGATGATATGAATAAGCTGTCTCTGAAGTGTACAAACAAAAGCATGTCCACCTTTTTCATAAACTGCAGTAAAAACACGCTTTGTGATTGCAATCATTGTGTATGATTTAAAAACTGGTTTTAAGTAGATACTCTGAATTATAACTAAATATGCCTTAAATGTTACAGTGTAACATTAAAGCTCAGAGAAAATAAAAATACTGTGCAAGTGGTAGGATGTACTGGGTGTAATGCAGAAACAAACTACTCAAAGAAACAGAACTCAACAAACAAGCTGGAAACTTTATTTGTTAAAACAAGTATATAGAGTTGCTGTATTACTTCTTTTATCTTGCTAGATTATGGTTTTATACATTTACCAACAGTGGTTTAGAAAGGCAACTCCTAATGGAAACAATGGCATATGTATACAATACAAATTAGCAAACATATCAAAATCAGTTTTTACAACTTTTTTAGCAACCAATTCTTTCTATTGGTGTGCCATAGTGCAAACTGTGTTGTTTGTAAGACAGAGATGAAGCATGATCTCAACATTCATACATTTCAATAATCCATTTTCTCTGTCTTAAACACATTTTTTCATTTGTAGGCTCCATTCGTTGTGCCTTCAGTTCAAGTCCTTCTGTCCAGTAATGTGAATTTACAATCAGAATAATTCAAGTGTATCGGGCAGGTCAGGCTGTTTTGTTGGATTATGAAGATTGTGACTGAGCATGAACGCTCCTCGGCCAGGTGTGTCGCTGCGTGTATGTATGGCAAAGTACATGAAGATCAGTCAAGACCTGAAGTGGCACTTCATGCTGGTGGAACAGTTTTGTTTCCGAGGGATCTCAGGAGAGATGAACCAGCGTCACTACCTGCACTTAGGATTTTATTCTTGAGTGAATCAAAACAATATTAAAGTCTAAAGTTTGACCAAATACAGGAGAGAATGTGTAATGTTGCAGCCTTTGGCTGGCTTTTATTAATGGCAGTAAAGTGGGATGACTAAGGGTCTGCCGTGCAGCCAGTCTTCATCTTTTCATCAACTCCTCTGAGCCTGCGTGTACTAAAACATGTTCTACCAGTGTGAAGCATCACTCAGAATTGTCCCCATTTGTGTTTTTCCAAGCCCTTTCAAAAAGTCCATGAGGATTCCTGGTTTCACTCTGAAAACATAACTGGAAAAATGATTATCACAAACATATAGCTCAGCAAAAAGTGTAATAGCTTGTACGTATGTTGGCTACGAGTGGAGTGGAGTAGATGGTGTATGGGTATAACTTGCTGGCATGTTTGTATAAATGAACAGAGCACAAAACGCAGAGACAAAGGAAAAAGAGTTTTTGGATTACTTTGATATTGTTTGTCTACATTCACTCCAAGGTCCAGCATGTGTGCGTATGTGTGTGTGTGTGTGTGTGTGCATACATTTGACTTCAAACCTCTATGGGTAAAGGTTTCACTGGAGGAAAGAAAAGTAAGAGCTATGCCAGTGGTGAAAGCGTTGCCCTGTGGGAAGGTCGGGCTGTTTGTGGCCTCTACTCTGGTTCTACTGCACCGTGTTCTGCAGGAAAGATCTGG
>JBAJHX010000043.1:21180399-21195353 GCA_037176925.1 Amniataba percoides | reverse complement strand
TGTTTGTCTACATTCACTCCAAGGTCCAGCATGTGTGCGTATGTGTGTGTGTGTGTGTGTGTGCATACATTTGACTTGGTTTCACTGGAGGAAAGAAAAGTAAGAGCTATGCCAGTGGTGAAAGCATTGCCCTGTGGGAAGGTCGGGCTGTTTGTGGCCTCTACTCTGGTTCTACTGCACCGTGTTCTGCAGGAAAGATCTGGAACTGGTGGATTGGTTGTGTCAAAAAAAGTCTGAAGTTGGAGGCTGGGCCGAGCCGCGGCCCCTCCATCCTCCCCTCCCTCTCGCCACGGTCTCCGTCCCGACTCAAGAGCATCCACAACGGTCCACCACCATGGAGGGGATCTTGCCGTAGATGATCTGCTCTTTTCGGTTAAAGTAGAGCATGTTGATGGGCGACATCTTGGTGGGGGTGCAGCAGGGGCCTGCGGTCCCTCTGGGGTTGGCCTTGTTCACCAGGTGGGTGTGCGGATACTTCTGCAAGTGCATGTACTCACACTCCCCGGAGCAATAGTTGGCCTTGTAGCGCTTTGGTGCAATAATCCAGTCCCAGCCAAAGTCCTCAAAGTCCACAGTGAGGGGGTAGCGGCAGCACCGGGACTCGGGAGAGTTCTCGTCACAGTCCAGGCCCGAGTCTCTCCTGGCACGCTTGGGGCCCTCTGAGATCTTCACCTCCATGAATGGTTGCTGCAACGACAGAGAGCATGTGAACAGTTTGAAAACAGCTGGTTTGCAGACAGAGGCGGATGACAGCATTCAGCTTGCATCTTTCAGTCCCATGCCCTCGACCTTCAGCTGCTGGTTTTCAAACATGGCACGATAATATTATGAAACTTTGAGTTTGAAAGAAATGAAATCATCTGACGGTTGGTTAAACACAGCCGTCTAGGTATTCTAATTGCCTCAAAGCCCGGTGCCAGTACTTGAGCCGTATGATAAGTGTTTGTCATTGATAGCAGCAGTGTGTGTGTGTGTGTGTGTGTGTGTGTGTGTGTGTGTGTGTGTGTGTGTGTGTGCACAGGCAATTACTCTGATTTGCACAGTCACTAGGAATACTTTGAGGAATGTGGAGCAGGTGAACTTTTATGTAATCAAGCAATAAGATTTGAAGTTATTGTGGTCCGGGCATTAGTCCAAATGCAGGTGTGCGCCTACATGGAGTCTGTTGATTAACAGCTTTCACTGGTCTTAAATCTTGATTCCCTCTTCCAGCAGTGAGATGAAGGAATGTTTAACCGCCTGCTGACTCTGCAAAGCCTCTCTGCACACTAAAACCCCCGCAGGCTCAACGTTAAACCCTCGGGACAGGACAGCAGAGAGTGTAAAATGCTTTATTTTGAGTGTGTCTTACATGGTTGTTGTAACATCACTGATTTAAGTCAGGAGGCCCACATAATGGTCAGCTGCAGCACCACATCACTGCACACTGCTGCACCTCTCCTGATAAATAAGCACGACTTACAGTCACTCACAGCGACGCACAGAGGCCCAGCTGAATGTAAAACTGAGGTTGAGCTCACCAGTCCTTCCTCTCCGGGCTCCGCGGAGGTCACGGCCAAGTCGTTTCCCCTCGAATCGAAGGCGTTAATCTCGATGCCCCAGTTGGTCTCGGGCTGCCGCAGCCACACAGTCAACACTTGTTTGACGTCTATGCTTTGCCAAGAGCTGACCCCGGCATTCACATCGATCTTCAGGGAGCGGATGCGTATGTGTCTGTTCCCGTCTGTGACCGGCATCAGGCGGGAGATCTGCAGGAACACGGTGGTCGCCTCGTCCGCCGGCCGCAGATGCACCCAGAGCTGCGCGCGGACCACGCGGCTGGCTTGAAACTTCTGAGTGAAAGAGAAAAAGCAGCAGCTCGGCTCCCCGTCCACTTGGACGACGGACTCGGCTGGAGGTGGGGGGACAGAGAAAAGACAGTTCTCCACGTTTTCTATATGCTGACAGGGAGAAACAAACAGACTGACACATTTAAACAGTTCAGAAAGCCTCACAGTCTCTGCGCGCAATCTGCCAGAAAGCACCCACCATGCACTGTCCTGTTCCTGCAAACACTGATATACCCACATTTCTAACATCCAAACCTGGCTAAGCCCTGCTTCTGTCAGAATAAAGCCTCTGGTCTCGCCTCCCGTGCGCTCTGCCTCGTGCGTAAAAGGAGGATTTTGGAGACTCCTGAGCGCGTCCACGTCCTGGCGCGCTAAACTAAGCCAAATAAAAACTTACGTTCAGTGGCCATCATCATGATCGTCTCCGTGGTGGCGTGCTCGTCGTCCTCCTCCATGACCACATCCTTGTTGTCATCTCCCAGCACGTCGTACTGGTCGAGGAGCTGCTGCAGCGGCGGCGCTTTGGGCAGGAGCTGCTTCACGATGTCCCGGCTGATGTTTGGAGCTTCCTTCATCCGCAGTTTGCTCAGGATCTGAGATTTGATGGCGTTCAGCCGCATAGTCTTGATCTGCTGGCGCACCTCGCAGGTGGCGCACTGCTCCGTGTCCTCCGGGCTGCTGGCGGAGGGCTGCTGCTGCGTCTCTTGGTCACTCAGAACCACTGGACCCAGAGCGATGAGCAGGCTGAGATAGAGCACAATCTGAGACAGATGCATTGTCTCTAAGGTGTGAAGTTTGCTTTTCAGAGAAAACAGAGTGCGCGGTGTGTGCTGGACCTGGCGCGGCTGCACTGCTTTGGATTAATGTCTCACACTGATAGGCATCATACTTTATTAGCGCACACCTTTTTATACTCCAACTTTAGCCTCTTTTGTGTCGTCAAAAACTATGATTGGCTGGACAGGCAACAATGAATTTTAACCGACTGACATGAAAACTTTTTTTTCGTTGTCAAACCAAAGAGGGATGGAGACTGTGAGCATGTGCCGAGAATAATCCACACATGGACTGACTGACTTTATGTGACAGTGACTGCGCCATGAAGGCAGCTGAGTGTCCCGATGCACCTCCAGTTATATCAGCAGGGACTGACAGCACAGCCCAGGCTCATCTTTACTCTAATGACAAAGAGCAGCACGAGACTGGTTGTGTGTTTGTGCTCTTAACTCGTTTACATTCCAAACAATACAAAATAAAGTTTTTGTTTTTCAATGGATAAGTCCATCAAACTGTCTGTGACAGGTACATGGGTGCAACTGTGTGTGTCAGCTTGTGGACACATATTTCATCCTTTAAGGGGGAAAAAGTTACAGTCCAGAGATCAGGCTCTTCTTTAAGCTCATCGTCAGCTCGTGGACCTGCACGTTTTCTCCGAACAGGACTAAAAAATCCCTCCATAGATAAAGAAAGTCTTTAGACCAGGACTTCTGAGAGCTCCTCCCTGCAGCTCCTGAGGAGAGAGCGCCATCGTGTGGCAGGTGCACAGCATTCACATGAGGAGCAGCTGACAGGAGAAGAAACATGAAGACAGTCAGGACACATGAGAGCCTGAGCAGTTTCCACACGCGATGAAAACAACCAAATACTCCAAATAAATGAATAAATCAGGGACTGATCAATCACTAATCATTGTTCTAATCAAATCTGATCACGGCTGAGTTGATAAAGTCCAGGAAATTACTCTTTTGAAGCAGGACCATAATACGGTTATTATGGAATAAGAACAGAGACATAAATAAATAAAGATATGACAGACAGAGTTCATTATACTCACATAAAGCTGCTGATAACTCAGTGTCAGTGTAACTGGACCCTTCACTGCTCTTACTTGAGAGATATATTCATTTATTATTTGTATATTCAAGAATATCCTGTCTGTACTATTTACAGGTATACTTGGAATTATTTAATTTTACATTTTCTTATATTGATATCTCATTTGATTTAATTTTGTCTTTGCCACTGTTGTTATTTCCACTGTGTGTCTTGCTGCTGTTCCTGTGTGAATGTGAAAGTCCCACATGAGACACTGTAAAAAAAACCCGGTGTTAATAAGAAAGCAGAGGTGTTTGTTTGTTGGATAGTTTGACTGGCTCTTGAACTGGTTGTGACTTTGATCCACTAATGATGAGGCGAACAGGTGATGCAGACAGACTGTGATCACGGAGAAGTGCTGCTGTCCATCCTGTGCACATACAGCTATAAAGAAGAGATCAGTGTGCCGTCTGTTAGTGATGACTGATCATTCAGTCAGGGGTAAAGTTTTCTCTGTGTAACACTGCCCCTCCTCACTTTGAAGGTTACTATGGTGATGTTGCATCACTTTCTCTATGGCATATTTTCACTCTTTACATATTCTCCATATTTCCTTTGTATCTGATTTTAACACCAATGATCAAATGGTTCTACTCCCTCCAGCTACAAAGTTCATTTACATGCACACGCATCAGTGATAATATTACAATAATCAGACGGTGACAGAGTTTTAATGTCATTTTCATTTATTTAAAAGAGTCCACGTACACTTCAAAAATAAATGTCACCATTTGGTGCAGATTATAGCTGTAAACTAATTCACATCTGTAGTTCATTGGCAGGTTAAAGCAAAAGAAATAAGATAATAAAAAACAACAGAGAGTGAAAACTGACAGTTATACACAGAGGAACACAAAGGTCACACAGCAACACATTGCAGATTACAGCAGGCTTGCCAAATAAAAGACCAAAGACAGAAGAAGAAAGAAGAAGAATAAAAAATCAGTGAGAACAGACACGTTTTAAGTAAAAGCTTAAACGTGTCTGTTTGTGGCTTTTACAGAAAGAAACTCATGTGAAATGGTTCGGTGATATTGGTGAGGATCTAACTGAATTTCCTGGGCAGGTTTATCTGTCGTGGATATGAAACAAAGTGAAGCATCATCATCATCATCATCATCATCGTCGTCATCAGGCCCTGCAGTTCCCGCCGCGGCCTGCAGGTGTCACTGTGGCGCCGTCCCGCCGCTGCAGTGTCATCGCTCCTCCAGTCGCTCCAGACCTGCTGCTGCTCTCTGCTCAGCTCCTCCAGTCGGCGTGCAGCGACGTGAAGACAGCAGGGAAGCCTCCTCTTCCTCCAGCCTGGGATCTTTACCCCCTCCGCCCCCGCCTCAGAGATTATTTAGAGATCTGGTGCTTCATCCTCCAGCAGCCTCCCGGCGAGCCGCTGCAGCAACTTGGAGCTTCGTCTGTTCCCTCACGCTGCAAACAGTCAGCAAGTTGCGCCGTGTCGGAGGCTGCTTGGATCAGAGCGCAGAGCGGCACCTCCATCATGTCCGGATTACTGCTGACGTGAACGACCTTGGCTGATTTCCTCTGCCGGCGGATTATTTCTTGGTGGAATGGAGAAGCTGCTGCTGCCCGTGACACACTCCGTTCAAAGTGTGTAAGAGCTGTGCAGGATCACACACACACACACACACACACACGCTCATGTCTGCGCATCAGCACCGCTCTGCTGCCAGGTTCAGTCCAGAGATCCATGTGTGTGTCTGTGTGTCTGTCTGTGTGTGTGTGTTTGTGTGTGTGTGTGTGTGTGTGTGTGTGTGTGTGTGTGTGTGTGTGTGTCTGTGTGACTGTCGGTGTGTGTTGCTGCCACAGTTGGGTGCTCACTCACACTCAGACACGTTTTGTTTGGTCAGTGATGCTCATGAACATAATTCTGTGGTGGGTTTGGTGACAGCTGAGGACTCTGTGCTGCCTCACATGTTGTGTGTTACTCACATGTTGTGTGTTACTCACATGTTGTGTGTTACTCACATGTTGTGTGTTACTCACAGGCAGACCCCCCTCTGCATCAGTCATTCATGGCTTGTGTGTTGTGTTGACTCCTGCACGCAGCTTTGTGAATGAAGCACATGTTTGCTGCGCGCCAGGGCCTGTAGTCCTGGAAAAAAGGAGCTGTCACTGTGAATCAGGCTGCGAGGCTCGCTTAGTGGAACAGATGGGAGACACAGGCTTTACAACAAAACAGCATCAGCGCGCTCCGGCTACAGACAGACGTCCCTGGGTCAGCCAGTGTAAAATAGGCCGAGGGATTGAGTCATAAAACACTGAGGAGGAGGAGGGAGGGGGGAGGTGAATGAGTAACACCCTTGATGTGCAGAGGAGTGTGTTTAAATATGACCCCCCCCACCCAGAGGTGCCTTGCAGAGGCCTTGACCTCCAGCCTGGGTCACATAGTTGCCACAGCAAAATCATTCCCAATCCTTTCCTCGTTTCCACCATCTGGTATTTGTAGGCTGCCTCTGATGGAAAATAAATCACTGAAATCCCTCTCTCTCCCTCTGTCTCTTTCCACCCTCTTTCTCTCTGCAGTTGAGGAAAGGATGAGTTCCAGTCAGCGGAGGAGTGGGACTGACTGTTTCGATGTCGGCAGACCCGCACAGGGATGGGCCTCCTAACCGCTCGCCCCCCAGCGCCCTCTCAGTCGCCACCGTCTGCCCTGTAACACTGATCGGCGCGCATGTTGGCACTCAGGCATGGATGAGAGCGGATGACAGGAGCACAGAGGTGACCGCGGCACAGAGAAGTGGAGGGGGGAAGCACGCAGTTGGGATGCACTGACCGCTCATTCACACAATCAAAATGAACACGCTGGCGTGCGAGTCGGGAATCTAACCAAAGACGCTCGCACCTCACTGCCACCGCACACCTCCCATCCTAACCTAAGTCAATGCTACATCCCCCAGAGTATGGGGTGCGTCAAATCCAAGAGGAGCAACTCTGCAGCTCAGAATGCAAACTCCACAGACCTGGAAGGCAAAGCCAAGGGGTCGGGGGGCGAGAAGACCTATCTGGTTCACTCGGAGCTGGGCTCTGCAGAGGGCTCCCCTCAGATCAACCCGGTGCTGCTGGAGTACGCTCAGAAGCTCTCCGAGGAGATCGTGGCCCGGGCCGTGCAGCAGTGGGTGGAGGTGGACCGCCGCTACAGCGACATCCCCTACATTGAGTGTGACGTGCCATGACTTGGGACGGGCTGTCAGACCCTGATGTGTGATTCAACAAGGCCAATAATCTCAGACACCTTCATCCTCGGGGCATCTACCTGCTGTGAGCAGAAATGTGCGCGAGCTGTCAGTATTTCAGTCTCGACCTACTTTTGGATCGAGCCTAAAGAGCCTCCTCCAAAGCGACCAAAGCACTCTGATCCCGTCCACGTTTCTGTGGTGATCGGAGCTGGAGCCTCGCAGATGCAGAGTGTCTTCAGTTGCAGATCATCTTTCTCAGACCTTATTTGTCCTCTCTCCCAGTGGGTGTTGGCTCTCCGTGGCTGGACTCATAACGTTAGGCAAGATCTTGCCTGGAATCTTAATGTTCCCCCTCGCCAGTGAAAGTCTATCCCGTCCATCGATGCTGTTCCGGGGCCAAGATTCTCTCCTCTGACGGGGGAAGTTATTAATAGATCCCTTCATTTGGTGAAGCCTCTCACTTGAAAACCCTCACCCTTATCATCAGGTCAGATACACACCCAGCTGTCCGGCTCCTTCTGGTCCAACAAAAGGCTCCCTGGCTCGAGGTTCTCTCTTAATGACCTCCCTAGAGAGGCTGGGACTGAGCCACAGCGAGGAGCATCTTCCCCAGCTCTGCTTATCTCACTGCCATTAGGCAGCCTTGATCGCAGCCCCCCCCTCATCCAGCAGCCTGGGTCCACAAAATGTTGTCCAGGAAATGATGTGTACAAATGATGTACTTCCTGCACTCCAGGATATTCTCCACAAGTTAGAGTCTGGGAACTTTGACCTTAAGGACCAGATCACTGGGGGACGCGCTGGTCTCTCGGCCACATGAGAAAGGATTGACACACTTTTTAAGAAGGATTTGGCCCGTCAACAGAACTGGAGTTAAAAACTCAAAAAAAGACATGTGGTTTTGACTAAAATGTTGTGGGCCTAGTTCTTTTTGTCAACACTGTGTCATTTACTACACCTGATAGAGAAATACTGCCACCTGCCCCATAGAGGACAACAGCACAAATATGCAAACCTCTAAACCCATCACCCATTTCAGTCCACTATATACAGCATATGACTTCTTCAGATAGCATGGTGCTGCTCTGCAACAGAGGCAACGAAACACCAGGGGACAGATTAAATACATTTGGAACAGAGGTTCACAACTGCCAAAGTCCTTAATGAATGTTACTATGAGTCCAACACAGTTAATGAATTGTTTTATACTGATGATTTATATGAGAGGGGACAGTCTGCAGGTCTGGTCTTTGTTCACTGGACTGGTAGTGTAGCTGCATGTTGGGACCGCAGAGGTCAAACAGGTACTCTCACTGATGTCATTGGGATTTACCCAAAATTCAAGTCACATTGCCAGCTAGTCTACTGAAGAGCGCCGACGAGGACACTTTGACTGCCACACAACCGTCTGCAGTGATAACAGCTTTGAACAGGCAACCCATAAAAGTAGAGAGCAGTGATCATAAGAACTCTTCAACACAAGCTGATAAGCCATATAAGACAGTGGTGGGGTATTTTCCCTCCACTTGCCTTCTCCCCAGGTCGTACAAGTGGCATTGTTTCACTATTAGCATATAACTGCCCACTCAGATTCAAATGATAACGTCACATTGTATTAGGGAGTCCAACCAATGTAAAGATGCTCTTTCAGTGCTGTGCCCTTTTCAGAGCAGTGTGCTTGTCGATGGCAGCTGAAAGTCTGCGTTTATGGCTGTATTGTTGAAGATGAACTGGGCAGTGACTGATCAAAGGGCTCCTGACTGGGAGAGGTCTTCTCTCGAAAGAAATACAGCACGTGTTGTGAAATCTCCCCATCACTCAAAAAAAAAGAGATGACACTGTTCTCCACACGCCATATCCCTACTTAATCTGATGCTGTTAGTTTAGCTGCAGATGAAATGAAAGAGGCCTGTTTCAATAGCACAAGAAAGAAGTGATGGCAGTATGAGGGGGATGTGAGCTCGGACACTTCATGCAATTAAAAGGTGCAGATTTTCCTTCCTGTTTCATGTTGGACGATGACAACTCATTTTATTTGACATGTTGACTTTCATGACATTTAGAGTACTGACACCAAACTGGGTGATGGCAATCTATTTCTTAGGCTCTACATTTAATATGTCGCCATATAAGTTTCTTCTTTTTTTTTTTTTTTTTTTTTACAAATTGTGGTCTCATCTGTGTTTACAACCTCACAAGAGGCTCAGTTTGTGTTTAACTCGGCCAAAGATCAGGTCCGGTGGCTGTCTCAGGGAATAGCAGTGAATTAAGATTCTCCTCCTTCAGACAGCCATCAAAGTGACCGTCTCTGCAAAGAGTTAAAAATCTGATCCAGTGTGAACGCCTGTCTTCATTCAGACATCTGTGTCTTCCTGACTGAAAGGCTGCCAATGCTTCCTTTTGGAAACTGTGATTTGTAGTCTTCAAAGGTCACCCGTTTTAAAAGATTTTATGCCAGCAGGTGTTTCGACAGACAGGAGATGCTACACTGGCTTCAATCAGCCTCAGTCCCTGAGGTTCAGGATCTGGAAGGTTTTCAATTAGGTCTGCAATTACTGATTATTTTCTTTATTTCATCTGTTGATTATGTTTTTGATGAATGAAAAATGTCTATAAAAATGACCAACAGCCCAGGTTGATCTATTTCAGTAGCTTCATGGTCATATATGACAAATAAAAGCATCAGATCCTCACATCAGGGAACATGAGGCATTTCTACTGGAAAAACAAAATGACATACATTTATTGATTGGACATTACAAATTACAAATTACAATTTAACTTCCTGTTGAGCTGTTAATCTATTCATTGTTGCAGCTGTTGTTTAACTTCCTTAAAGGTTCTTCGGCAGCCAGATGTTATGCCAGTCTTTAACATCCTGTACTGCTTGATAAAGTCAAATAGTATCACCTCAGTTTCAATTACATTTAAAATGTTTATTTCCTTATTAGTCCAGCCTCTCAAGCAGCTTGTTAATAATCAGATATTAGAGCCTGAAACCACCACAGCACTCCCTGTGAAAGGTAAATGTCAGCACAGACCAGTGCTGCGTCATCTCCCGGTACAGGTGATCGCAGGGTGCAGACTCCTGTGTGACCCACAGACCAAACGGCAGTCAGAGGGTGCTGAAACTAAAGAAACGCCTGCGCTGGTTCCACAGTGTGTCTGCTGCCAAACAAGTGAAAAACAGGCTCCCGGAAGCAGCTCTGTGAGATATCCCGAGAATATTTTGTCATAAAAGAACTTAAAATGTGTGACTTTTTTCATATTCATAGTACAGCATTCGTTTGACTTGCTAACTGTAGATACAGTATGTGTAAAAACTGATGATGCCAATAAATCTGATCTATGCCTTCTAACATTACTGAAACATTTCATTATTACTTTCCATATCACAACTTCAGAACGACCGCTTTTAGTTATGAAATATTCACAGATACTTTTCAACACATATGAGGAACATAAGCACTCAACGGCATTTATTTACACCTGTCAAACAAGACATCTGGACATGCTGCATCCTGTGTGAGAGAGAACACTCAGCGGCATGAAGAACAAACACAAGGGTTTAGAAATGACTGCTGGCCAGCACCTGTTTGAAGAGTAAATGGTAGCCATAAAGCATGAGGGTTTATCTGTGACGCAGAAAGAAACACTCCGACTGTTCTCGCTGCTTATTGTCGACAGTACGCGGAGGTCACGCTGTCCGTCTGCCCGTGCAGCCACTGTGAAGACTGACAGGGCCTCAGACTGGATGTGGCAGCGCTGCAGCTGCTTATGAATATGACAGAGATTATGAAGAGGTTACTACTGAACTGTGCCTTACTGAGTCAAAGTGTGGATGTGAATGTGTCTTAAAATAGACACTATCCGAAACTGTAGACAAACCTGATTTATGATCATTATGAAGTTACTTGCTAGTCTATTCAGTTATATTATTCTGTGCTATAATAGCCTTTTAGACAATTAAACTTGTTAAATAAAATCTGTAAGACTTCCTGCCAATGTTGTAGATAGAACAGACCAGCTTATAAGTCAACACGCAATTAAAAGAGGTGTGTTTACTTTCTAAACGTCATATCTGAGCGGCAGCTTACTGATGTCACGCTGATAAAAAAAGGCACTTTATAAAGACCTGTCACTGTTTTACAAGAACACTTTATAAGCAGGTCATAAAAGATCCTCCTTCTCTTACCAAGAACACACAACATTTCTTCTCATCACATTACCAACTCTCTTTATTGCTCTCTGATCCAGGATGCACCGGCTGTTTCATAAATATTGCACAAATTACTGAACTAATATGTAGAGGGTGATTTGACTTCTACTGAGAAATGGTGACATGTTTGTTAGATGAATTTACATATGAAAACACTCTATATCACACACCCTTCAGCTGATACCATGTTTGCTTTCAAGAAAACAATGTATGTTATGTTTTCAAATCTGCTGGGGTGCTTGGAAATGTCACAGAATGTCTTTTTTTTTATTCTCGTCACATCTGGGAAAACACAGTTTCTGCTAAAAAGAAAATGATTGGAAAACGTAAAAGCAAAAACTACAGTAACAGAGAAATTAACATTATCAAAACTGGTAACAAGTTACCACACTTCAGAGATGCAGATGATACTGATTCGTGCCACAACAACAAACACCCACAGGAAATGTAATAAAGCACTAAGTGGTGAGATCATTTTCTCTCTCGATGCCCGCGTGTTACTGCTGCTGTGCGGCATATTCCTTGAATCTGCAGCAGAAGAGTGACCACTGGTGTAAAACAACACTCCACTTCCGCTGCAGAGCAAGTTTACACTAAACATTTTTCATGTGTGACACACAGGGCGTCTGTTAGCTGCCTCCTCTCACAGCGTTTTCTGTCTGCGAACAATGAAGCTGACCTTCTTTTCCTCAGCAGCACAGGGGCAGCCTGGTTTCCCCTGTAAAATGTCAACTCAGTATTTAATGGTATGGAGACTATTAGGTATAAGACCAACGTATGTGCTGAAAATAACACACAGTCTGTTCGTCCTTTCACATGACTGACCATAAAGGGAGTGTGGGGGCAGGAGGCTCGGCAAAGGCTTTACAGTGTGTGTTTGAAGGTGGGAAGCAGACGCCTGTCAGACATCAGAAAGTCAGATCTTTCTCCCCCAGCGAGGCGAAGCACTGCTCCAGGGTCTGGTCAGACACCTCCTCCAGTGTTGACGGGTTCCACTTCGGATTCTGATCCTTGTCAACCAGCACTGCAAACATGCAGAAAATCACGACAGAGAGAGGGAATCAGATGATGTGACTGAGGTGATAGGAGATGAAGCAAAGAGACACATATTTATTCATCCTTTAGTAACATTTAAAATCAATACTACTTTGTCATTGTACATGTGTCCTTTAGAGCTCTCTGTGGAATCCACTACAACGATACTATATCACTGATATTTACATTCACCCTCTTCCACCTTAGATGCACATGCACTGCAGTGACTTACCGGCTCTTACACCCTCATAAAAGTCGCAGCCACGCTGGAACACAACAGAAACAATCCATTTTAGATTTTACTCTCAAGTCACCTGAACTAAAACAGCTGTGGTAGATGATTAACAAGAGAAGACTGATGCTATATATTTCAAGTTAAATGCAAAAATCATTAGTTAATTCTCCAATTCCTCAAATTACTACAAGGGAAAACAGTATGTAAATGATGCTGATGGGCGCTGATCATTTCCCTGCAGGCTGACACTCGTGTTGCTTTTTACCATGCAGGCCTGGCTCAGTCGATACTCCATCACCAACACGTCCTGCAGGCTCAGGGTTGCACCCGCCTGCAGCTGCTTGTAAGTGATTTTCAGAGACGTGGGAGACATCCTGGACAGTGTCTGGAAGGGGAGACACAGTTTTCTGTGTAAAGAGATGCTGATGGACTGCTAAGTTTGCTTTCAAATGAAAAGGATTCTCCAAATAATCAAATGGAATCACTGGAAACAAACAGCAACGTGTAACTAAGGAGGAAGATAGTTATGAATGTTTAATGTTCAAGGCAGGCAATGTTTGTTCAATGGTAAAATAGTAATTGAATCTGAATATGATTAATAACATTATATACTGCAGTGTTATTAACCCTTGAGTGGACTTTGAGTGATCGTGAGATGAACAATGAGGTTAGAGGTGTGGCATTTGAGGGAGGGGTCTAGTCTGTAAGTGTGTGCTGTTTTTAACATTACACACCCTCACTGCCATCTTTGATCCCATTGGACCATCTGGGTGGAAATGAGGTGAAAAGTCAGAGAGAAAAATCCGGTCCACTTCAGAATGGTAAAGGTGTGGACTGAAGCCACTGTGCTCTGCTAAGAGCTCTGAAATCTCACAGGGGGGGATTTTGGTCCAGTCAACAAGACACAAGACTAAGACTAACCCCATTAAGTGCTTAAACCGAGGTAACTGCTAATTACCAACATATACAGCTAAAGCTGAATAATACCTCGGCTGGGTGACAGGAGGGCACGTACAGAGGCTCTTTAGCAGTACTCAATGCTTGGTCTGACCACAGGAAGTGTACCTGTGTTCAGGACAGCTGCGGGTACAAAATGTCTCTGAATCAGCACCGATCAAATCCACGGAGAGTCAGTCAGTCAGATGAAGATGCAGGCCGAGATCATACCTGAGCTTGTTTGCTGGCGAACTCTGAGCCATCTGCCTTCAGGTTCTGCATGATGCCCTCCACACTGCTGGAGCTGAACAGCCTGAAGAGAGCGAAGGGACAGCAAGGGGATTCAAGCTCCTTGCAGTTTACCTCAGTTCACCCTCAGACTGAAATCAGAGGGTTTCTTCAAAATGTAAATGTTCCTGCTTTCAGTGTCTGTTCTGATGCCTTTTAATATAGACGAGGCTGATGATATCAACCCACCACTAAAAACATCAAAGACCATGAAATTTACAGCTAAAAATAGTCCCAACAAATACACACTTTACTGAACTCCTCTATGAAGAGATGCACATCTTCAGTAGGGATGACTGGTTTCAGGACAGAGCGTCATATCAGGGCAGAGAAATCAGAAACATCAGGAGACAAACTATCTAACTGGATTTGATCTTTTCATGGCAATAAATATCACAGCCTTTATCCCTTAAGTTCAGCTGTTCATATTATGTTATATGGAAACAAATTCAAGGCCCACCTGTCAATGTCTGACATGTGCTTTTCCAGGACAAAAGCCTTCTCAGAATCCAGATTACTCTGTGGACAGAGAACGGCACAGACTGTCAGAGCTCACGTGAAAACACAACTTATCCTCCACTGGTTGTATGGATTAAATGTGAGGATTCTAACCTGGTTCTGGTAAGAGTCTAACACTTTGGAGACGTCTTCAGCAGAGGGAGACTTCAAGTCCACCAGCTCCTTCTCCAGGTCTGGGATCTATTAAAGTAGAGGGCTTGTTTATCAGTAAAAGTACACACTTTGCTTGTTTTTCTGCAGCAGCCTGTTGGTTCTGAATGCCACCAGACCAGATTAACGGTTCCATTGCTTTAAAAATGGTCAAATTTTAGTAAGGAGGTGGCTCTTTTCCCCTTGGTCCTCTCAAAGGAAAAATACATTTAAAGGCTCCTCTGGGTGCAATGTGCTGGATCAGTGCAAGATAATTTGTTTAATCCAGTAAGACAGTAACACACATTGTGAGTCTTTTCCTTCTAAGCAAGGATATTTCTCCGGTCTTGTTTTTGGTCAAACTCTGCTATAAAAATTGTACAAATAAACGAAACCCACTGTGCTGTTCGTCTGTCCTGAAAATCAAGGTTACAGTTTTAAACAAACTCTGCCTCCCGCTGTTCTGACCTCACGCCAACAGTGTGAGACAAACACAACCTGCCTCCAGACCAGCCAGTGTATATTGGCACCGTTAAGCAATAGTGAGACACCCAGTGACTCAGCATCCGGCTTTCCAGAGGAGCTTTGACCTCACCCCCAGCCATGCTCTGCAGCACCACTCACATGCACACACACACACACACACACACACACACACACACACACACACACACACACACACACACACACACACACAC
>JBAJHX010000043.1:21158252-21171936 GCA_037176925.1 Amniataba percoides | reverse complement strand
GTTTTGTGTTTGGACATCTGAGGAGACAACAGCAGTGTGCAGGAGCAATCAATACAAGATTTCAATCAATTTATCATGTGGACATCATCAAAATAAAAAGACAAGGAAGAGACACACAAAATGTTTTGTTTCTGAGGTGAGGACGTGATCCTGCAGTAGAGAGTAATCACATTACTTCATCGACCTTCACACGATTTCTTATCAATTAAGTAATAATTCAGCCCAGGGGAACATGTTGTGATTGGAGCGGTAACTGTACCTCTGAGCAGAGTTATTTACTGATCAGGTCACAGAAAAATCCAATATGTCCAAGGCTGCTGGTGATTAATGACTGTGGAAGGTCATCAGGGAAACCCCCCGAGGGTTCACATCCACGTCAAGTGCAGGCCGGAATCATTGTGGGGATTCATTTCTATTAATGAATTCACATACCTGGTTTGTGTCAAGAGGCCATTGTCAGGTCCCATAAATCTGCTTGTAGGGCTGAATATCACACATGCCAAGAGCCTCTCTGCTCTCGGTTCGCGGTTTGCTTGGAGCGAAGCACAGAACGTGTATCCCTGAGCCCGCCCACGAGTCTGTCACGCTTTACACGTTAACATCACACCATTTACAGCTTTTCTGAGCTGTGGGGAAACCCTGAATCTTCATAGCTGAAGCTTCCTAACACAAAGAGTAATAAGTGACTTTCAAGGCCATTAGAGGTGTTATGTCAACAACTTTATAGCTGCCTCTTTTATAAACTGCAGTCTATGAGGACGGTGCTTTATAGGAGTAATGTGGAAAACATGCTTACTCGCTTTCTTGCCGAGATAAGAGAATCGATACCACTCTAATATCTCTCTGTTCAATATGATGCCACAGACAGCAGACGATTAGACTGGAAATGGCTTGCCTGGCTGTGTCCAAAGGGAAAAAACTGACTATCAACATCTTTAAATCCCACTAATTTTGAACTTGTTTGTATAATCCATGCAAAGCAGAAATGTAAAAAAATGACATCTTGTGTTAATGTCCCATAATAAACTATTTCCTGGATAGTTCCCCCAAATGTTGAACTATTCCTTTAAATGGGCAACATGGGACTTGTTTGTTGCAGGACTTTAGTTGGTAATGGCCGAGCTGCTGCACTGTATCTGACGATCTTACAGTCACACTGATAGTAAATCTAAAACAGCATCCACACGTGCTCGTTCTACATGTACTGTTCTCTATTTAAGGAGGAAAAAAATGTGTGCCCTAAAGGAAGAAGTTTTATTTTACATGTTTTTATTTCATAATGTGTCCCATAAAACCAACCAACCAGCATCCTGAGACACAACAGACAAAAAGAGACAGTATTCTAGCTGAAGTCAGAAGCTTCATAGCTTATGTCTCATTATTTGGAGTCTAAGGGAGCATTTCTGATGTATATCAGTGATAAAAATGACAAGAAAATGACTGATGATTATCATGTTGGATACACTGATGCTGCCCACCAGAGCTCTGCTAGATGAAAAGGAAACTGATAAAGAGTATTACATTTATTTTGTGCAAAGGGACAATAAATCTTTATTGCCCTTATGAACCAAGATGAAACTTTACTGGAGCAGCAGCAACAGTATTGTGATCAGTAGAACTGATCAAAGTAGCACAGCTGATATGAAGCAGAGGGAATCATTTGTGCTAATGCAGACATGATGCAGTAAACATGTTAATGTCACATGTTGACAAAGCAGACTTTGGAGTGTAATGAGGCTACAACCAAAGATTACTTGCACTTTTCTTTCATTCTGAAACACAGTGCATTGAACACGTACATGCATGCCGCCTGTCAAGTGCAGGATCACTGATCACTGGATCTTCACCTTGCTCTGAGCGACCAGTGAAAAAGAGACAAGTACAGAGCCAGAGGACAGTGCTGCAGGGTTTGCCTTAAGGCTGTGTGACAAATGACCACAGAGGATTAGAAATATCTGTTCACTGGAGACTAAACAGACCTCGGTCAAGATCCTGCTACAAAAAACAAAAGAGGCACACAGAAGAGACAGGCTGTGACTTCTGTCAGCTGCGGACATGAATTATACGACTGCACTTTGGCAACACGTCTGCGCCCGCCAAGGGCACAGACAGGCACGGCGTTCATTTTCTCTCAGCTCATGTTAGCTTTGGAGAATGGAAATAGGAAGTTGAGAGAGGTCCACACAGCTTGGTGTAAGATGAGATTAGTTTGATGCCTAAAGAGGAGTCATCTGTGTAACTCTAATGTGTGTGTGTCTGGAACTGCAAATGACCAACATACTGTTTATACTAAATATACACACTATAATACAGCAAGTTATCTGGAGATAAATAAAAAGTTAAATGATACATAAAAAACAATATTTCTATAGTTTAAGAGTACAGTTCTTTTAATGCCATAAGTTTTTTTCTTCAAATGCTGCAAAAATGTATTTCTTTCATAATGACAATGATAATGATGTTTCCTTTCCTTTCATAACGGCTTTGCCCACTAAATCTTTCTTTTACTGTTCCTTATGTGAAAACACTGAAGAGATTACTGTTTTATGAGGAAACCTAAAATGAATAGTTGTGTTTTTAATGGCCTCTTGGAAAACCCATTTCCTATGAGCTGTAGGCTCATGGGAAAAGGGATTTAAACATCACTAGATGAAGTAAAGAGGAGATGGACATTTCCGTGTCCATTTAGCTGCTTCAGTTTCAGGCTCCTGGCATTGTTCGTGCCGGCTCACTGTCATGTCTTAGTCGGACACTGAGAGAGCTGATTGTTAATGTCATCAGAAACACCATCTCCTGCTACCACATGTCAAAACTTCTGCTGTGAACAAGGCAGATTCACACTCACTGCATTTTTCATACCACTGCCTGTTTCATGGTGTAGTAGCTAATACTGGACAAGGGTCCATATTTGTAAGGTAAGGTTTTGGCAAAACACCCAGAGTTCCTCTTATCTTTGTCTATTATTAGATACTGAATGAGTCATGTTAAATGGAGTGCACTTAAAAGATAAGATAAATGAACCTTGTACACCACAGCAGCCATTTCCCCCAAAGCCTAGAAGTAATAATCTGAAATCGACTGTGGAAAAGAAGAACGTTTGCATGAACAAAAAGAAGTAGAAATAGACAGAAAAGGACTAAAAACAGGGGAAAAAATAAGAAGAAATGTTCTTCTTGGAATGATCATCAGATCAGATCACCCAGAGGAACGAGGGACCGTTTGATCTCCCATTAGCAGAGTTTCACCATAAAAGTAGTGGAACGTCGTTACATGCTGGTGTGGCACCACCAAGCTCCATATAAGAACATGACTCTAGATCCTGCTGTAAACAATGGAAATGTGCAAAAGTGTGCAGACGAGCGTGTTTATAGCTCATGCTCACAAACACAATGGGCTTCAAAATTTACAGCCCGGCTAGGACTGTTTACACTGGCTAAGAATGTGGAGGGCCTCCTTATGACATCATTATGACATGTACTGAATATAAAACCCAAATACTGATAGAGCAAATGAAATCCATTAAAGTGATGAGGAGTAGTGGCATGCCCCTCCAAAGAAGAATCAGATTTAGCAAAATCAGAAATAATTAGTGCAACAGTACTTGTGACTATCTATTGAAACTGTCTAACTGTTCTAACTCAGATTTAGTTGCTAAATCTGTCTTTCTTCTATAAATGTATTTTATTTCTGTCTGATGTTGTGCAGCACTTTTGTGAATGTCTCATTGCAATGTGTTACACACATAAACTGACTTGCTGATTTAAGAGAGAGGAAAAGCATGTGTGGATGATGCCCCTTCAAACCTTCCAGTCGGTGTGAAGTAACACCAGTGAGTGAAAATAGTTATAAACTCTGAAAGTGAAAGTGACGTCTGTTTGAAAAGACACACAACAGTCTTGTTACTTTCTACATCACCCTAACACAAAGTATTCACTTTCAAAACAAGCACTGCGCTGGCTTTGAAACTTGAGAACCTTAACGCAGGGATCAAAATCTGCCCTGAGGTCCTTCATGCTTTTTTTTTCTTTTTTCGCTCTCAAGTCTTGTCTTCTCATCTGATGATACGGACGTTAGCAAACGAGAGCTCTGTTCTCCAGGGTAAGAAGATTACACTCCTGCAGCTCCACAGAAATATCATCATTTGGACAGCGACTGCTATGCTCCCCTCTCACAGACTGACTTTGAAAACAGTATGCTCTGAATGTGACTATGTAAATGTTTGAAATGTTCAGTGAAAAGTCAACATGCTGGAAAGAAAGGGAGACGCAGCAGACACAGATGAATTAACACCTGAATTTTCACAGCTTCACTCCAGGGACAATACAGTTGGAGAATAAATGATCCCATTGATATAAGAGAAGGGCAAAGAGGTAGATGCGTGTGTGTGTGTTCTGTGACTTGCCAATGACATGTCCCTCCCTGGTGGTTTGTTATCACTACAGCGAGACTACTCGCTCGTCGTGGGAGTTCTGCCCTGTGCTTGGTGCAGATCTGGGAGCAGGGACTGTGGCAGCTCTTGGACTTTCCCATATATAGAACTAGCCTATTTTCCAGCACTACAAACATTAAACAGCAATTGCCCAGAGGATGGCTTGTGTCAACATTAGTGTCTTCTCTGCAGCGACATGACAGAATGGAGAGTAGTATTGTTTTATATCACGGAGACATGAATCCACTGGAAAGAAAAAGAGCAGCAAAAGATTAAGAGTTTGATGTGCGGTGCAAGTGATATGACAAACATCTCCGTATTTGAGTTTTCTGCTGGGATGACGAGCGAAAGTGACTCGTACCACAGCACATGGTGAAACGTACATCAGAGGCAAGCACTCCTCTGTCCCTGCATCAATTACTGCATGTTACGCTAACAGGGTTTTCTTTCAGATCTGCTCTGACAAATAAATGATAGCTTCTGCCCTTCTTGGAAAGCAGAACAGTAAGTGGGGGTGTCACTGTCCTCATGGCTGTCTAAACAGAAGAAAACAAGCAAACAAGATGTCTTTTGCTTCACAGCCTCTAGACTTCATTCCCCCGTGTTAAATGTTTACTAGACTGAAAATAGCAACAGCAGAAGGCTGCAACTAGTTTGTGTTTGCTTTCATTTTTTATTTTTCATTTCTTTACATCAATGTTCAAAGTTAAAGTCTGTGGGGGCCTGTCTAAATTAAGCAATGTGGAAAGCATATTCAAAGCTGCACTAATCAATATTTCTATAATAACAATTGATCAACAATTGATTACTTTCAGGGTACCTCATAGTGGCAAATCTGCGACAAAGTAATCTGATCAATGTTTTATTTAAACAAGAAAGTTATGATCTCACCTCACGTATCCAAACTATAGCAGACACAGCTACCCTGGTCCTTGATGGCAACTGAACTTTATAGTGAATATCTAAAACAAGAGGTGTCTAAGCCTCATTACCAATGTTCACCAGTTACAATTCCCACCTACTGAGCCTGTGTGAGAACCTCAGTCAGTTGTGAGGATTCCTAATGATGTACAACCATGGCGATTATCATATTAACTTCTTTCTATGGGTATCAATTAAATCAGTATGTCCCTCCAAACACCTGTCAAACTCAGCTGTTCTCCAGCTTTTGGCCGTCACTGAGAAAAGCACTGCACCGCTACAGCATCCTGCACAGAAAACATGGCCGCAACACCAAAAAGTCAACCACAGTTTGTCAATTTGTTTAAAACAACTGGCAAACATCAAGAGCCATGGTCTCCAAAACCATCGCCGACTTTCATCTGTTCAAGTCCATGGCCTTAGTGATAAGGGCTGTTCATGCTGATGGAGCTATTACTTTCTTATCTTCTCTATAATGTTTGGTTCTTTGTCCTCAGTGCAAACAACAGACCAAACCATACAAGAGCCAATTGCTGTCATTACGTGTTAAACCCATCCCACACCATTGTTCCTGATTCTCAACCGGTATGCAAGAATCATTACACAACTCCCAATCAAATCAATGGTGAAATTAACCAAAGGCCTTCATATGCTCAGACAGCAAGTCATCAGCACCTGTTCATAGAGACAAACTTGCCCACGGTGTTCCTCACGCTCTCTCATCAAACAGCTAAAAACACAGAGGCACAGCTACCTGACAGAGATATTGATTTGTACTGCATGCTGCTGTAAAAATACTCCTGAAGAGATTTCAGGAGCACCAGGCTGTATAGTGTGCTCCTATGGCCAGTGTTTGAACAGTGTGGTTCAATGGTGTGCAAAAGGGCTTGTTAGGACTTCACACATCTCTGCGCCACAGGGACAGCGACGCTCACGCACACAGACATGATGAGTAATGACCATGTTGACATCAGCAGCTGTGAGCGACTTCAAGGGTAAAAACCAAGGTCAAGGTCATGAGGTAA
Organism: Amniataba percoides; assembly: GCA_037176925.1. Lineage (NCBI taxonomy): Eukaryota > Metazoa > Chordata > Actinopteri > Centrarchiformes > Terapontidae > Amniataba > Amniataba percoides. The sequence continues at coordinate 21,165,561 of JBAJHX010000043.1, read as the reverse complement.
AAAAATAAATAAATAAAAAGAACAGACTTTTCCTAAAGCCAGATTTCCTCTCTGAAACGCTGAGTTGAACACTGTTAATAAATGGGAGACCTTTGATATCGAAGTCCATTCCAGCTAATGTGAGTTTGTGCAGCTCTGTCTGAATTGTGGCTCGTCATGCTTCAGTGGGAGCAAACGCACCAGATTCAAATTCCAACCATATTAGACACCTGGAGGGTAAAACCAGTGGCAGCAACAATGCTTTGTCACTTTGTATTCCATCCAATCAGAGGCCACCTTGCCACTGGCAGCAGGTGACAGTGGCAGATAGTTCTCTACTGACACCTACAGGCAAATTTGAACATCACACCTCTAAGAGAGGCCGACGCTTTTCACTCAAAAAGAACCAAAACTGCAGCAAACAAGGATTCTTTGATCTTCACCAGGAAGTAAATAAAACCTTTTCACTATCTCATATATGCAAATATCCAGAATGAAACTGTGTGAGCTTAACACCACCTGATAATATGAATTCATTAAAAACACACAATAAATATACTCACCCCCCCCATCGTTATTCCATCAATAAGTGCAATGTATGGTTTCCTGCATGCCCCTGAAAAGATTCAATAAAAAGTGTAAAAATGAAGAAGAACTGTCTCTAAACATGTAAAGTTATAAAGTACAGGCCTGTGGGTTTGGAAATGTATAAAGTTAAACTATAAATGAATGTATACTCATACCTGACAGATCTAATAGGTAATACAGATGTAATTGTGATTCTTACCAATAGTGTTGTTTAGAATGTATTCCTCACGGAAAAAGTCCTCTGCCAGAGGGTCTCCAACCTTCCCTGCTTCTGTGACCGCTGAGAGGACAAAACAAGTCAAATAGTGATGAAGCACCATGTTAGAGCTGCAGCCTCACTGTTGCACACAAAGTAAAAGCTCCTCAGAATGAACTTATGGTCATTAATTCCATCCACTGTGCCACAAAGCAAGATTTTGAACCCATTTCCCATGTTGTGATTCCATTTCCCATTAAGGGTTTTTTAATGACCTTCTTGGTTTTTCCAAACATGACAGATGATCTTTCAGAGAAACAGGTGGTTACCCAGGGTGGTTAATACATTGGAGCCCATAACCTGACCACAGAGATTAAACCTGCACAGCTGCTGCTTACCTCTGATGTCCCCGCCTGCACAGAAGGCTTTCCCCCCTACTCCTTTGATGATCACAATGTCGGTCTCCCTGTCGTTTTCCCATTTCTACATTGACAAAAAAAAGCAAATGGTCATTGAAAACAAATCTTATTTTAAATCAACTTGTCACAAAGATAAAACTAATAGTACAGAAACTCCTATTCAAAAGAATAATTGAACACCATCAGACCTTGTGTTACACAGATATAAAGACTGATATATACACAGATGAGTGGCAGTATAAAGATGAGCACTCAGGGCTTTCTTAGAATTATTACATCATCTCATATCCAGTTTTTAAGCCCAATTATTTTTTTTCAAAAAGTTAAAATAAATAAAACAGTAGTGTACCGCTACAGTAGTATGGTAATTTGGAGCAAAACAGCATGAAAAAGTCTTAAATAGGTTTATTAGCCAGATAACACTATATAAGATACCAGCAGCCATTTACAACCAGTAACACACTGCTGTAATGAATTACATTTGACACACATAAGGCCCTCACATTTTCCCCATCTGAGGTCTGCACAATGCAAGTTTTTCACATACTTTGAGCTGAGGGTAGATCTGTCGGATCATGGTCAGGTTGAGGGCGTTCAGGACTTTGGGTCTGTTCATGGTGATCACACCTGCACAGCCCACTTTCTCCAGAAGAACATCGGGTCCCACCTGACTCGACATCTAATCCAAAATACAGACAACAGGACTAATCTGTAAAAATCTGCTCAATACTGAAAAGCTGTTAAATTGAGGTATAATAACTTAATCACTTTGACAGACTGTAAAAAGGGTGAAACTCACTTCAACAAATGTCATTATAATAGAACTATATTTACATGCCTGACACTTATGCATATAAGCAAATATAAATAAAAAGCTCACTGCCAATGTTTGTCTGACAGAGGAATTGCATGTGTTCATTTTATTGTTCAACATTCCTGTTGACTAGCTAAAGAGTGAGGTGTCAAAAACACTGCATTTTAGTGAGGCCAGTGAAAGAAGAAGCACTGGGCTTTTCTGCTCTGTGTTGTACTCTATTTGATTTATTTGACACATTATTTGACACAGAGGGCAGTGTGTCTGCAGCCCTCAGTGTCCATCACTGGAAAGCAACAGGAGCTCCATCACAGAGTGCAGGTCCAGGAGGGGGGTCAGCTCACCATGTGGCTCTGGAGTCTGTGCAGCCTGCAGGCGGACCTCAGTCTGGAGGACACAGCAGGGGCAGTAAAACATGAGAACTACAGAAGCTGACCCGGAAAACGCCTGAGGCCACACAAACAAGTTCAAAGATCATCAGCAGCTTGAGGGAGCCTCCCTGTCACTCCAACACTATCTCTACACTATCACACACACTCACACACAGCAGTCAGCATCACACTCGCTCACTGCTTTCAGCATGTCTGACATTTTACAGACAGACGACTCAACAAAGCTCCAAATGTACAGGACAGGTCCTTCAAAAAGCCTTCACTGCACACGTACCTGTAGGCAGAAGTCAAAATGTTTAACGACATTATTCTCTAGACTCGTGTCGTCCTCACAGAGGCCGCACTCGCACAGCTTGTTTCTCTTCTTGAGCTCTCCTCTGTAGTTTCTAGGTTTACTTCCTGAAAGAAGCAGCGAGCTACCCGCTGATTGGCCGGTGGGAGTGCGTCATGATGGGCGTATGCACCACCGAGGAAGAATCAGACTGAGCCGTGTGTGCAGCACTGCCCCCTGCTGTGCAGAGGAAGATCCACAGCAAAGCAGCCTGAAGCTGAAGGTCACTGCTGACAGGGGTTAAAAGCAATTCAAGACATTTACTCAGTTCCTGTGCTCAAGTATCTCTGGGGGGTGAAAATTAGCATTTTTCGGCATTACATTTCACTGTGAAATTTCTCACCAGCTGTAAAATCATGAATGCAGGCTTTCATTTTACTAAAGTACACGGTGTGGATGCATCTTTCCCTTCTGACTATACATACTGTCCAAGTTTACATGTATCTTTTTAAAACACAACAAGAAACAGCAGCCTTTAAAGACTGTCAACAGTATTACCGGCATTGAATTGAATATCTGTTTAGTTATATGTTTTATTTTACTACTTTACTATGATTGTATGTTTTTTTTTTTGCTTTCTTCTAAATATTTTTTAGGCATTGTTTTTAGGGAGCCTAAGACTGAAGAACTATATTGCTTGATGTAATAAGTTGTGTGTATGACAATAAATTCCTGAATCTTGGAACCTGTAAAAGGTTGGATATCAGCATCAGCATGTGTTTGATTACACAGGTTATCAACCTGAGATTAAGGTGGCTGCACTGGCAGGGTGTGCTGTGCCGTTGTGACCTAGGTGTGGCTGAGTAAATGTGCTCAATCAGCCTTCCTTAGTCAGGTAAAAAACACACCATAGTTACATCAGCAGGAGTAACAAATGAGTGATCTGGACATCAGGCGTTGTATTGTTAGTTTATTTAACATTTATAAAGCACAGAAAGCACTTTTTTCTCACAGATACAATCATTGTTATATTAGCTTCTCATAAATGATATACTGACTTTTTTAACAGGTTATATGTGAAGAAACATTTAGGCATTAAAATATTGATTATAATATGTGGCGAGAGGATAGAGATTTCCAGGTTTGCTGACTTGTCCTGTTTCTTTTCCCATCCAGAAGTCTTCATTTAATCGGAGTCACTGCTGCTGCTACAGGAGCTGCTGGAGGACTGCAGCAGGGATGAAAACAACACAGACATCAACCACTTCAATCTTCCATGAAAAATAACACAGCAATCCTTAAATTACTGTGCTCTTTGTCTACATGCACATCTACATTTGGCATCGTTTGCTATTAACGGACAAATGATAAAGCATGTCCTTGATTTCCTGTTTTTGACTCACATTATTACATTGCTCTTTTTTCTTCTATTCTTCACTGTTCTGAATAAATTATCATTTCTGGGGCAAATAAACACAACATACAATGCATCATATTGAAAAAAAATGTATCTTACCCTGTGACTGTCTTTTCCTTTCTTGTGACAGTGACCATGCTTGTGGCCATGCTTGTGCTTGTGCTTGTGCTTGTCCTTATGCCCATGACCATGGCATTGTCCGTGATTATGTCCCTGACCCTGTCCGTGACCCTGCCCATGGCATTGCCCATGACCCTGTCCGTGACCCTGCCCATGGCATTGCCCATGGCCCTGTCCATGGCCCTGTCCATGGTCTTGGCCATAACCAGGTCCAGGTCCGTATCCCTGGTGGCCTCCTGGTGGACCATAGGGCTGAGGGGGGCAGTTTGGTGGTGGGACAGTGCCTGGAGGATAGTGAGGGTATCCCCCTGGCATCTGCTGAGGGTGGTTTGGGTAACCAGGAGGGTACTGGTTTCCTAAATGCAAGGGAAAAGAGAAATGAACCATAAATTCATACTTAAACCTGATTATCAAGCATGTAAAACACATTCTTTACATTTAAAGTGGTTGTGTTATTTACCTTGGTTGTGTCCGTACATTTTTAAATCTCAGAAGAAACGACAGATCAACCTGCAGATGAAAGAGAAAACATGCACTTTAAACAGACCGACACAGGTACATGTGATTATTCAGTCTCAAAGAAGTCAAGAGAAGTCAAGATCATGAGCAGAGTGTCAGAGCTGAACTTACTGTGTGATGGAGATCAGATCCACTGGCGCAGCTCTGACCTGCCGATCCTTTTTATGTGCAGTCCACCTCACACCATGGAGGGGCAGTGCCTGAGCTCCCATCAGAACATTTTTGCTTTGTGACCTAAGTGGGTGTGTGTGTATAATCTTTAACATGCCATCAACACGGACCATAAACAGTGTGAGATATAGATGCACACCCACATGTGGACGATTAAGATGTTTTACTTTTCTGTTTAAAAATCTGGTTTAACACTGGAGGCTTTTATCCAGCAATCAGAAATGTTTCAATCATTTATAATCTCATAACACTTTGAACAATTTCATTGCATTCAGATCAGGAGTTTTCATTACTTAATTAGTTGATTATTGGCACTTCCCCCTACTCAGCACTTAAGAAATGATTGATATGTGGTTGACTCTTATCATACAGGCCGTATTTCCAAGTATAAACACAACTTTAATCAGATGTGCACTACACTGTACAATGCGCATTTACTTTTTTTATCAGTTGTCAAACATAAAACTCCACTAATTGGTATGTGGCCAGAGGCGTGACATGTCTGAAAGAGTGCGTCCACAGAAGGCAGTGCAGTAGCAGCAGCTGCCTGCTCTGTCTGAATCTGTAGTCCGCCATGGAAACAGTTTACATGGCTTTCCCTCCAGTTTACACTGACACAGAAAGGCAACAGACTGCTCCGTCTCACTGTTATATTCTAAAAGTAGCAGCTGCTCTGGTTTGCTAATTCATTATACACACATCTGTGTGTCAAAAATTCAATTATGTTATTACAAGACCAAAAATAGGGTAACTAAAAGAATGACAGTTTACCATATTACACATTACTCATGTGAAACTGGATTCAGGTGAATGTACTGGGGAGCACCAGAGAGTGTGACTATTGGAGAAAAACACTTCTGAACAAAGGTCCTAATTCAACGTGCCCTGAGTAAACAAAGATAAAACAAATACACCCTGATAGGTAACACAAACACACAATGTAATAAGAAACTAAGGTCAGATGAAATGGAGAAAACAGAGGCACTGTGGAGATTTTATTATAAACAGAAACCATTTTTATGTTGTTTGTCACAAAGGAACAACTATGATCAGTGTCTGATTCTTAACCATACTCTCTGTCTTTACTGCAAAAACTATTTCTGGAAAAGTAACACTGCTGGCAACCAGTCAGGAGACTCAGAGATCAGAGGCGGGTGTTTCTGTTCAGTTTTTTTACTTTCAAATTTACTGGCTTAACACTTCATACAAGACGATATACTGTAGTGTGTGACTTTAACTGGTCTTAAAAAGATCTTGTGTTGCATCTGTTAGCCCAATGTTTAACAAAGAGAAGGATGGACACACACACGTTTAAATTCAGATGGTCAAATGTCCCTTTTATTATCATCTAAGGTAGCAGGATGATAGTTTCCAGGTGCCGATGTGTCTTCTTTCTCCTCCCATCCAGACATCTTCATCTAGTCTGAGTCACTGCTGCAGGAGCTGCTGGAGGACTGCAGCAGGGACAAACATCAGTTCATGAAGGAAGCTATAGTTATATATTTGAATCACATCATCAGTAAGACTATTAACAAAGAAAAGTAGTAACTTTGGTACTAAATAGAATCCTTGATTTTCACTTTATGTTGAACAATAAATGAACTGGACCTTACCCCGTGACACTCCTTTCCTTTCTTGTGGCAATGGCCATGCATGTGACCATGCTTGTGCTTGTGCCCGTGACCATGTCCATGATGCCCATGACCATGATGCCCATGTCCATGATGGGCATGACCATGATGACCATGATCATGGCCATGACCATGTCCGTGTCCAGGACCATGGCTCGGACCATATCCACAACCAGGTCCTGGTCCATGATCATGGCCTCCATTCCCCCCACAAGGTGGGGCCACAGGATTGCAAGCAGGTGGACCACAAGGCTGAGGAGGACAGGGCTGGGGAGGGCGTTGAGGGAATCCTCCTGGCACTGTCTGAGGAGGACAGCCAGAGGGAGACTGGTTTCCTAGACAAACAAAAGTTGTGGGGCTCATCTTTTTATCTTCCATATCGGTATAACATTAGATAAAGACGGTTTGACAAAAACAACAGGGATAGGGTAAAAGATAAACAAAAGAAAGTAACATCAAGTGAGTTCTTTACCTCTGTTGTGCCTGTACATTTCAAAATTTCAGATGCAAGCCCTGAAACAGAAGGAAGTCACTGAAATCCACACAAATCCCTTCTCAACATGCAAACATAGAAAAACAAATGACTTTTTATAAAAATGCTGATTTCAACAGGTGTAAAGCTGCAATGTTATTACGTATATAAAAAGAAATTAAAAGGGGCTATGGAAAAGATAATATCATTTACCAAGTTTTCATGCAACTTGTGATGGATTTGACACACACACACACATACACACACACACACACACACACACACACACACACACACACACACACACACACACACACACA
>JBAJHX010000043.1:21103569-21146290 GCA_037176925.1 Amniataba percoides | reverse complement strand
CAGATTGTAAAGCCCTCTGAGGCAAACAATGTTTGTGATTTTGGGCTTTAAATAAATAAAATTTGAATTTTGAATTTTGAATTTGATTTGGGATAAGGGGTTATCTAGTCTCATACAAACTCCTAACATTTTGTCTATTTTTGTGTGTTAGCACCTGCTGTTGATATTTGTTTGATGGAGACTTTGCAAGTTAAAAAGTGCCATCAATAGCCTTCCGGGAGCTTGAAGATTTTAGTGTGTGGGTAGACTCTCCTTTTCCTAGTCAGCAAGAGCATGGCTGAACAAACAAGCAATACAGCACCACCTATAGAAACTTTATTGACATTATAGGCAAAGAAAACAGATATCATAGTGACATAGCAGTTTAAAATGAATCACATTTTTGTAGAGGGGCAACATATTTTCTCTAATCTTGAGGCTTTTTTGGTGTACTTAAAGTATAACTGACGGGTAGAAAAGGACATAATGAGATGTTAGAACATCCATCTTACCACATCTCTGGCAGCAGTGTGTTCATTCCCTCCCAACTGTAGACATTTAAAATGGCCAACCAGAATTTACCCCATGAAGGAATCCCCACAGCGCCACCTGTACAAAAGAAATTGTTCTCCATTAAAAAAAAGCCCCAATCACATTTAAATGTCTTGGATTGCAGTGCATTTGTGTTCCTGTGTGTTATCAGTAATCAGTGCTGACTGTAAGTACTGCTGCATATGACTGACTGCAGATTTAATAACATTATTTTATAATGATAATTGAAACATCTTCTTAATCCTTCACACCTTTGCTGTGCAGGTTGTTCCTGGCTCTAACCATATCTGGATCATCAGGTTCGACTCCCAGGATCCTTAATGAAGTGTAGCTCAGCGCTGTGCCAAAGACAGTGGACTTATCTTCAATATGTCTGAAGATAAACAAAGTTCATTAACATATGTAGATGCTTGCATAAGAATTACATTTGACTATAAACAGTGACTGTGTACTTTTTGGAATAAAATGGCAAAATAATGTTTTACATATCTACATACTGATCTGCTTCCCAGGTGTGGCAATAAAATCTTAGACAGGATTCAACTGAGGTCACTGTTTTTTTGTTTATCATCATCAAAATAAAATAAAAGAAACTACACTTGTACAGCTGTTAAATGTTTGGACACTTCCACTTTTACAGGTCACTTTGGCTGATGTGATACTTGGCAAACAATACATCTACTTGCAGTGACCTCACTGCAAGACGCTTGCAGCTGAAATTAGCTAACAGCAGAGGCACATAAGTAATACAGCATGTGTGGACATCAAAAGACGAAACAGTGCTGTTAACTTACAGACCCCAGCCTCCATCTGGCAGCTGAACTGAGCGCAGGTACCTCACCATCTCTTTCTTCCAGGCCTCGGCCAGAGGGATCTTAGCCACATGACAGGTGATCAGCAGACCTGAAGCGCAGACATGGACATCGATGAAGTGAGAGAAAGATCCAGAAGCAAATCCTCAGTTGCACTGTCTTTTCACCATCTTCTGTCATCACATAACCACCATAAGAAATCAAATTTAGAAAAAAAGATGGAAATCATGGTTGAAAATAGTTTACACTATACTGAGTTTTCAAAAAAAGGTATGCACATATAAAAAAAAACAGAACACAGCCTTTTAGCAGCCGCCCTTGGCAACTTTGCACATTGATCTCCACATGGTGACTAAAGGTGATTTCTTTTTAAAAATGTCTCAGGAATCATGACACCTGATGAGCACTGCAGGTAACAGGCGTCAAATGTTAAGCCAGGGAGGATGATGCTCAGGCTTTACCTGGCAGCAGGAAGAGTGGCCCGCCGTAGTCCCCAGCCCAGTGGCCGTCCTCGGCCTGGAGGTGGCTGTAGAAGTCCATACCTTTCAAAGCTGCATCCACAGCCGTGTGCACAGCAGGGGAGCCAGAAACAAACTTACTCTGTGAAGAGAATTGGTGATCAGATATTAGCACAGATAAATATTACACACAAGTGAGGAGTCAACAAGCCACTTTGATAGAAGCAGCTATGAGTTCATATTTGGTCAATTATAGTTTCTATACTAAAGAATAAGTAAGTAACTGTCCAGAGGGAATGACACAGTTAACTCCAATGAACTTCTGCATCGAAAAAGGTTGTGAAAATGTAACAATTACAAACCAGGTGACTTTTTTTCATTTGTTTATTTATTTTTTTAACCATTTTTACCATTTGAAATAAATAATTACAGGAGAGCGTAAATGCACTGTGATGACAATCAAAGATTCAAAGAGTACCGTGTCCAGGCCTAGAGAATGAGCTTCCAGCATTGTCTGTTCTCTGTCTGCAGTGTCGTGGTCGTCCACATAACGCCAGGTCTGCCTGCCCTCCACGTTGGTCAGCCTCCATCGGCTCAGGTCAGTGGCAGGCTCCGTCCTGTGGGGCCCTCCTCTCCTCCGCAGGTGCCTTTAGATGCAGCAGGAGCCTCAATGGCAGATCATGCGACTGTGCTCTTAGATTCTTTAACTTATCGTATATTTCATAGTTTATAATAGCTAGTATAAAGTCTAACCAAATGTAAATATCTACGCAGCGAATCAACAATGAAACCAATAATTCACTGAGCTCATACTTTTGCCAAATAATTTGAAAAGCCACTCATCTTAAATTAATACTCGTCTTAATCATAACTACATCTATAGAGTTGTGGAAACAGAACTCAGGCCCATTTAAGGGTAAAATAACAATATTACAATGTAAAAAGTACAAAATTGTGCTTAACCACAACTACAGGAATTATCATCAGCTCTATATTTTTGTAGCAGAAAGCCTCCGGTCAGTATTATGTTATATAATTTATAAGAAGATAGAAATAGTGGAGCTAATATATATGTGAGGCTACAAAGTAAATAAAGCTGTAAAAATATACTTTTATGAATGGCAGTATTAGTAGAAGTTTCAGTTGGAAGTAATCAAGTAAATGTAAACACATTTAGGACTCAGTGTTGGAACATGTGTCCTCTCCTGACAGAATAATAAACTCTGTCCACAGAGAGGCTCAGTGTCAGCTATCATTTTCAGAAAAGTATTTAGTATTCTTTCAGAAAAGAGGCGCTGAAAAGTTAAATGAAACAATATACTCACGTTCCCTCAGTCATTTCTCTCATTGGCAGACACGCAGTTGAATCCTCCGCTGAAGTAAATGAATCGATTTCTTGTCAGCTGTCCAGCAGGCTCGGCCCCTTCTACTATTCTCTTGGGAATTGTAGTGTTTTGAAGACAGAGCAGCCCGCTGTTTGTTACAGTTTGGACTTCATTTCCCAAACGGCGTCGCGGCGACGTCCGAGGAGATCTCCACATGGAGAGACATGAGCAGAGACCCGGCTGCCCAATCACAAACCTGTTAGGCGGAGAAATGGGCGGGTCTGCCACAGTCCTCCAATCAGAGCTTTCTTACGACAAACACTACACATGTGCTCACATATATCACAAAAACGCCTCCGTTACCCGACTGAATGATAACTGGGCTTGTTAATTAAGAAGTCCATCCATTCATCCATCCATTTTCTATCCCGCTTTGTCCTGCACTCAGGACACATTTATTCAATATATAGCTGTAACACAATTTCATAACTCCACAGCACAAAAATGTTTCAAACCAGGCAGAGCCCACTCTATGGACCACAACTGACTGTATAAATACAAAACCAAATGATTCAGTGTGTGTTAAGGACAGGTAAGCCAAGCAGCTTCCCCAGAGAATTTCACACATTTTAAGACCCAGCATCTTATCAGGTTTGTGCAAAACTAATACACTTACACACTCATAAACTTTATCAAATCATAAATCCAAGCTGGTTGGTAACAGAAACCCACTTCAGTTTAACAAGAGTAAAAACATAAACTTTATTTTCCTATTGTACAAACACAGACTGTAATACGAATAAAAAAATGGCCACACTGTTGAAATCAGCTGATCCCACCTCAGCAGACTAAAAGACGAGAAACAAACAGACTAAATGAATCACAACAGTGAGTCCTTCATTAAAACATCCCCTTTAACTGTTCAGTCATCGACAATGCTCAGCAGACCACTCAGCTTCAGTCTGCAGGCCAGTTCCTCCTCTTGGCTTGCCAGAATCTGTTGCTCCAGTTCTTTCAGTCGCCATGCTATAGATACAGGGCTGGTTTTACGCCAGTCTGCTTTGTCCGACTGATCATCAGGCTCTGGCTCCTGGAGGGACAAAATAATGAAATGTATGATTGTTTTGATTTGTGATTGCAACATTTGGAAAATACTGATGATGATTCTATTGTCATTTCCAGCCACTTCTAAGAAATCCCAACTATTCTACTCTGTAACTACAACAAAAGTATAGTAACCACATACTTTCCTAACTAACATTCGTAACTTTTTCTTCTGTCAAAGAGTGAGAGACTGAGGCCATAACATACCTGTGTGAGAGGGGCATCTCGGGTCTTGGCTGTGGGTGCATGCAGTATAGTAGTGGGCATAGACAGCAGAGTTGAGGATGGAATGAAAAGTGGTGTGGACAGGTTGTCCAAGGGGTCTCCATCCATCCAACGTTGAAACTGCTCCATGCTCCTGCAGACAGCAGGGCATTGTGTTGTAGGTTATTTTTTAGGAAAACAAAACACTTTTTCCTTATTCTAAATTTACTAATACCACATTGCTGAGGGCTCAGTCATGTACAACTGTACTTTCACAATTGTGTATCCCACAATCGTGAATTTGAGATGAGATAAAAAAAACTTTCAACAATTCCTCTGTACCTTTTGCTTTCGGCCTTCTCCTCCTCTAAACTCTGAAGAACTTTGTGGGCCAGTAGCTCTTGTGCTGTGGGAGTGTGTGTTATGTCGAGCGGAGCCATCGGGGCCTCAAGAGGCTCCACTAGACTGTGGAACAACCTCTGTCTGAGAGACACACTGGTGGGAGTGGCACAAGCAGCTGCACTTGCCCTGAGGACGAAGGAGGGAGACAGACAAAGAAAATAGAAAAAGGAGAGCGCAAAGGAAGAGTTCAGTCATTGGGTCACTGTGAGGGTATGGTGTGACTTGACTGATGGGGACAGGATGTATATACATGCAAGATCCAACTTTTGAAATAAATAAGTACAAAGTACATTATTAGTGTGTGACCATCGATAATAACAGAACTACCCTTCCTTTCCTTTCCTATACATTACATGTAGCAGCAGCCACTGAACATGCTGGTGTGATTTTTTTACCTTTATATCATCTACTTGCACCATCATCAGCCTTTAGTGAGGTTTAGTAGAAAGAACTGTAAAGTTAATTTTGGGAAGCTAGTGCCCTTTCAAAATCAGCATCATCATTTTATTTGACCTGCAGACTGACTGTGTGATCTGCTTGCTTGCACAATATGCTGCTCTCCAAAAATGGAATTACACTTGCATATGTCAATCGCTTACAACTAAATCCGATTAATGATAGTAGTAGCAGCGGTAACAGTGACGAGTAGCATTCATTTTAAATGAAATGTCTAAAAGACTGCTGACACTTTTGAAGCTTTGTGGGTCTTCTTACCCGTCCTTCTCTTGCTGCTTCTCTCTGTGGGTTTGTCTGATGGCCTTGTTCCACTCCTCAGGTGGCTCAAAACCCTTCAGCGACTGTGTGGGGAAGTAAACCAGGATCTCCCCATCCTCTGTCAGAGCATCTTGCAAAACAAAACAAACAAATAATTGCATACTGTAATGCAAGTCATCGTCACTAGGTTGACATAGAAAATTATTATTATTATTTTCAAACACAGTAAAATGTCCTAACCTTCACAGACTGGTGGCCCGGGGATCTGCCAGTCTTTCAGCTTATGGTCTATGCAAATCACCAGAATGTCGTCCCAAGGAATGCGACTATAAGCTGGACACGTATCTCTGTCACCCCATTTGCTCATGGTTACCCTGGACCCGGGGGTACGGGTAGAGTGACCCTTTAGCCTGACCCTCTCCAGAAGGTTTTCCAGTCTTGACATTAGGAGAGGCTGACTGCAAGGGGAGACTGGGATCTGAGCAGCGTAGTGAGAGATGGAGGAGCAGAGCTCAGACCACGAGTCTGCAGTGAGAGGGAGAGATGAAAAAGCAAGTGACGATGGAGACGAAAGTATATAAATTATAAAGTAACAGATTATGAGCATTTTGTTCACATCTTTCTTTTTATTTTTCATAGTGAAGGAACCATTGATAAAGTGCAGTAATGAGTAACTTCCTGTGCACATAAATGACAGCTGTCACTGACCTGTGGCAGATAATTGCTCCCACTGTGGCAGTTGCAGGCTGAGGATGGCTTCCCGTAGCCAGGCCAGGTGCTGGGCAGAGTTCCAGCCCAGATGAGGGACAAAGTCTCGGGTATCAGGCAGGCAGAACTCGCCCGGTGGCCACGAGAGTCTGCTCAGCTCCTGGGATGACACCTTGTCAGCAATGTGAGCCAGCACGGCATTGTACAGCTGGATAACAGGTGCAGGGTCCTGCGAAGGGCAACGGGCAACGGCCCGCTCCTGGCGGTGGGAGTAAACTCTGGGTATGAACTCACAACTCAAACTGGCCTCTACGAGCTGCACCAGGGTCTGGCAGGAGAGTGGGAAGGGTGGTGGAGCACGAGTCAGCAGCCAGCGCATGGCCTGGATGAGCTAAAGACACACAAGATGGAGGAGGTTAACGCACCAGAACGACTTAGGAGAAATGCTTCAAAACTATCAACCCATCTATATCAGTGATTCTGAGGAGTGAGGGAAAGTCTACTTCTAAAACAAAAATGTTGATTGAAACATTTGAACTGTTAAATACTAAGATAGCTTTCATGTTCAGCATTTCCTGTTTTAAATTTCTACAACTTGCTTTCACTTTGTCATTTGATATTAGTATAATCAATTACGCAAGTCACTATTCCAAAAGGAGTGTGTTCAGACGTATGTGGAGTACCTGTTTGGATCCCTGAAGGTCACTTGTGGTTTCAGGTATAAAGAAGAAAGTGTATTCTGATATGAGGCCTTCCTTGACCAGCGAGTGCAGCATCAGAGCTGAGGGATAAGGCACCGTGACAGGAATAGTTCAGTTTACATGTTTTGTCCACATCAATTCAGCTTCTGTTCAAAGAATACTGCTTTTCATTCAATCCAACTTCCATATCCTAAAATTCTAGGTTGTGTTTATGCTTATAACATTCATTTAAAGTCATTATTGCTGTTATTACATACCTTCTTCAAGTTTCTGGGTGCCATCAGGGCCTCCATCCGGCCCTGGCACCAGAATGACCAAGGGCAGTGAGCAGTGCCATGTGTTGGCTTGTTGTAGCTGCTTGAGCTGAAGCAGGGCTGACAGCAGTGGTACGTCTTGCTCATCGTGTCCAGGCTCCACAGCAGGCATGGCAGGCAGCAATGTGATCAGAGCGCCTGTCCCATGAAGCTCACAGCACTCCTCCATTTTGGACAGGCTGTCTTCGGTCAGAGGGCCTCGAGAAGCCTAGGAGACATCGCAAAGAGGAAAGGTCAGAAAATCTCACATACACTGTGCCAATGGAGGTAAACTATATTTAATATAGCTGCTGTAAAGCTTGTGAAATGTTGGAAGGCTTTGCTGGTGGATGCCACCAACTCAACAATAACTTTACAAAGTATAGAGATTTCTGATGACTTTCAGACCCTCTAAGTGGTATTTAATGAGCTCTAATAGTAATCACAGTAATCACATGTTAATGTGTTTAAAATTGCTCAAATAATGACTGGGCAACAAAAATATGACTGTCATAAGTCTTGTTGTGAAACATAAGAAAATTCCTCAAACAAATTCTTTTATTTATCTTTTTCAGCCTATAATTGTTATTCTTTATTGGACTCTTAACTTCAATAACTTAGTCTACGTGACAGCAGTCATACATGTAAGCTACTGTTTGATCTCACCTTGACACTGATGTGGACTTTGTGAGTGCGTTGTCCTTTGTCTTGGAGTGTGTTGGTGACACAGAGAGTTTGCATTGTGCCATCCAGCTGCATGTCGCTCCCTGGCCCCTTGCCACCACCAAGCTTCACCTCCAGCCAGTCTGACAGGATCCTGGAGACAACAGACAAGAGAAGAAATTCAATTAAACCTTACAAGCCTGTCACATCAAATGACACTGTCTGTGACCTTTTGTCTCACTGAAGTGCAGCTGCTCACCTGTCAGCCAGGCTGGCTACACTTTCGTGGTCACTAGGCAACAGGAGAAGAGCTTTCCAGAAGATGCGGTCAGGTGGATTGGGGATATTTTCTGTGACCAGAGCTGGCAGGTCGAGTGGCATCCACATCTTCTCACTGAGAGAAACACCACAAAGAGTTCAAAATGCTAATTTGTCATATGGACCGCAGACTGAAGAAACACTCGTGACTTACTCAAGCAGCTGCTGGTAGTAGTAGTGGACTCTCATCTGGTAGATCACTTCTTGTTTCATTTTCAGCAGCCTAAAGAAAAAACACAACGTGTTTCATACCCGAGCACTGAGACATTTATTGTTGACAAAGATCATAAAGTAAAAACAGAAGGGAAGCATCTGTAGTGATTCCATCAGCCGGTCACCACCACATCTCAAAGAAACACTTTGAAATAAAGAAGAACATACCTGGTGCTGGAGAGGGCCAACGTGCCGGCATTTCCCAGGTTGACCAGACCACGGGCCAGATCTGCTATGGAGGGCTGTGCAGGGGCGCTGGGAGCCAAAGCCTTCAGTTTGAATCGAGGGTCCACACAACAAGGAGCTGCAGGGAAACCCCTCATCTGTCTCTTGAGCTGCCGGCGCACAGCTACCACATCACGCCACCTGATGTAGAGATGGGGAGAGGAAATAGATGAGTGGCAAAAGGATCTTTAAACTATGCTCCAGCTGAGTTAAAATGACATTGTGGTGTGTCAGTTTTCAAGTTTGGTGTTATATGATGGTCTCAATATTCCTACATATTTTCTGTTTCTTACCTTTTGATGTACTTGTGGATGCGTTGCAGCTCAGCTTCAAGGATATCTTTAACCAACAAGGCAATGTCAGCATTCAGAGTCTCCTCAACCAGACCGGCACAGACCTGCTCTGTGCATTTAGCCACACGGTCTGCTTTCTCATTCACTGCCTGCCTGATAAAGGAATTTAAAAAGTGTCAGTTCAAATGGAGTGAAATTCATTTGTAAAAAACAAAGCAGCTGTACTTCTTCAATTCTCACATTATACGACCATTTAAAGTTGAGGTTAGTTTTTAGATTAGATTAAGCTTCGAAAGTTGGCTGCAACTTTAAGACTTACTGGATCTCAGAGGCGGCGGTCTCCTTGATGGTCTCATCTAAAACTTCATCCGTGATCTCTTTGCAGAGGGAAAAGCTGAAATGAACCAGGAAGGCCTCATGTTCCTGTTTCCTCCTAGCAGCAACAGACAAGGAAGAAAAACATGGTTGAGCTGTGGCAAACGAGGCTTTTTTTGATTAGGACAACATTATGGACAACACAAACTGAATGGAATGCTTTTTTAATGCTTTGAACACATAAGACCAAGAGCTACCAAAGACTAGTTTGTGTCCTGCTTGGTTGTTTTAACTTTCTTAACCAAGCTGAGGGTAATAATAAAAATAGTATGCTGTAATCAAGCTCAGTGGACCGACCTGGCTTCTTCAAGCTTGCGTTTCTCTTCAGCGACGCGCTCCTGTTCCAACTTGATCTCGGTGGAGGACATCTCCCGCAGCATCTGATCCAACACCTCACTCACCACTGACTCTGTCTGCACACTGCTCTCTCTGCAGAACCAAAGGTAAAAGCATAGTTAGACATCTTAATTAAAAAAAAAAACAACTGTGCGGTGGGGGTCTGTATTGCCTCGACATATGGTAATCAAATGAACAAATGATAACTGTAAAGAAGAAAACTAAAGGCAGCACATAATGTTGACCCATTATGCAAGAAAAAAGCTGAATGGATAGATCACTTGAACTCACGCAAGAGCTGTTGTAGCATAGCTGGCTCCAGCATGGGCCACCTCCATCACTGCTGCTTCAACCACCTCATCGATCACACAGTCCAGCACAGCCATAACGTCCTGCAGGAGGGAGCACAGTTACTGTCTTGCACATTGAAAAGAGACCTTTTTATCTTTTGATCTTTTTATCGTAATTAATGGTTATTTTCAGTATCTATTAACCTGCTGATCATTTTCTCAGCTAATGTCAACTAATTGTTTAATCTACAAAATGCCAGAAAGCAGTACAAAATTCTTAAACTTCTAATCCTAAATCCTAAAGAAAATCTTCATATTTGTGAGACTCTGATGATTAATGGAAATATCTGTATAATATAAATTCAAATAGCTGCCAATAAATGTGACCACTGATTAATTGAATGGTTGTTTCACAGTATTCTGATTTCAGATTTAAGTTTCAGAGATGTACTAAGCATTTGCTGTGTAAAATTCTGTGTTTTAAATTTTCATTTTGATTCAAGTTAGACAAAGGCTGAGAAGTAATCTGTTACATCAGTAAATGTAAAAATGCTCCATTATAAGTAAAAACTCTGAATTCTAACTTCTACTTAAATAAAGGTACAGATGTTTTTAGGACAGCTATTTGTAAGATCAAATTGAGACTGAATTATATTACTACTGTATTCATGCTTAAGCAGTGACAGCTCTGGAAAGCTGTTCTGGAAAATGTTCTGGAAGTTGAAAAGATGCAAATCTTCCTCAGTGGAGGAGATGTATAGAGCAGCATAAAAATATTAACAAGTAAAATTACTTTGTATACCTAGTAAATATACTTAGTTACTTCCAACCACTGTTCCTAGATAACCCCGTTTACAAGGCACCATCAGTAAAGGTAAAGGTAAAACTGTGAGATAATGGTAAAAGTACTGTATCTACATTAATGTGGCTACATTGTAAGCATGTACTAAAGACTGGGAACTCCAAGTGGGACATTTCGTGGGGTTTGAGATAAAGAGCTCTTGCCCACCTCGTTGCTGTACACTGGTTGTGGTTTGGGTGGAGGCGATGGCGGTTTAGTAGGCTGAGGTTGAGCTATCGGCTGGAACAGCAGCTGGCTGTCTGCTGGGCTGGCCGAGCTGGGATACGGTTCACTCGGCTCTCCAGTCTCAAGTGTAACAGGTGGAGGCTGCCCAAACACAGTGGGCAGGTCTGGAGCACTGACTGGCACTGCCTGTGTCAGTAACTCAACACTGGGTGGTGCCTTAACCTCCGCCCTGACAAAAATAGCTGAGAGGACAAACAAACAGTTTAGCTGTTAAGGGCAACCTGATAACGACTCGCTGAGACATCCTCACTGAAGAAGCATATTTCATTGATGACATTTTTGAAGAGGTTGCCTCTAAAATGATGCAAGTTCTATCACCATAGAAGCAGTGTTTTAATCCTCATATAAATACATTGTCTTAGCTCTACAAGACAGTAGAAATTGTACCTGCTTTGCACACCAACAACGGTGATCACATTAATTTAAATGAGAAAGTCCACCTTAACAAACACAGGCACTGCAAACTATTACCTGGGGTCAGGATCAGTGAAATGGAGCACGTACCTTTAAACTGGCTTGCAGTGGGCTCAGCCAGGGGGCCCTCTCCTCTGTACTTGTTCTGCGAGTCAAAGCTGCAGACGGGGGTGTGATGGAGAGTGTTGGGGAGGGGGCCTCCGTTCACCACCTCTCCAATCAACATTGTTTTCTTTGCGAGGATGACATCTGACTTCCTCTGGGAGAGAGGCAGGTCTGGCTCCTGATGGGCTACACGACTCAGCTCCACCAATCTGAACAAGATTTTGAGAGATTGCTCCAATATAATACCCATGTAACATAACATGGACTTACAGTAACTTGTTAATATCAGTGACTCACTGCTTGTTAACCCTGCTGATTGTGCTATGTCTTGGTCATGTTTCTTGCCTATTTGTTTGTCAGAGGGATGTCTTAAAAACAACTACACTACAAGTCTTGTTTGACAACATGTCGAATGCCAACAGCACCATCATGTGGCCTGAACACTGAGTAAGAGAATTGTCTTATGTTGTACAGTGGGGTTATGATCCGGTAACACTCACCCATCGCTGACATTGAGGCCGTACTGCTGGATGAAGTCCGTTGCCTCTGCAGCATCTGGGAACATTAACATCCGAACTACGTCCTCAACTGGAAATGCAGTAGATCTTGGACCCACGGTGTGGGCCATGTTCAAGGTCTTCAAGGCCTTAGCTCTGACCTGTGCAACACACATGCAGAGCCATAAAATAGCATTACAATCACACTAGAATTAGATTTTTTTGGGATAATTTGTAACTCATTCATTTAAACCTTCTAGTCTACCATACATTTTTACACAGATTTGCATGTCTTTCTCTATGGTTAGGACAGTAAACAAAGCACTGGCTATTTTCTCCACTTATCTTAATTTAAATGAATAAATGCTCATGTATTTACTCATTCATGACAGGAACAGTTCCAAACTGAAGAAAAAACTTCAAGGTTTTCCCAATCTCACTGATTAACACAGAAAACAGTCTCTCACCTGATTGAAGTATCTGTGGAGGAGGCAGCTGGCGAGGTAGGAGGCTCCTTTCACCAGCTTGAAGAAGCGCACAAAGTTGTTGCTGTTGACTGCAGCAAACGCATGCACAGCAAACTTCACCTCAGGGGAATTACGCACCTCATCCCGAAACTGCTGCACCTCACTGTGCGGACATGAAGTGTGAAGAAGTTTTTTTTTTTTCATAGTATAGAGTGTTTTTTTTTCAATAAGATGCTCCTTATACGATCAAAAATACATTTCATCAACACATTTATTCTTCTTTGTATGTGTGTTTACGCAGACTCACCGTAGGATGTCACCATCGTTGAGTTTCAGCAGCACGCTGTATTGGCGAAACTCTGCCTCTTGGGGGCAATAAATGTGACGTGTGGCTAAGTCCTGGTACATTTCTTTGAGACTCTGGAGGCATTTTGTCATGTTCTCGTTGTTGATCTTGGCATCAAAAGATGAGATGTGCTCCTCGCAGAGGTGGTGAGCGCAGTGCACATGGAAGCGCGTGCACTTCTCAATCAGTGACACGGTATGTGGGCAGCACAGGTGCTGCTGCGTGATGTCCTGTGGGTGGGAAAGAGGAATGGCTGGGATATGAAATCAGTCTACAAAACATGTCATAACTTTTCTTATTGTAGACAAGACAATATCACACAAGTCAAGTCATGTCAAATAATGTTTTTCTTTTTTTTTTTTTTTCCACACAAGATTTAAACATGATGACTAGAGAACGGCAGCTCTTCTGAAGCAAGATCTCACCTTGCGAATGCCACGTGTCCTATTCCAGACAAAATCATACCAGTCCCGGTAGCTGTCTTGACCCTGGTCCATGATCTGAGTCACCAAATAGTCCATGGTCATGCTGAGCACAGGCAGGGGACGCAATTCGTGAGGCAGAGGCTCCTCCTGATCGGCTGATGAGCGACTGTACTCCTTGATGGCTGCTGTGTGATCCACCTAGTTGGGGACATAAAGTGACATTTTCATTTTCTGTCTACGTTGTCCCTTATGTCTCCAATGTACCTGCAGGCTTCCACTTGGAGAAACATGAATGGGAATTATCCTTTAAGCTACAGCACACATTTACACTGTCAAAAACACACTTACAATGTCATATTATTCCAGAAACATATCCGTATACAGATGATCCCAAATAACCAATAAATTACTTTTGGTAGAAATAAAAAAATACAGATGGGTCTGAAAAGATATTATAAGGATGAAAGACATTACCATTTCAGTATTTGGGATGACTTCATATATGCTCAGCTGTTTCCGTGTTTCTCTCATGTACCTCTCCTTCTCTGGACACATGTCAGGGCACGTCCCCACAAACACCTTTGACATGTCCAGGTCTGTCCTCTTGGGCCGACCTGTGTGGACATATTATGCACATGGTTAGGGTCTCTCATGTCTGCAGCCAGTTTATCTGCTGCAGTAGACTGGCATGAGACGTGGCTTCACCTTGACGCAGGATCTTGTCTCTTTGCTCCAATAAACGATACTTGTCCTCTGAGGTCTCAGCCAACTGGCCAATAAGGTGAAGGAGGGAGGAGGGGATGGGGCGGTCTGAGCTCTGGGCCTCTGTGCTGCTCTCCGTTTGGGGTTCTGTGTCAAACTGTAAAGACTTGGCTGACGACGACAACTTCTTGACCGGAGAGCTGACATGTGAAAAGACACACGGAAGAGTCAAAGCACTGTAAACACTTTGTCAGCTCTTGATCAAGTGAGCATTCATTGGTCCAGATGTTACCTGCGGCTGACAGATACCAGGCTGCTGACTGCTGGAGCTCTCAGTCCAGGTCTCCTGAGTGGGGAGGCAGCTGCCTTAGACTCTGTGTCCTCCTGACTTTCTCCTTCTGTCTCCTCCTTTCCTGCTGCAGGTCTGCTCCCTTTGTCCCCTGGACCTAATGCACAAAAATAAAACCAACTCAGAATCAACACAGCACCTCCCTGTAAGTCTGTGTATAACAATGCCCTGATTTATAGTCACTTGCAGGTCTGAGCTCAATTAAAATAAAGCTGTGCTTGCAGGATGCAAGCAATTATTTCTATTTCAAATGAATTTTCATATGAAACATGTTGTATTTACTCTGCTTCTTTCTCTGCCACAGGAGAATGAGTTCGTGTCTATGCAGGACTTTGCCTTTCTTCTTTGCTTTAGCCGCAGACGCCTGAAAGAGATGACCGTTAATACTGACAAAAAGTCAAATACTATTATGATTTCTTTATGCACAGAGTGAGAACTTCACTCAACATAAAATTAAGTAAATAATTGGTGGCAAATGAAGTAACCTGACAAAACAAAGCTAGCTGATGAGCAGAATGGACCAAATGGCCAAACGGTGAGCATATTTTAATAGAGGTAATAAGTTAACTCACATGGTCATCAAAATGTACCAAAACCAGGTTTTTAGCAGGCCGACAGAAGATCTTTCGGACTTTTCCAAAGCGACCAAAGTGTTTCTCGATGATGTCCTTCTTGTTGAGGGTTGGAGGCACATTCCTGCACTGGAGGACAGTGCAGTCTGTGGGGGACATGCCACCCAGGCTCTCTGAGCTCTCCCTGCGTAAGCCCCGCTTTACAGGAGTTGTAGTTTCAGCCTTTGGGTCTGGGGTTTTTGAAGAGTCTAGACGGGGATGATGGGTAAACGGACAGAGAACAGGATGAGTAAAATCTAATAATGTAATATGCTTCCTCATGTCATTTCAGGAATGAACTTGAATCTCAGCAGAATGAAGATTTCTGACTGGGTTTCTATACTTTCACAAAATCATAACATTTTGTGAAGGGAAACAAAAATCCTCTTCTCATATTTCATGATGTCACTCAAAGCAAACATTATCAAAAAATCAGTGTGTACTTATTTCTACTAATTGTAATCTAATCAGAACCTCGTTTATTCCTGGTGGTGCGACGTATGAAAAGAATTGGTCACTAAAAACTCACAATACAAACCAACATTTAAGGCTGATTAATAGTAAATTTCACTAATTATTCAGGCGAGCAGGAGTCATGTAAGGGTGACTTTTTGTTATGTATAGTTACTTTTCACAATGCAAAATGGATTGAAACCCCATCTTCATTCAGATTGCAGGTGCCTGATTTGTGCCTCTCACCTGACTCTTCTGCTTTTTCCAGCACATCAGTGGACTGTGCTTGTGCTGTGTGTGGTGTAGAACGCAGGTTATCACTCTGAACCTGAACGTCTTTCCTCTCAGTCTCTTCACGCATCAGTGTTTGCTGCTGAGTTTCTTTTGTGGTCTCTCGCCTTACTTGGTTACTTCCATCTCTGCGAAGACTGCTTACTGCCTTACTGAATAAGCCTCCTGGTGGGCCACGTGTCCTCATTAGGGGCCTCTTTGAGGGATGTCTCGGTGAATCACTTTCTGCTGGAACATCCTCTGTGGTAGCCTTTTCTGGTCCGGTGCTGGGGGCCACTGGATCCTCCTTACGCTTGGTGCCTTTACTAGATCGGGCGAATACATTTGTCTCCCCAAGGCCCTCAAGGCTGCTCCCTTTCTCCTCTGCACTTGTTTCTACTTTAGCTTTGGTGTCCCCAAAAGCAGACGGCTGACCAAAACTGCTTCCCCCAAAAATTGTTGCTGTTTGGGGTGAGGGGGCAGAAAAGCTGAAAGAAGGTGGGTTGGTGGGTTGGGTGGTGGTTGCCTTCGTGTTGGAGCTGGAGGGGGCAGCTGGCTGGGAAAAGGTGAACTGCAGAGGGTTGGAGGAGCTGCTGCTGTTTCCAGTAGTCAATGGATTATTTTGAGCAGAGATAGAGGGGGCTGCAGCAGGTTGTGAGAAACTGAAGCCCACAGGCGCAGACTTACCCCCGGTCAACAGAGAGAAGCCAGTGGAGGTGGTGGTGCTGCTGCTCATGGTGCTGGGGCTCGTCTGGGACCCACTGTTGCCAAAAGGTGAGCTGGACATCGAGGTAGTTTGAGGGTTAGCAAGCTCCGGGCTGGCACTGAAGATGGGTTTGAACAGAGCCTCATTGGCTGGCTTGAAGCTGAACTTGGACGAGCCAAAGCCCCTGCTCTGGGTCACGCTCTGCGCACTGCCAAATACACCAGTGGTAACGCTGGTAGAAGCCGGCTGTCCAAACACAGACTGTCCAAAACCCAGAGGCTGAGGTTGACCTAAGGCAGCGGTGGAGCCAGAGGCCATCTGGGCATTTCCAAAAGCAGACGACTGCTGCCCGTACGCCGGCGGCGGCTTGCCAAATCCTGCAGTCTGTTGGACAAATCCTGGAGCCTGCCCGAACGCAGACGGCTGCCCAAACGCAGGCGTCTGCCCAAAGACTGAACTCTGGTTGGGTGCACCAGTCTGTCCAAACGCTGGTGCGGCGCTGCTGCCAAATCCTGAGCTGCTCATTCCTAATGAAGGCTGTCCAAACGCTGGGGTCTGGCTGATCGTGGGCAGCGAGGGGGGCTGCGCAGACGACTGTCCAAAGGCAGGGGTCTGTCCAAACATGGTGCTTCCATGAGGGGAGGGCTGATTCAGCCCGGACGGCTGTCCAAACGCCGATGGCTGGAAAAAGCCCGCAGTCTGACCCTGGTTGCTGGAGCTCTGCTGTCCAAACGAGGGAAACAACCCCGTCTTCAGAGTGCTGCTCGGGGCTTGGAAAGCTCCACCCTGAGGACTGCCGAACGGGTTAGACGGATTCATGTCGCGGATGTTAGCGGCTGTTTTGTGTTATTAGCTGGAGGACGAGCTCCTCCTGGACTCTGCTCCGGTCTAAAACCCCCTCTCACGTTAAACAACACGTCAGGAAGACAGAGTGAAGAAGTAGCATCTCGGCCGCTAACACGAGCTAACTGTAAAAACACTTTGTATTAGTTTAGCAGAGCTAGTCTCGCTTCTCAGTCCTCATACTGACTCAACAAAGCACTCACAGTAAAACAGTAAAACTGAGTAGCTTAATAAAGCTCACCCTCCACTTCTCTTGTTTTCTATGCTAACTTTAGTCAGTTCAAACACATTCTCCCACATCCGGTTCCGGTCCCACACATCTTTTCGGTCCCCGCTGAAAGTTCAGCTTCGTTCCGTCGCCGCGGTCGTTTCTTCCCTCGGATAATGATTGAACAGCCCGGTGACCACCTGCCTTAATCTGCAGAATATGTACACCTTGTCTCTGCCCTGCTGTTATTTACACCGTCCAGACGAGGAGGCTCACACGGTCCGTTTCGGGGAGCCTCGTGTTGATTCCGCCGGGACGTGTCACCTTGAAATCAGCCGGCTAACGCGGCGCTGACCGGCCTCCTCCTCAGTCCGCGGGGTCACAGTGCCCGGTGGTGGTCGGACCCGGGTCAGGTTTGAGGCTCACGTATGTCTCCGGTGTGTTTTCTGTGTGTCCGCCGGCTTTTAATATGGGAGTGGTGCTGCGGAACCTCCAGAAGGTGGTGCCCCTCCGCCGCGCCAGGCTGCGCAGAGACGTGGACACACTGAGACACATCCTGGGCATCCAGAAGTTTGACCTGGGCATCATCTGCGTGGACAACAACCGAATACAGCAAATTAATCACGTCTATAGAAAGAAAAACGCGCCCACGGACGTCCTGTCGTTTCCATTCTACGAGGTAAATATGAGCGCATGCGTTGAGTCCACCTGCTGCTCTAATGAGGGCTGCAGGGGGTCCTGGCCGCACTCAACAGGAACATCCCGTCTCTTTTCTTCCAGGATCTGAGACCCGGTAAGATGCCGTGCCCGCTTCACAGAGATGAGCTGAACCTCGGGGACATTTTCTTGGGGGTGGAGTTCGTGATGGAGCAGTGTAAGGAGGAGTCCCAGGACCTGCACGGAGCCCTCACTGTGAGTGTCCGCAACACACCTGTGCACATCTGTGTACACCTGTACGAGCTGCAGCAGCCCGCAGCAGCTGCAAGTCATCCCCCCTCCTCTGCTCCACATTTCAGGTGGTCACCGCTCACGGCATCTGCCACCTGCTGGGCTACAGACACGAGACCGAGGAGGAGTGGGCCGAGGTTAGTGTGGAGGCTGATTCTGCTGCACACACGTTTGTCCTGATGCCTCTGCATGTGACATTTCTGCCCTCACACAGTACATCTGAGCTGAAGGTGTATTTTTTCCTCACAACTGAAGGTCTTAAATAAATAATACACATCAGTCCTTGTATATTACAGTAAGTAGTTCTACTAGAAGTAGTTCATAACAGTCCTGTGTGCCATCCAGAGCAGATGTCGCTGTCAAATGATGCAAACGTCAGTTTTTGCTGTGCTGTATAGTGCTGGCAGAAATCTGAGAAAAAGACTATCCCAAACAAACATAAAATGACTGTGGATTTTTTCCCCCAGATGCTGCAGAGGGAAAGCTACATTCTAAGTGAGTACAACAGACTCACAGGGAGACACCTGGAGCCGCTGACAAAGAGATGCACTCAGGACAGGTGACAGCGACTGTCTCCTGCAAACTTTTAAGTTGCACTAAGTTGCACTGCTGTGGTGCTTGATGTTTTTGTTCACTATCCTGTAACCTGTTAAAGTACTGTTTCACCGTCATGCCGTCTTTTATTAACAAAGTGTAAGTTCTCCAGATGTTGTCAACCACAATGATCAGCTAGTGTTTTTAAAGACTTTAATAACCTGTAGTAGACATACAAAGGTTTGACTGTGACTACCTTTTTCAAAACATCAAATTAAAAAGTCTGTGCACTTTCACTGTAATATTTTATTAAAATCTGCTGTAGGAAGAGTCAGTTGTGTATGAAGGGTAGAAAAAGCTGTTCATTTTTACTTCACAAACACATCATACCCTCTTTACACTGCATTTGGGACAGAATGTTCAGGAAAGTGCAAATGTTTCAGAAACAAAAATCCAAGGCAGACATAAAAACAGGAGAACCAACATATGAGGATCCTCTGTCTGCTGTTATAAATGGGTATACCTTCATGGTGCAACAGAATACTGTACTTCCAGGAGACAGTTGACATAATGCACACTTCCTAGAAACCCTATATATAGAGAATATAATTCAGTCCATACTGAGTGTTTTATAATGCTATCGTATGTTCTTCTGTTGTGTGGGGAGATGTGAAAATATTTTGATGCAGTCTGAATATGTCCAGCAGACATCATCTTTCAATGGAAATGTGAGTTCTCTTTTTTAACAGTGAAAAGAGCTGTACAACCAGTGTCTAATATTGGAACCAGTACAGGAATGACAAAATAGTTCCTTTTGCTCCATTCTATAAGCAAGCACGCTGATAAAAACTAGTTGAACAGTTAGCAGAGGTCTAAGGCGTTGAGTACTGCATACTGGCCTTAAAGATGGTGACATGAAAGACATTACAATATAGCTAGCTTCTCTGGTGGTCTAATATTATTGACTTCTAGTTGCCGTGGCTTATCTCAGTGGGTCAATTCAGATAAATCAACCCAATGCTGCAATAAATTGAAAATCTTGGCTTTTTATAAAGGAAAATCTGACTTGCACTTTGTTGAGGTTTGACAAACATATTCAAAAACACGGTTGTGCAACGTTCAAAGTAAAGCTTGTATACACATTTATAAAAGTTTTCTTGGGAGGCACAAGGTCAAAACCCCAAAAGAATCAAGTGGTCTCTACTGAGAAAAGCTCAGTAAAAACAGGCTTTGTTATTACTGAACTTTTGGATTTTTCTCCCCTCAAAATCTATAATATGGAGATAACCGCACACGCACACACACACACACACACACACAAATTAGTTCTTAGTTCTTAAGCACAAAAAGCAACTGGGCAAACATCCACACACTCTGTGACACAAAGCTGAATTGGCCAGTTTGAGCCAGAACATAAATATTGCACCAAATGTACCCGCTAAATACAACAACCCTCTAACTCTATAATAGCTTATACTCCAACATAGAATATATCTTTATTTAGTTTGTGGGAAATAAAGGGTCTGCAAAACATACAATTCTTCGAGCACCAGTACCATCTGGCTTGATAGTTGCTTTTAAGTGAAAATCCGAATGAGCGGCCTTAGAGTTTAAATGAGTGTATCAAGAAACGAAGAAAGAAAAAAAAACATTTACAAAACAGTTGTTTGATAAAATCATAGCAAAGAAAAACTCCAGCCTCAAAAACACAGAGGCAACATTTGATCCACTGAACATTTTTAACTGCATTTCTGTTATCATAAAGAGTCTAGACAGTTTTGCACCTGTAGTGGCAGAGGGCACAGGTGCTCATTTAGCTGGGCATTTAGTGATTTGGAGAGGAAAAGAAGTGTCTGAAGACAACCAAAGACCAAAGAAGGACGGCGATCAGTAGTACTGAAGGTTGTTCGGAGGAGAGCTGCATCTACCACGGCTCAGCGGTGGATGTGTGTGAGTGGTTGGCTGTCCACAGATGTAACACTCAGAGGGGCTGCAGGACGTTCCTCCCTGCCTCTGAAGTGGTGCTGGCTCCAGATCTCTCCATATCAGACAGCTGCTCAAACACATCCCTGAAGGCACAAGATAACATGTGTCAGAGCATCTTACAGCCCACTCTTGCAGTGCCCTCGGACACAAACACACATGAATATGCTACTACAAAACATACACCAGTATGTAGCGCTTGTTGTGGAGTAAAACCTGAGTGTGAAATTTTAGATAACACTTGCGTCTTTTAAAGTGGTCAAAAATGGCAGCTTAAGGTTTTAAGCAATCACAATTCATCTGTGTATGTAAGAAACCTCCTCTATTTGCTCATTCTGCCAACTCACTTGTGCATGTAGAAGAAAATGTATCCGCTGCGGTCACGGTCCCGCTGGACGGCTGCTTCTTGTGTGCGTGACACGTCCAGGTCATTGTAAGTCAGCCATGACTGCTTCTTCATGTCGTACACGTCGCTGATGTAATGGCCTAGGGTGTAAAATAAAGAACAGTCATTCAGGGACTCTCAGGTGAGAACAGGTAGTGATGCACCATGGTATGCAGGATCTCAGTCCAAAAGATGAAGATGAATCTCTGTCAGCTCATCAAACTGGAGTTGAAATTGGTAACACTTCTTATCACTTCTTAATTGTACTAAAGTGTAAATAGTAGTCATGGATCAAGCTTCATGTGCCACCATTCAGTCTCAATCCTTAAATGATTGTACACTATGGACAATCACAAATACACACAAAGCTGCTCACCAGAGGAGGAGCTGCTCCCAATGTGACTGACGACACTGATGAGTCTGAAGGAGTTGGCCAAGTCTCCGCTCTGTGGATTAAAACATTTGCACCAGTTTACAATGAAGTTCAGTGTCTCAGTGAAAACTGTGAACTTTGTAATAAACAACAATGGCTTTTTATTTTTTTTGTAGGAATGAAGTACAATACAGAAAGAGCATTTTACTGCTGATGTGGACTGCTCTTGTTAGATCATAAGGAAGATGTCATGTGGCGGCAGGATGTTCAGTACCTCAGCATTCCTCTTCAGGTTCTCAGCCTCTGCTTCAGTGTACTCCATGTCCAGAACATCCTCATTTCCAGAATCATCATCTGAGCACAGCAACTCTGGTAGAGAGTTGTTAAACTCTTTTGGGTGAAAAGGATATTTAAATATTAATCAGGCATTTTCATGGCACAGTAAGTCTGTGTTTAATAAAAATTTCAATCAGTATATAAAGGTTTTGCTTTGCACACATGTTGACAGCCTGGGGTCTTTTGATTGTTTAAAAGGTGAAAAATGAGAAGAAACAGTGATACATTTTTTAGATAAATGACGCTATGCGAGCCAATCACAGATGTCTTGCTCTCCAACTGTATCCACCACTTTAACCTACTCAAATTGCCACCAACCCGACTACAGCCAAATATGCCACCAAATGCACAAACAAACAAAAAACACATGGTATGTTCACAAAATTCAGTGAATTTTGGTTCATACCTTGCAGACTGAGTTCGGTGGCCCTCTTCAGATCATCATCCTCTCTCATCTCTTGGGCTTCCTATATGGCATGAAATGGAGACGAGGTAAACGTTATTTAGTGCAAGAAATGTCAGAAATGAGCATTATATCCCAGGTTATATCTGATGGGTGTTTAATGTCTACTTGTTGATCAGCACATGCTTTAATGAGACCAACATATTATAATTTCTAATTATTAAGATACTTTTACAATCCAACACCAGCTCAGAATGGATGACCAATACTACTCACAGACACAGGGGACTGTTCAGTCAGATTTTGGTATTACAATAATATATTCAGAAGCAACACCTTCACTCTTAATGAAAACCCTGCAGATGCCATGTGACCTTTGATCTTACATGCTCTTGGAGGCTCTGGGCCAACGCCTGCTGTAGTTCCTGTTCCTCCCTCTCCTGATCCAGACTGTACTGCTGGACCCAGTCCAGTTCCCCCTGCTGCTGCACACTTTCTGGAGTCTGGTTCTCCTTGTTCTCATCCATGGTCAGGTCAAGGGAATCCAACACATCTTCACAAAATTGAAACCAGTTTAATACTGACAATGTTACCTTGCTTGAGATATTCATATTTTAGCTCAAAGTTTGTGTACATGCAGTACTAGCGAGACAACTGACTGATGCAAATCAAATCAACACATTTTACTACACAAGTAAATACAACTGCTCTATTATGCAGTCTATACATTTTAAGAATTCTCCCTGTAGAAAGCTAATCTACTGAATGTCTTAATCTTTTGAGGCTGGACTACCTGCAGGTTGTTTACTGTCTGTGTCCAGCAGATCTGTATGATAGGCCAGGTCATGGGCATCTGTGTCCCCAAAGCCTGTGTCAGGGCTGCTGGTTGGCTCATCCTCCAAGGGGGTTGCAGCTGAGAGCCCGGCCTCTTGACGACTCATCTCCAGCACAGCTGCCAACATTTCATCATCGTTTATGCCACCGAAGTCTGCTGACTCTATTGGTGCTCCCCGCTGGAAACAAACAAAATGCTGTCAAAACAACAGCAGAGGAAAAAATGGGATGGAACCCAACTGTTGAGACGTGACAGTTCTCACCTCTTCTGGTCGATCATCATCGTCAGGAAGGCAGCTGCTGAGACGGCGCTTGCGGCTCGTGCTCACCTTTCTGTTCGACTCTTCTTCGCAGTCAGAGTCCATGAGCAAAGCGGTGCAGCTAGAGTTGGCTGCTTTCCCTCCAGTCCGTCTACACATAGTCATAAATTGAATGGATATAATTAAACAAGGAAAAAGTAGAAAAGCAAGTGTGTATACACTGGGGAATTCAGAGCTTTACTTACTAATCTAAGGAGTGGCCACTGTAAACATTGTTGTGTGTTATTTTTAAGTCTTGAGAAACTAGCAGTACTTACCGAAAGGGTGCTGTGGAGGAGTTAACCAACTGTGATGTTTTGAGCATTCTGGACCTTTAAGAACAACAATGAAAATGTTCAGAAGCTTACTTATTCACTGCTGGTTACTTAACCATCATCTAAGCCAAAAGACCTAAATCTTTTTCATCCAGGTCAATTCTAACGCTTATACTTAAACCTCTTACTGACTCACCCAGGATGTAATTAGTGGGAAAAAGGTTTAAATTTTTTTTTAATACATTTTATGTGGGGGCGTTTAAGATGTCTTACATGGAGGCTTGGGAACTCCAGCCGAGACTAATGGGGGGTCGTGTGGATTCAGTGCAGTGAGACAGCAGGGTCAGGTATCGGGGAATCACCACCTGCTGGCCCAGCTTGCTGTTCAGAGACAGCTGAGCGTTAAAGCTGTACCGTTTCAGGTGTAGGATGAGAACTCTGTGGGGTAGAAAATCAATCAGAAATGAACATTAATGGATTCTTTCTTGTTCATTAACTGCTTTTATATCTTATAATTGATGTTGACAGGCAGAACCGGTTGTGATTCATACTGTAGGAAGTATTTCATTCTCAAAAGTCTGTATAGATACCTGGGCAGTTTGCTGAATTTATGCGTAACAGTTGCTGCCTTCCCATTGCACTTTTCACACGAGTATTCAATTTCCTCCATCTGTAAAAAGAAAAAGTAACTTCTATAATTAAGGACTCAAATATTACAGATCTAGTTGAGACCTGTTTGCTTTATGTGGGATTGGAATATAACAAACTGAACATGATTATTTATAGAAACTGATAATAACTATAACCTGTTTATGCAAAAGACTCACCCTAAAAAAGAGATCCAGAGAATCCTGGATAGAACGAAGTGGGAGGGTTTTCTTTCTGCGTGGTAGGTCGATGGACAAGTCATTGAACTGCTCTCGCTTGGTCACCACCTCACCACACCTGCAAAGCAATGAAGATTCAATATTTATTTTCTCTAGAGTATACAGTATGGCTAAATACATGACAAAGACACATTACAACAATCAATTCAGAAGATCAGACAGGCAACAAGCCTCACCCCTTGCAGGTGATTGTGTGCTGCACTTCAAATTCCATGTTGACCGCCACAGGACAGGTGTAGATACGGGAGGTGTCCACCTCTTCACCAGGCTCTGCCTTGGTTATCGATGAAGTTGCCTCCTGGCCATTCTCACACACCACAGAAGACGACGAGGACGCTGTAGCTTCATTTGTCCAGCTCTTGTTCATTTTCTCCACGTCATCCTTTAACTGGTCTAAACACTGGCTCAGGAACTCGTGAGCGTCCTGGTAAAGATTGTGACATGTGATTATTGAGTAATACAAATAGTACAAATAGACCACAACTGCTCTGAACTACTGATTCTAGAGAGAGAGATCTTACATTCTGCATGTTTCCAGAGAAGCGCTCAGCTGTGGAGGAGATGGCACTCTTCACTTTCCTCAAGAGGTCTTTTTTTGTCTCTGGACAGCCCACGTCCTTCTTTACCATAAGGTGGGCAAAACGCCTATAAACAGTGACAGTATCACACAGAATAAATCAACTTGTCAAGAAATTTCTACAAGTTCTACGTAGGTTTTAAAAAGGTCTGAGTGAAGCAACTAAACGAATAATCTTCTACATAGTTCCTGTAACAACACAAAACTTGTGAAAGTTTATTTAATAATCTGGGGGACATCATAAATCATACTGTAGGTGGGCAAATTGGAGCGAGACTAAGCCTTAAGTATTACCTGAGCAATGCATTGATGGGCACCTTCTTCCATGGGATGCTCTGCCTCAGCATGTCATTAGAGAAGGAGGGGAGGCTGAAGAGGGACTGCAGGATGGCATTCATGTAACAAGTGTTGCCCAGATTAGAGAATCTGCAATGTGAATGAAACATTCAAAATGGAAAACATTCAATGGATATAGATGTTTTAGAAAAGTAAAACTGAATCATGGAGTCCCATTTTTAAAAACATTCACATTCACATCTAAAATAACTGAAATCCAGTCTCTCTTCAGATAGACCAGCCATTTATGCTCAAAACTACTGCAGTCTGACTTATTCTTACCCTTGCAATGGGGGCTGAGGCTGGGCCAGAGTGGAGGGCCTCTGCTTGTTCCATCCACCATAGTCAAGAGAGGGCCGTACCTTCTTGAAAGGAGTAGAGTGATTGGGCAGCATGAGGCTTCTTTTGGCTGTGGTGGTCTGAGCTGTACTGGATGGCCTGGGGGGAGCAGAGTGGGATTATCCAGATATGAGTCACTGGCCTCACAGTGATTTTTGAACTTTGATTCAATTTTGAAATCCACAAATCCCTAGAGTCATCATAGGCCAAAACTAAATGTCTATCAAATAAACATCAAAATCAGAATACAGAGTTCCCTCGCTATATCGCGGTTCACCTTTCGCGGCCTCGCTGTTTCGCAGATTTTTTTTTCAGAGCAATTTTGCATACTTATTTTTTACAGCGTATGAATGCGCATTGTGTTCTGCGTCCTGATTGGCTAAGGGACAGGAGATCATTGTCAATCAATCTCCTTCTTGCCGTGTCTCCTGCACAGTACAGAATGCGTTCAGCTTCCATATTTACATCTTATAAATCTACAAAGGTTTGAACTTTGAGAGTGTTTAAACAAGAGAGAAATGTGAGAAAATATTAATGCATGTCTGAGAAAAGTGTATAAAGTGTGTGGTGAGGGGTTTTACAGCCTTAAAAAGTATAATAATTGTAAAAATCCTACTTCACGGATTTCATCTATTGCGGAATATTTCTGGAACGTAAACCTGCGATAAACGAGGGAACACTGTACTTCATTTATGCCAGGGAGAAATTTGGTAATATTTGGTAAACATGAACAATAATGTGACTATTCTCTAGATGAAAGAGAGAATCCTTGCATGGAAGAACAATTGTGTTTTAACTCATCACTTAAGAGACTCACCTGTCCAGGAAAGAATGGCTCTGGCTGTAGTCTTTAGTCACAGATCGGCTGCCGTAGAAAGACGTTGGCTGAAGTGGAGTTGAACCCAGCGGAGCTGAGGGTATGGGGGAAATGTGACACATAATGTCAGTCTTTGGTCTAAATATACAGGTCAGTGTTTGTTACAATTGGATATATTATTTCAAACATTAAAGTTGTTGCTACTGAGTTGTTCATTTTTAAGTTTACCTGAGCTCCTGTTCTCCTCTGCCTGCTTCAGCTTATCTTTGCAGCTCAGTAAAAACTTCCTGGATGGATCTGAAGTGGCTTTGTTGTTGCTGGGAAAATGTACACACACACACACACACACACACACACACACACATTTTAGATGTCTAACTACAGAAACACTAGAAGGATTTATGGTAACAGATAAGTCTAGGCAGTTGCTCTTACCTTGAGGAGTCATTTTCCTTGGGGTAGTCCTCTGTTAGGTCACTTTCAGAGTTAAGGAGTCTCTTTCTTTTCTCGCTCCTGAGAAAAAAACAAAAAATAAAAAATAAATAAAACAGTGATACAGAACAATCAATGTCACAAGTCTCAACTGACCATTCCAAAAATGGAAAGAACAAAAGACATTGACTCCTCGACTCAATTCGCCTTTAGGAGGACAGTCACATACAAGAGGACTGTCAGAAAGGAAAACAAACAAAGGGCCTGTTGTTGTTGTTGAAGAAAAAATGGACTCTGTTAAAAAACGTGGGGCTGTGCTCTACTGTACACATGATTTATGTTCAACATCAAACTGTTCACATCACATTATTTAGACAGAAAGTGAAGTTTCCCTCATACCTGTTCTCAGAGAGTCCAGTACGAGTGGGAGTGGAGGCAGCTCTGCTCGGGCTGCCCAGAGGCTTCCGTGGTGTTGCGTCATCCCGGCCCTCTGCACTCTGCCGCCTTGGTGTAGTCTGGAAGATGTTAGGAGTCTGGATATTTAAGTCAAATGTAAGTGTATGTTTATCTACATAATCTCAGTTAAAATGTGACTGTGTTCTTACTCACCTGTCTTTCTCCTGATGGACTGGTCTCATTTTTCACAGAGCGGTTCCCGAGCACACTGAAGTTTGCACTTCCATGAGATGATTTTAAAACTGCAGAATTAAGAAAGATTAACAAACAATTAGGTTAAGAATCCCCTTTACACAAAATACAACCCAAGTGACATTAGCCCTGACTTATTGTGTACTTATTTCTAAGCAAAACATATTCATTGTATTGTTTTATTTAAACGCTGTAGCCACTTCAGCACAATGTCAGGCCTGTTTTCACAATGGTGCCAGATCTGCTGAAAAGTGCCCATGCACTGTGGCCTGTTTAGACCCTCAAGACTTTCCCTGTTCTTTAAGAAGAAACTATGTATCAAAGTGGGAGGTAACTACACTGTATGAACAGCAAAAGGAACCATGTGACACTGTAGAGAAAGAGACAAAGTGAAAAAATGTGTGCTGTAGTCTACATGTCACTGACAAACAATGTGTTCTTGGTGGTATTGGAGTGCCACATCTAATTGGATTTCAGTGACATTTACAAGTACATTTACATGCTGTTTAATGTGCTGCAGCTCAGCATGCAAACTTTTCCCTGATGAATGTTTGTTTGGTGCCTCATTGAACAAGCTAAGGTGCAGGCCAAGGAGTGTGTTGATGTTTGTAAGTTTGCAAGGAGATTTCTCAGTGTTACTGTCTGCACTTCCAATATGACAGTATGCTGACTTTACTGCTTATGAAAAATGTCATTGGCCTTACCAAATAAGATATCCATCTACTGGGATTCCATTGAATTAATGCAAAACTAGGAGGCACCATTATGAAAACAAAAATATTCATTATTCATTTCTCCCTTTTGTTTTTGAATTTTTTTCTCAAAGGGAAATGAAGAACAAGCAATCCCGTGGCACACACACCATCAACAAAGCTTAACAGCTTTTAAAACAAGCAGTGGTGTAATTACTTGTCTTTCCCTGCTTCAGCTTTTCCAGGTACTCTTTAGTCTTCTGGACCAAAGGCGTGGGCATCTTATCCAGGGTGATGACACTGTTGTCCTTCAAAGTCAGCATGATTCGGTTCAGATTCTGGTTAACGTTCTTCAAGTTCTGGTTCAACTGAGGGCAAGAAAACAATGCAAGCTGGTAATTACAATGTCATGCTTTTCTGCTTAATACTAATATTTTTTTTCCACACACAAATTATTGTAACATGTCAACCCCCTCTGCACTGTACATTGGGTTAGAGTATTTGTTTGGTACCATTCAGGAATTCATATCTTCTGAAACGAAAAAATATGTCTAAATAAACTGCTTTGCATTTTATCCTAAAAGATGACCAGAAAGGGTTGTGAGGAAGCATTTCTTGGTTTGCTTACATTGGTGTTCTCACACACACATTAGTGAGCATGAGACCTACAACTTATTCATATAGTCTGAATTTGTAATTTGATGGTTAACTCTCATTTAAGATGCTGTTGCTAGCTTAATAAACTCTAGCCACCTAGTTATTTCATTTATAGGACTGGTAACATAATATATGCCAATGAATAACCGACAACAGAGAGCCACAACTGACCATGATCGACCAAGCTTGTCATGCTAGTTATTATTAATAGTAATGAGATAAAACCATACACTGTGTCAAGCTTAATGATCCTTATCATTTGTCTTCAGGATCTAGTCACTTAATAAGATTTTAAACATGGTTGACTTTTACGACTGGATGAAGGAATCACGTGTGTGATAATAATAAACAGTGGCTGAAGGCTAACCAAACATTAAAGTGAACCACAAGACTTGACTTTATTGATCCCTTTGGGATAACTCCCTCAGGGAAATTTAAAAAGTGAGAGCTCATCTTGTTTCAGTACAGAGCTGCAGATAAATCATAACAAAAAATGACATGCTTTAGAATAAAAA
Organism: Amniataba percoides; assembly: GCA_037176925.1. Lineage (NCBI taxonomy): Eukaryota > Metazoa > Chordata > Actinopteri > Centrarchiformes > Terapontidae > Amniataba > Amniataba percoides. The sequence continues at coordinate 21,116,572 of JBAJHX010000043.1, read as the reverse complement.
TCATACTGAGTTAAATCAAACTCATCCAGTACAGTGGGGTGTGCAACAAACCAATAAGACTGCCATTAACAAACAATGTATTAGACCTTTATGAATACACTTTCCTCTTGTATCTTCTCATCCACATGTAGCATTTTCAGCTGTTTCAATAGTTGTTTTTTTTCAAACTGCAGCATAAATTTCAAACTATTTTCAACTATGTCATGTTTTGGTTTTATGTGTTCTGAGACACTCAGATACAAGTTTTCTAACAGGATTTTAAGGACTGCCAGGAAATGTCGCTCTGCTCGTTGTCTCTCAGACATTCAGTGTTTTGTCCTGTTTTGACTCAGTTGTTCACCGCGTAATTCTTTCTGACTGTCAAAACAGCGAGAAAAAAGTCTGCATACTGTCGAGCATCTGAGCTGACTTTGTGTGTGTTGGTAAAAGTAGTCATAATACATGAAGCATCTAATGTTCATGTGTTCCTAACATTGTACAATTCTGTACAGCTCACAGTACTGTGGCTACAAATGTCACCCTTAATATCACCCTTAAAATGACTGAATGTACATAATACTGGCGTTTAGGGTCACCATCACATGAATTTATGAGTTACATTGATTTACATTTTTGGACTGTATCTTGCATGTGGCAAAATATTATTTATACAACATTACACTCAAAAGTTCATTTAAATATGAGTCATGTTATATACTGTTTCTATTTTGTAAGGTTTCATATTTAAATTATGCTTCTGAAATGCAGTACCTGCTTTCACTCTCATATGCTTATATACTATATATATTGATGTGTGTCGACATACCAAGACATATTCCCTGTATATGAAAATCTACTTAGCAAAAACACAGACCCTGACAGATGGAAAATGAGGTGTCATTTTAGCACATATTGCATCATCATGCATCACCAATCAGCTATATTATTGAAAAGAAATATTGACCAAATTTCTACAGATGAGACAACTATTTCCAAAAATCTGAGCAGTGGTTTGCAAAATATTATAATGCTACTGCTTCAGAAGGCACAAATAATTGAGTAAGTACAAAACAAGCTGGACAGTACCTGAAACGTTTTGGCGGCCCCACCACAGCTGAATCTGAGACAGAGGTTAACCTTATTGTCCTTTTCCATGATCTCAAAGGTCCCCTCTTTCCACCTGGTGGTGCCCAGGTCCATGCTGCTGAGGCGGATCTTAACAGCGCCACCGCTGGTGAGTTTAGGCACTGCGGTTGCCATGGCTTACTGTCTACTCTGGTGCACTTTGGAGGCTGGGACTTGAGACCAACAAACAAACAAACATGAGGGAAATTAAACCAGCCGTATCAATACGACCACAGTCTGTCATCAATAATTCACTCTCTGAGCATTGTCTACAAACAGTTGTGTATAAATGTGAGGCTTTGACCACATCAGTGCCACCGACCTAAAGTCATTACTGCCGCCGATCCATAGAGATGACAGTGAAGTGAGCTGGTAATGATGAACAATAACGATTTAATTCCATTAACAGATATATAGCACGGCTCATTAAGACTGCACCCGCACAGCACGACGTTTACATTACACGGCAACAAAACGATTATTACCATAATTAATGTATCCCCCTGAGGTCACTTCTTCAGTACTATGAGCCTGTTTAAAGTCACAACAAACTCCAAGAAGACCAAAAGCTCCGCAGCTGAACAGACACGGTGGAAACAGCTCGGTACAACATAGACGAGACAGATTTAAACAAACAGCGCGGTGTGTTTCACAAAGTGAGGAAACTCACGCCACTTCTGTTGTCTGGTTAGCGGTCCCGTTACGGAGCCTGGTTGATATTAGCCTTTAGACTAGCCCGGCAGTGAGTCCGTATCACGACACACCAGCTCACGATAACTACAGCTGGCTAATGTTATGTTGCCGAGACGAACACTCACACAAATGAGCAACACCGGCAGAGTTACGAGAAGCCGTTGGGCTCGCCAGCAGAGTGGAGCCTGACGTCTGAAAGACTAATAATGTCGTCCGCGCATCTACAGACATGAATGGATAGAGGAGGCCGACATTAGCATGCTAACGGGCTAGCGGGAGCTAGCTAACTGGCTAATTTGCCTGATGGTAATTTGGTGATGAAAACAGAGTCACAGTGTGGCCACACCGCCACGGGCCTTTACCTGTCGATGATATGTGCTCGTCTTCAAACTTTTAAATCACAATATGGTTTCCGTGGGTGCTCGGAGGGCAGAAAGTGAGTTTTGCCGGCAGTCACCTGCTCCAGTTGTTGTTGACAGAGGAGCCGCGCGACGCCTCTCAGCAGCGCGCGATGATGGCGGGAATGTGAACATTTACAACGGAAACGACAACCGAGAACGAGAGCTTCGCATATCTCGCGATACTTCAGTTATTTGCATGTTGGTTGCTCTATAGGCTAACAAATCTGGTTTATATTTTCGGATCAATAGCTTTCAGTTTGAGGTCTTGGGGTGTTATTGATATACACTGATGACAACATTAAGGTTTTGTTGTCCAGTAAATTAAGCTATTTGTTTGTAATGTTGATGTACGCGCGAACTGACTTCACGTTGTCAAGGCATTTAGCAGCTAGCTCATGCTAGCTGTTCGCATTGTGAGTTAGTGACGCCAACTTAGTTTAAAATCTGACACATACGTTTTCTACCACTCTTTGAGCTGATACTGTAATTTGTAATTGTGCTGGACCACAAAGAGCTTCAGAGGATGCTGGCGACGGGAGCAGTGAGTATCTGATATCTGTTCCGTGTGCTACGGACCAGCTTTACATACATTCATCCCTTTTGTTTCCTCTCAAGGTGCTTTAAGTTTGTTAAAAAAAACATGTTATTTAACACTGACTGACAGTTTCTCACATGTTTATCGTGTTCTATTTATTGAAGATTTATATGAAATATTTAAACACAAGGCTCCGTGTTTTTATGGCTGCACCCTTTTAATCAAATGGAAACATTCTACATCGCCCTTACATCAATTTATTCATATTTCACCAAATTCAGTCTGACATATTTGGTGTCTTTTGAGTCTTGGTAATGCCTATGAGAGTTCAGAGTTAATAAAGCCTAAACGTTTAGTTTTTTTAAGATAAAAGTTTGACTACACTGTTTGTAATAACTGGGACAGTGACCAAGTAGATACTTAGTTGACACAACTAGGTGAACATATCATAATGGTTAAACTGAGATCTTAGTAAAACTGACATAAAAATTGAAAATCAGATTTTTTTTCAACATTTGGATAACAATTTTGTGATATCGTATTGTGGGAATGTTAAACAGAATTATCCATTCATCCATTTTCTAAACCGCTTCATCCTGTACTCAGGGTCACGGGGTGCTGGAGCCTATCCCAGCTCTCTTTTTTGTAAGTTACAGTGTTCTAATAAGAAAAAACCCAGAGAATGCCCTTTCTAATATTATCCCCCTTCCTTATTCAGGCTGTTACTAACGTCACAGCCCTGGCCCAGGTGGACAGAGAGAAGATCTACCAATGGATCAATGAGCTGTCCAGTCCAGAGACCAGAGAAAATGCCTTGCTGGAGCTGAGCAAGAAACGTGAGTCTGTGCCAGATCTGGCACCGATGCTCTGGCACTCCTGTGGCACCATTGCTGCCTTGTTGCAGGTATGACCCATGTCCCACAAACACAGTATCTCTTTGTTTACTACAATGTGTCATGATGTGCAGTGTTGTGGGGAGTTGATAATAGGTTAATCAGATTTCTTTCTACACTTTATTTCTGTCTCTTTTCAGGAAATCGTGAACATCTATCCATCTATAAACCCACCGACACTTACAGCTCACCAGTCTAACAGAGTGTGCAATGCCCTGGCACTTCTGCAGTGTGTTGCCTCACATCCAGAGACACGGTAATGAGGAGACCAGTATAAAGAAAAGTTGAAGTATTTTTTTGTGATAGGCTTATTTCTTTTAATGTCTTTAGTTGCTTTGATCTTATGATCTCCCAGAAAGTTGACTTAGCAGTCGCTGGTAGATTTTGGTGTTTCAAGTGACACCACAATTCTGCAGTGAGTTTTCATGGTGCTCAAGAACTGCATTTATCAGACTGAACTGGGTTTGGGAACCACAGGATTTCATCTCTGCTTTTTGCAGATGATGTTTTCCTGTTGGCTTTGTCAAACCAGGATCTTCAGCATGTGCTGGAGCAGTTTGCAGCTGAATGTGAAGCAGCTGGGATGAGAATCAGCACCTCCAAATCCGAGGCCATGGTTCTCGACAGGTGCCGCTTTTCCACTAGTACCTAATAGTACCTACTCGGCTCGCCTCGGCTTGATTGTGTTTCCATTACAAAAAAGTACCACCTCAGTGTGGGTGGAGTCGTCATAGCGAGGCGGCCCAAAACTCCGGCGATCGAGATAGGATGAGAAGCTCAGTCACTCAGAAGGAGCTCAGAGTAGAGCCGCTGCTCCTTCACATTGAGAGGAGTCAGCTGAGGTGGCTCTGGCATTTGTATCGGATGCCCCCGGATGCCTCCCTATGGAGGTGTTCCTGCTGGGAGGAGACCCCAGGGAAGACCCAGGACACGCTGGAGAGACTATGTCTCTCAGCTGGCATGGGAACGCCTCGGGATCCCCCCGGAAGAGCTGGAGGAAGTGTCTGGGGTGAGGGAAGTCTGGGCATCTCTGCTCAGACTGCTGCCTCTGTTACCTGGCCCCGGACCAAGCAGACATGACAGACTGAATTCATTTCCTTTATAACTGATGGGAATCTTACATGTGAAAACTGTGCCTTTTAATCCATACACTTCATTAAGTTGATTGCATGTAGTGTTAATGTAGGTATTTAGTTTTGTCGTCATGATCATTTAAATCTGTGAAGCTATAAAGGTGACCTCATCATTTATGTCTGACATTTACTGTGTAAAGTTATGTGGTTGTGTCAATTAAAATGCTTTTCCATCTTTCTCCCTTAACAGGTCAGCTTTTCTTGCTGCTCATATCCCTCTTTTCCTCTACCCTTTTCTGCACACTGTGAGCAAAACACGACCATTTGAGTACCTGCGACTCACCAGCCTCGGAGTCATAGGTGAACTTTTCTCCTATGGAGATTTTTTATTTATTGATGGACTGTTTCCACAAAAAGGCCTCTCTGTCATTCTTTTCCAATATTCTCCTCATTCTTGTTTACTTCAGGGGCCTTGGTAAAAACAGATGAACAAGAGGTGATTAACTTCCTCCTCACCACTGAAATCATCCCGCTGTGTCTCCGGATCATGGAATCAGGGAGTGAGCTCTCCAAGACGGTAAGTAACTGTCCCTACTGCTTCTCAAACAGTCCTCAGCTATACTGTTGGGACACTGTAATAGTTCAAACCTGAGTCTCAGCACAATATTTTCTCCTTCCTCTCCTTTCCATCTATCACTTCCTCTGTTTACCTGCCAAATCTGTCTCCCATCATTGCTTTAAAAACCAAAAAAATACCTGATTGAGTACCAATTATTTCTCATAACTTGCGTCTTTCATTGAGATTTACACAGTATTATCAGTGTAGTCAGACTGTCTTTACTTATTTACTCATAACTTGTAGAAAGGGAACTATTACACTGAATGACAGTGCCATCAACGTTGTAAATGTTAACATCTCACCATTCACTTCACTTCATTTTGTTTGACAGGTTGCTACTTTCATACTGCAGAAGATCCTGTTGGACGACACAGGGCTGGCCTATATATGTCAGACCTATGAACGTTTCTCACACGTGGCCATGATCCTTGTAAGTGTCCCTTGAGAAATTGAATAGAAAGAAACTGAATTAGGTGGAATGCAATAGGCTGAGTATCTCTTTATGTTGTAACACTTTGTATCGATTATAAAAGAAGAACCTCTGTTACAATATCATTTTCATTGTTTTCGGTGCAGGGCAAAATGGTGCTCCAGCTCTCCAAAGAACCATCAGCTCGCCTGTTGAAGCATGTTGTGCGCTGCTACCTTCGTCTCTCTGATAATCTCAGGTATCGCAGTATATCCATCCATCCATTTTCTAACCTGCTGTGTCCTGCACTCAGGGTCACGGGGTGCTGGAGCCTATCCCAGCTATCTTGGGGCGAAGGCGGGGTTCACCCTGGACTGGTCGCCAGTCAGTTGCAGGGCTATAGCAGTATAGATATACTATATTATCACTTGCATTAACTTTAGCTTTTGACTGAGTGGTAATCTGATTTGTGTGAGACAGGCTCTAGTACCATTTAAGCAGGAAACTTTAGTCAAGAATTTGATTATAAGTACTTGCCACTAGGAGGAGCCATGACATAAATACATTATGGTGACTGTGGCTCACCAGCCTGTGGTTAGAACTTAATGTTTACTCTCTAATGGCATCAGTTCAGTCAATGACCAGAAAATTCATTTATTGCCATTTTGATAATGAATTTTCAATGAATTTCTAAATATTTGTTGGTTGTAGCCTTGCAGATGCTAAAAAGTAGCTTTTTTTCTGCTTTACAAAACGGCCTGTGGGACTGAAAAAGCTAATTTGAAATATTGCTTTTAGATCTGACAACTTGTAATAGATGATTTTTTTAACACAAGTAAAGGGATAATATAATCCCTGCTATAGTACGAAACAATGAAACCTAATGTAAATGTTCATATATGTCAACGCCTGAATGTTTAGTGAAGGGATTTAGAGTGTCTAGTATGAATTACAAGAGGAGATGTGATGTTTCTGATCCAGCTTAGCAGGTAACATTGATTTATTAATCTATCACATCATGCACTCACTTTTGGATGATAAAAGCAGCTTGTTTAAGGTTGGGATAAGCACTGAGAGACATCTTAATCAGAAAATTTGAGATGAAAGAGGAGAGAACAGCTCACCACAGAGGTATTATTGCTGTGAGACACAAGGACAGATATAGTTTGATAATCAGCAGCTGGATATAGATTTTACCCAGTAGTCTACATTAAATAGAATTTACTTTAATATTATTTGTTGACTATCTGGGTTTGTGTTGAATGTCAGGATATCCACATTGCATGTCTCACTCTGATCAGAAGTTATTTTAAAGACAAGTGCAGAGCTACACCTCTGCCACTTCTCCTTCACTTCTCCTGTGAATGAATCCACCATGAATGAGTCTCCTAACCAATTTCCCGCAGGAAAGTTTGGAATGTTCTATTGAAGTTAACCAATATAGTTTATCAGTCTGACAGGCAAGATGTAGCCCATTATAGCTAGTATCCTTTTAAGTAATATCAATAATGCATATCAGGAAAGCGTATTTCAGATGAGAAGGTACACTTTAACAGTAGACTGGCCTTTGATCGTAAGCAGAACCCTCATAAGTAACAGCCTAAAGAGTAACCTTTACTCTGGATGAGTTTTCCAAACACGCACATAATCCTGATATCTGTAGAGAAGTACTTTTTAAAAGACTTCTTCTTGCTGCCGTTTGGTGTCACCAACATGAGAAGTTGTCTGTTATATCACAAGATGTCGAAAAGGGTATTGGTTTGTGACGCGTGCTTTTTCTCTTCTCAGAGCCAGAGAAGCACTGCGTCAGTGTCTGCCAGACCAGCTAAAAGACAGCACCTTTGCCCAGGTGCTGAAGGACGATACCACCACGAAGCGCTGGCTGGCACAGTTGGTCAAGAACTTGCAGGAGGGCCAAGTGACCGATGCACGAGGCATCCCACTGGCTCCGCAGTGATGAGGACAAAGTGTGTGTTTAGGGCTGGCACAGAAGGACTCTCTCTGTCTAGATTTTGTATTTTTGCCAAATGTGGTGCTAAGACTGCCTGCAAGTTGAAGGACATAATAGAGGAAGAGGGTTTTTTTTTTTTTGCTTTTGAATAGAATTTATGCCAGTTTTTCTGCCAGTCTGCCACCTCCACACATGAGGGCACTATCACAACTCAAAGTCAGTTTTGTACAAGCCAGACTGATTGTAGATTTTCATAGCCGACACTGAATTTCTGAATTTCAATCCAATAATGATACATTGGCCGGTGTTTGTTTATGTCATAAAGCGTTCATCAAAACAGTGATTTTCAACAACTACCAACAGAAAAATACATTTAATTTGAAATATGAAAAATGGCTAAATGTTCATTAAAAGGCAGCTTGTAAAACATGTAGCACTGCTGTACTACAATGTCTCTCACTGTCTGTCAACATATCAACAGTGATGCCGCACTGTTAAGGCTGTATCTGTTGTTAATATCAGCTCTTCCATATTGGTCAATTCTGGTCCTTTCCCGTTTATCACTGTAACTTTTGTAACATTCCGCTTCAGATTAGGAGCTGTTATGTTTTTCTTCTTGCATTTGAAATAAGAAAAAAAAATCCTCCATATGACTGGTTGTGTGTCTTTTTCTTTTGCTAAGCCTCCGTTGATCGATATGACGGCAGTTGACGATACTGTCAATATATTTCTGTATACTTTCATGTTCTTACTGGCTTTGTATTTGGTGGCTCAGAAATACATAAAATGAATTCTGTCCAGAATGAAATCTCAAAAACCGGACTTGTTCGAAGTGTTTCATAAATAAACAGTTTTCCACCCAACTGAGGGTATTAATAGCCTCCTTCATGTGTGGTAAGAGAAACTGCTTTCAGTCTTATTCACTGGGAAAACAGAGTGGCATTGATTTTGAAGGACATATTTTTCTTAATGTCTTGTGGCGCCAGTGGCAGGAAATTGTCCACTGTAGCTTTTCAAACTTTCCTGCAAGCTTTTTTGCATATTTCTAAACCATTACAACAAGAAACAGAATACATAGTGGATTGGCATTCCAAGAGATGATAAAGGATAATAGGCCTTTCTTTGTAGCCCTGGATAAACTAGGCATTCACATCAATCTAGTCTCCTACTGGCCTGTTATACATTTGTGTTTGTAACTTAAACTCCACACAGACAGGGAAAGAAGTACTTAATACTTCAGCGATGCCAGCGATATTTCCTGATAGATAAAAGGTGTAGTCAGCATGATTTGAGTTGTACTGAAACTATTACAGTTATGTTCCTTGTAGATTAACTGGCCATCAGAAGTTTCTAGGGTGCAAGGTAACATCTTCAGATATCTTGTTTTGCCTAAACAACACTGGTGGAGGAAATAAAATTATACACATATGTTGTATTATATGTAATGTGTTATATTTTATGTGTACTAGTATATAACTATTGGGATCATTTTACAATTCTTTCCATTTCAGAGTCTTGTATATAATGTCATTGAACCACGATTGCTCAGGTACCAACATGTACATCACTTTAATGCAGGTAGTAAATGTAGGCTGGTTTTAATTATTCATATGTATTTCATATATATTACTTGATATGCTGTTGGGTAGCCTGTAGATTCCCCCAGGGCCCAAGTTTTATTGATATAATGATATTGTTTAATTGTTCATTATGTTTTTTAGTATGAATCTGTATCTGGAAAGTAATGAGTGACATGAGTGATCTAATAAATCCAGTAGAATTAAAAGTATGATATTTGGCTCTGAAATGTAGAGTAGAACTATGACGTAGCAGAAAATGGAAATACTCAGGTACAGTATGAGTACCTGCACTTAAGTAAAGTACTCATATAAATATACTTAGTTACCTTAGTTACCATTGTCAAGCAACAGACAAAAAGAAAAAAAAAAGCTCAATTAAAAAATATTATATAATACAAGCTGGGACAGAAATTATTAATCCAAATCTTTTATCATGAATATTGAATAATTCCTTAATTGACTAATCAACTCATTGTTTCATCTATTTTAATATTTTGCAATATTGCAGTGTCACTGCCACCACTGATGCAACATAAATAACGAAAAAAACAAATAGAGGGATGTTTCAGAAGTTTTTGTTAGTCAGATGACAAAGTGGCTCACCTGTGCTGAGTGCTCTGGCCTTCAGACTGCACTGATGAGCCACTCTATGCCTTTTACCGGCACATTAAACAGATTGCTGCCCCCATGGCTTCCATTATCCTCATAAGGACTGAGATACACAATGTGCGTCATGGAAACACCTTCGCTCAAGCCCTCCATTTGTGAGCAAGTTTGATCCCCACGGGAGATGTTTAAGTATGCAATGTGTGTTTTTGTCTGTTTACCATTTATGAGGAAAGAGCTACAGTAGCTAAAGTCATTATAATCCTCGCTCTGGGAACCTTTCAAATGGAAGAGTACATTAGCTGGACTGGGCTGAGAATAGGGAAGGCAATATTTTCCATTTTCATGTTGCTATTCGTGATTCTGATGTCCACATTACGGGCCACTAATATCCACCCATGATTTGTCTGAATGTTAAAAGAGATTCAATACAAGCAAAGATCACTGTATTACTATTGTATTGTAGACATGCATGTTGGACAGCAGGGAGATATAAATTAGAGCTGGCATTGTAATAAAAACTGCATCTGGTTGGACTGGCTGTCACTGAATCAATGCTCTGCTCTGCAGTGTGTGGCATAGTGCCAAGATCAGTATGGTCCATTATCAGTCTTTACTCAGACTACGGCAATCTCAGTTCATATCGGTTTGCCACTGCTTTATCAGGAAAAGGGGGCATCATTCTTAAAAAGCCCACTGTTGATTTCTTCTGCAGATTGCAGATTTTTTTCTTGCACAATATGTATTCGTCATTGTTTTATGATTTGGCTTCTTTCCCCTACACAGCAGGCCTTTTCCCAGAATTGTTTTATTGTTATCAGTGCTGATACAGAAACGTGAGAGTCACTCCGAAGAGCATCCACAGTCAGCCAGAGGAGGAGGGAGAGGGGCAGACAGAGCGAAGCCGTCTGAGGGGAGTGACCTTCACAATATGCAGCGAAAGGGGTCTGCAAATGTTGAGTGAGTACCAGGAAAAGGAGGAAGGCTGGCAGGGAGGGGTCGTGGAGGAGGAGGGAAAGGAGGAGGAGGGGTGGGAGTGAGCGTACCAGTGTGAGGCAGCAGTGGCTAGGGATTCAGGTTTCTCAGTGAGAGTGGAGCGAGGGGAGGGAAGAGGAGGCTGAGCCAGATTTCCCTTCAGACACTCCCAGTCTTTTAAGGCCCCGAGCTCGCCAAACAGTGCCTGGACTCTCCTTGAGTCTGGATCTCAGCATACAGGGCCTGAGTGACATACAAACCGTCGTGAAACTTCTCTCCAGTCTGCACGTCCAAGGTCCTACCCCACAGTGTCTGAAGCCCTCCCTGGGAGAGCTGTCTCCTGAACAGTATCCAGCTCTGGAGGTTGGACTCATAACGTCCCTGGTCAATCTGGACTTTTGGTGAGTATCACTTTTTTTCTCTCTCTGGCAGAAATGCAAATTGTTTGTCTGTGTGAGCATTCTTTCTTTCTTTAAGTGCAGTTGCACGGAGACTTTACTGAATGATGCTTTTGTGTCTCACATTTCTGCTTCTGGTTCTAATTTACTGTGTGCAAACCGCCCTCCCCACTATGATTTGGAGTTATATATGGGTTTTATTGGACAGGCAATGCCTGTTCACTTGTTTGTTGAATTCTTCACATAACTGTGTGCAGGAAAAAGGGCCATGGGTAAATATCAGGGCCCAAATCCCCTTCTGCAGGCAAAATGAAAAATCCGATTGATGTATCAAATTGGTTTAAACTACAAGCCAGAGGAACACAAGATAAAAGTATGAGGCTGCAGGTCTGCATGACTGAGCTGTTTATTCCCAGTTTCCATCCTGTCAGATATAACCATTAGTCATGTCTCTGTGTGTTTGTGTGTCTGTGCATGTGGTCAGTGAACTCCCTGAAGAAGTGGCCCCGTGTGACTCATCCAGCCTATCCAAAGAATGGTCCCAAAAATAAAACGACATAATGTGACCTAATTACAGCATAAAGGTCTGGATGTGAAATATGACGGAGGGCGTGTTGGACTTCTAACAGTAGAATCTTAAAAACCTGGATGGAAAATGAAAATGTGCTTGACGTGGCTGTGCAGTAAAAGCACAGTACACCAGCGAGTGCATTAGTTTATGGAGCAAATAGCTGTGGAAAAGAAGCGTCACTTTCACGGTTTGTTTTTTCAGAGGGAGTGTGATATTAATTTGTGAAGCAACTGTGAATGCATTCCTCGCATCACGTCAGTCATACTGTGGTGAGAACTCTGTCTGATCTTCTCATGAACTTGCGAGGACGGGGGGGCTGGCACAGGGGGTGGTGTTGTTTCAGGAGACAATGAAAGGAAAGGATAGCTGTCAGACAGGAATACAGATATACAGACTTCACAAAACCTTCTTTTCAGGAAGTGTTTAATCCACATTTATCACTGAACAACAGAGATGGAAGTCGTTTATCAGTTTTTAGTGATAAACAGCAGGCCTGTAGTAGTGCATTTGTCTTACTCTGACTGAGTCTCTGCTTTTAATGTGACATGTTAGAGTGTAAGGAAAGTGATCTGGCTGCTTAACAAGCAGTGGTCCTGTATAACTCAGTAGAACCAGGACTACATGAAAGATGAGGACACTCCTAGCTAAATAAAAGAAGAATGAAATAAAAGATATAGAGTAATTCTAATTTATGTGCTTATTTAATCAGATTTTCCATTAATTTACAGTAAAGATATCTCTATTAATTTAAAAGAAAACACCAAATTCAGGCTCTGGACAACTGCTGTGTAGCTAATGCTAAATTGTTTGTTTGATAATCTTAATTACTGACAGGCAACATGACTTTAAGATTAGTTAGCAAACTAGCTTCTAACACTTCTAATAATGAACTTGAAGATCGTGGCTCGTTCGTTTACATCACATCTCACAACATCTTTTGGCTCTTTCGTGGTTATCTTCTTAGTTGCAGCGTGCAAACATTGATTTGAGGTTGCATAGTGCCACCACCCACCACACCAGAGGCATTCAAGCAGTCTGCCATCTCAACACATACTGTCACCTTGGCAAAAAAGTCCATATGCTACTGTTGTGCATAGTACAAGATCCTTTTTACTGATGCCAATAATAATAATAATAATAATAATAATAATAATAATAATAATAATAATAATAATAATAATAATAATAATAATAA